>JAJJMB010001378.1:1225249-1293826 GCA_023531105.1 Papaver atlanticum
ATAATCAACGCTCTTTTTCCCCTTATTTCTTGAAACTTAGAACTTCTAGAAAACCAAATCACTTTATCATACAAATGAAATTTACCGAGAACCTTAGAAATATTCTTTTTTGTTACCCCAATTTCCTGAAACGTAAAATCCTTATAAGAATCTCTCCAATTAGAATCCCTAAACTTAATTTTGGATATTCTAAAGATAATCAATTTTGTTACTACCACCTCCGAACCAGTAAATCTTGCTTTCTTTTTAATCTTAAAATCATCATCAACTATCTTCAGATCCCCTTCCGACCTTCTTATTTTTGAACCAACAATAGAATATTTGACTTAACTCAACCCAACTTGATAATTCTGAGCATTTTGAATCGGATCAGAAAACATTTTACCTTTCCCTTTGCTAGGGATTAATATTTTTTCTTCTGAACTTGAATTTTTTTCTCTTTCGAATTTAGGATAGTCATTTGTTTTTTATTTCAATAAAAAAAAAGATTTATGACACGTATTACCACACAAATCTTCTCTAAACCCCACTTACACGTGTTATCCCATCCTACTTCCTTTATGCCCAAATCCATTTTTGTTCCGTTTAACCCGTCTTTCTGACCCGGATTCAAAAAATATCCCAGAAGCATATTATTCTAATGACCTATTATTAACCCCAGTTGCACTATAGACAAATAAAATCTCGGCAACCCAACTGCTTCAACTGAACAACCAGGTTTATCTCTATCTTTCAAAACACGCAAAACACCAGAGTTTTTGAAAGCTAAGATTGAGTCAAGATAAAGAGAAAGATATAAACTTTTAAACCCATATCCAAACACAAATTTCCTCATAATCTCATTTAAGTAACTAGAGATTCCAAACTCCTCCATAGAGATGAAAAACTGCCAATAAATCAAACACCAAAACCCCTGACTTCTTAAAACGAACCCAAAGAAGAAGCTGACTGGAATACCGACTGATGGAAGAAAAGCGTAGCAGATACTCTGAAGAGGAAAAGGAAAACAAATATAATACTGATAAGGAAGATCCACTTTGACCGGAACCACAACACCAACTTTACCTACCAAAAAACATCAAAAAACTAAATTAAGAAGCTAAAGATCAAATAAAAACAAGAGAAAGGAGAAAAACCAAATACACCAAACCAGTAGAAAAATCCGAACTAGAAACCAGAGAATTAGGGATCACCATAACCGGAATTACCAAAACTATAATCACAGGAGTCTGAATCCCCAAAGAAAGAGTCACAGTCACAAGAATCGGTCCCTAGAATCCAAATCGGTCACAAGAATCATCTTAGGAAAATATCTTCAGTAAAACAATGTTACGTACACTCTCTCTCCTAATGAATATGAAGTATTACATATTGTTTTTGTCCTGTTGAATCAAAGACTTAATCCAGACAGGCTCATTATTAGACCAACTAAAGCAAACTGAATGAGTTATTGCAAATTTAGCTTGAGAATCTGCTAAGTGGTTTGCATCTCTGTGTGCATAGGTGCAAACCCAAAACTCAAAAGAACTTAATATATTAAGAGTATCTTGGACTATATTGTGAGTTGTCCATTTTATTGCCATTGTCTTTCCGTTAATAGCTGATATCACATTCAAGCAGTCAGCCTCCAGATGTATCCTTTTCCATTCCTTTGTGCCCACGGTACCACTTCCAGTAACGATTATGCTTCAGCTTGCTATGGATTAATAGCTAGAGATGCACCTCCTCAAAGTCCATTGCTGATACCTGCTAAATCTCTACATATTATACCCCAGCCTGATAAAACATTATTATCTATATGAGAAGCATCAAAATTTATTTTGTAGACATCATTCATTGACTGGAAGAGTCCATATTTTACTAATCCCATTGGATACAGTAATGTTATTAGATTGAACATCTCTAATTATGTTCCAGTCATTTATCTGCAAGATAATAATGTTAGTCACTCATTATTATTGAAAGACTTGTTATAAAAAAAAAACACATTTGGCCTTCCAAATTAACCAGATAATGAAACTAACTTCTTCATACATCTTAAAATATTTTTGCACAGTAGTATTCCCACATAGAAATAAATTGCAAACCCATTGATGCAAATCCTGATTCTGAAGTATAACACTTAATCTTGGGCTTACTACATTCCACACTGGCTTGACTTCATGGCAATCATAAAACAAGTGTTGTGGGGTTTCAGTACTACTATTGCAAAGGGCACAAGTGTTATCCTGGTGTTTTGTAAACCTAGAAAGCCTACATTTAGTTGATATACACTTATGTACAAATTTCCACATGAAATGCTGAACTCTAGGAGGGAAGAATTTCCAGCAAATAGTTAGGTTATTCTTAGTAGGCTTAGATGCTAGCTATTCATTCAAAATAACATTGTAAGCAGACTTGATGGTGAAAATTCCATGGCTGGATGGTTCCCATCTTAGTTTATCACTACCTGCAATTGGAATTTTGATATTAGTAATTTCATTAACAGTATTTTCATCAAACAGAGCATTTAAATAATCAGTTTTCCAAGTTTTCATATCATGATCAATGAGTTGACTGACAGTGGACATGCTATTGGAGGAAAACTGGTTATTTGGTGGTCTGTGCATATTTGGAATCCAAGCGTCTTTCCAAATATTTACAGAATTACCATCACCAATTTCCCACACATAATGTCTTTTAACAATATTCAAACCTGTGCAAACCCCTTGCCAAATCCAGCTACAATGCTTGCAAATACTGTAAGTCAAACGATTAGCACCAGAAAAATATTTTTCTCTTAAAATTACAGCCCAAGGTTCCTCGGGATTAGTAATCATCCTCCAAGCTAGTTTAGCTAGTAAAGCCAAGTTCAGCAAACCAGTTTTTCTTATGTTAAGGCCTCCTAGTTCCTTAGGGAGAGCAATATCATTCCATGCTTTTGGATAGAAGCCCTTTTCATTTTCATTTTTTCCCCACCAAAAATTCATTTGTATGTTATCCATTTTATCAGTAAGTTCTTTAAGCATTGGGAAAACAGCTAAGTGATGACTTGCAAGACTGCCTAACACAGATTGATTCATGACAGTTTTTCCTGGATCAGCTAAGTAAATAGCCAGCCATATATCAAGTCTTCCTTTAAAACTATCTGACAGATGCACAAAAGAATCATATTTTCTATTTTTGCAGAAGTAAAGGGACTCCTAAGTATTTTTCATTCAGAGACATTCTCTTGATTCTGAGTATGTTTGCTATGTCATTCTTAACTGAGGTTGGAACCTTGGTCTATCAAGGTAGATAAATTCCTAGCATCCATGTTCATAGCTTTTATGAAGATAAGACATTCATCTGCAAAGAATAAGTGAGAGATAGAAGGGCAATTTTTATTGTCCTTGAAACCATGAATAAGATTGTTTTCTTCAGCAATGATCGTACTTCTTGAAAAACATTCCATACACAGAATAAATAAGTAAGGTGATAGGGAATCACCCTGCCTTAAACCCCTTTGAGGCAAATAAACATCACCTGAAGCTCCATTGAGTAAAATAAATGTAAAGACAGTAGTTATGCGTACACACCTAAAACCAATCTGAAGAATTCCAGAACCTGACAATGCACGATTCAATCCACAATTTTGGCTCAAAACCGAACCGACCTTCCGATGTGCAACTCGAACTAAAATCGAATAACTTTTATCAAGAGACTTGACTTGCAACACTTGCATGTGTTCAGGTAGATTGTCTAATCTTGTGGAGGGTCCGAGCATAAACTTTCGTTGATTGAACATTTTCGTTGCCCTTATCAAAAATTAAAAGGTCTTATCGGCGTGGCTCGGCTCGGCAGGAGCCGTAAAACTTTTGGTGATTGAACATAGATGACACCCAAGGAAAATTCAGTTGTCGTTGGATGATAAGCGATTAACGGTTATAAAATTTAGTCAACAAACCATGGTAAAAAACCAGACACGTGTCAGCTAACCAGGGTTACATTAATCAAAATCCATACTCTAATTAAGTTAACCAGCTTTCGTAAATTCCCTATAAATACCAATCAAAACCAGCACTTAACATCACTGCAAAATTAAACACTACTACCTCTCTACTTAACCGATTTCATCACCACATTATTAAAACAAACAGAAAAAACCAACCCAACTATGAATTCAACTTCTTCCTTGCTAGCCAATTTCTCACTTTTCATTCATGAATTCCCCTGGCTTACTACAACTCTCTTTGCTCTGTCTCTCCTCCCTTTTCTTCTAAGCTTTTGGTTAATTCCAGGAGGCTTTGCATGGAGAAATTTCAATCAATCAAAAAAGTATCCAAAACTTCCAGGTCCATTTGGTTTGCCATTTTTTGGTAGTTTACCGTTAATGGGGTCAATTTCTCATCGTAAACTATCCGAAGTCGCAACTCGACTTGGGGCAACACGACTTATGGCATTCAGTTTAGGGAATACGCGTATGATCATCAGTAGCGACCCTGAAACCGCGAAAGATATCTTATGTGGTACTTCATTTGTTAACCGTCCGGTTAAAATCTCGGCCAAAATCCTGATGTTCGAGCGTGCTATCGGTTTCGCTCCTTCCGGTAATTACTGGAGGCAGATTAGACGTATTGCTGCAACTCATATGTTTGCACCCAAGAGAATATCTTCTTTAGAAGGTGTAAGAAAGAACTTGAGTGATGAAATGATTGAAGAAGTTGTCAAGGAGATGGGAGAGAATGGATTTGTGGAGATGAAGGGTATATTAGGAAAAAGCTCATTGTGTAATGTTGTGGAAAGTGTATTTGGAAGAAGTCTAATGAGTTTAGAAGGTTTGGAACTAAGAGATATGGTTGAAGAAGGGTATGAATTAATTGGGAAATTTAATTGGGTGGATTATTTTAATTTCGGGTTCTTGGATTTTCATGGAGTTAAGAGGAGATGTCATAAGTTATCTGAAAAAGTCAGGAATTTGGTTGGTTTGTTTATTGAAGAAAGGAGAAAAGATGGTGATGCCAATGAAAAATCTGATTTTCTGAGTGTTTTGCTCAACTTGCCGCAAGAAGATATGCTAAGTGACTCCGACATGGTGGCAATATTGTGGGTAAGTAATATCTTGGTTCTCTTTTGAATTGGTTAATTTTTTATTTTTTTTCAGTTATGTAAAACTGACAAAAATATTTTGATAAAAACGTTGTTGGTTTAAAAGCGACAAAGTATTCATTATTGCTATGACAATTTTATAAAATAACAAGCTATTAATATTTTCAAAATAAATAGGTTTTATAACTATATTTTTATTTCTAACCAGCAAATCGAGTTTATATTGCTGACACAAAATTTAATTTATGTGATAATTTTTCTTTCTCTTAAAGTTTTTGTTTATATTATAATTTTTTCTAGAAATCATGTTGTCAACTTTACATAGCGGATAAATTTCTTTATCGTCATTGGTTTTTCAAAATATTAATAAAAAAAATAAAAATGACATGGAGTACTTTTTTAATAATTTTGTTGCATGATAAACAAACTAAATTACTTTATCAAGTTGTCAATTCATTCTTTGTTTTCTTGATGACATAATACAAGCACCTAAATTACATTTTCTTGTTTTGAAAAGATTTTAAAATTAAAATATTAGTTCATTAGAGAAATTAAGATCCCCCACATTCTCTTATTATAGTATTCCACAATACTGTACAGTGCACTTGCGCACGTACACCCAAAGCTTTGGATAATTAGTTTAATTCTCTTACTAATTATTTAATTTAATTTAAATTAGTTATTACTATATTGTTTTTGCATAAGACAAAACACAAAATATAAAACACTAGTTTGATTGGTTCTTTAACAGTATAATAATAGTTTTTATTTAATTTTCGCTTGTTGATTTTTCCTATTTAAACTTAAAAACAGATTAGTGACGATTTAGCTAGACTCAATTAGCTACAATAACCACATTTTAGTAATTAAATGGACATATTCTCTATTCAGATTCCACAGTTGCCACCTTTGACTGCTGATAATTTACTGGTAAAACAAAAATAATCGATGTAGGCATCCAAGGAAGCAATGTTTTTATATATTAGTAAAATAACTTACATGTTAGATTAATCAAATGATTTTTTAAAGGATATTGTTATATGATTGAAGCATCAATCATTTCATGGAGAATAATACCCTTAGCTAGGTAGTTAATTAAATGGAAGCATCTTATCACCAACTACATAGGTGTTCAAAATATCCGTCAGCAAAAGAATTATTTAAACCGTAATGTTGAAGCTGGTTTCGCAAAGATGTGATACGTATAACCGAAATAAGAAATAGAGAAACCTAAGTAGAATGAATCAAAACACATTTGTATTTCTAAAAACGGAATACCCGTATTTGTTTAACTATATTATTGTTTCAATACTAAAATTATAAACCAATAATTGTTCAGTTAATTATTAAAGTTTAATTAATTATGATTCTAATAGAGTAAATATAAAAATGTTTAGTTAATACTAGGACCCTTCATTAACTAGGTCTCATATAAGACCAATTCGCACCTTTTGAGCTACAGCTACCTTATTTATATTAGGAAATGAAATTATAAACTATATTTAGAATTTCTCTCTATTTTATTCTTATTTTTCAAGACGTATATGCATAGTAATTTAGAATGAAAATGCATTGTAAATTTACATTTTAGATAGTCGAACTGAATTTTCCTTTCGAATTTTGTGGCTGTAGGAAATGATATTCCGCGGAACAGATACGGTATCCATTTTATTGGAATGGATCATGGCAAGAATGGTGTTACACCCGGAAATGCAAGCCAAAGCACAAGAAGAAATCCGTTCCCGTGTTGGCAACGACAGACACGTCCAGGATACGGATATCCCAAATCTGCCGTATCTACAATCAACAGTGAAAGAAGTACTGCGGATGCACCCACCAGGCCCACTAATGTCGTGGTCCCGTTTAGCTATTGAAGACGTCCACATCGACAAATTCTTCGTCCCAGCCGGAACAACTGCCATGGTCAATATGTGGGCCATAACTCATGATGGGTCCATTTGGAAAGATCCATCAGTGTTTAAACCTGAGAGATTCATCGAGCAAGATGTGAACGTTATGGGTACGGATCTACGTCTTGCACCGTTCGGGGCAGGTCGTAGGGTTTGTCCTGGCAAGGCATTGGGTTTAACCACGGTGCATTTGTGGCTTGCTCGACTTCTTCAGGAATTCACCTGGTCGGCAGCAAAACCAGTGGATCTATCCGAACACCTTCGTCTATCCATGGAAATGAAGAACCCGGTTGTTTACCGAGTTGTTCGCAGGAACACGGTGACCTCCATTTGATTCGAAACATTGGCAACTCTACCCATTTAATATGTAAATAGTATATTATGTTATATTTGATATGGTTTTATGTTGTGTTTTGAGGTCACTACTTGATTTTAAGTTCTTGATATGTAAGTTATATAAGTATATATAATAAGCCTGTAACATTCTTTTCTTAACTTTTATTTGTAAGAGCTAGAAGAATTTGTAAGAGCTAGAAAAAAGAAGAAGAAAATGTTTGATATTCAAACATAAGGTTGTTTATCAATTTATGTTATAGGTCTATCCAGAAAATGAAGATAGAATATTACAGTGAGGACATTTGGTGAACTTTCTTGGCAGTGTATTTAAGCTTCAAAGGTTTATATACGTGACTCATTGTAATACTTCTACTTTATTTAATTTTTAGATATAACTCTAATTTTATTAAAAGCGATCATTAAAAGCAAACAAAGACTAAAATAGAATGCGTGAATTACTTGAAATCCTTTATGCTGAAATGTACATCAAAACATTATTGTCGTATAGTTTCTCCAAAATGATTTTTTTTTGGGTGGACATTTAATGTTTATTCAGTCGTCCCATCCCCTTTTACACGAGTGAGCAAGCGAGGCGAAGAAGCTTCCAACAAATATTTTTAGTCCAAATTGGTAACATGGGTGCCAATTTTCATGGAGGAACATAAGAAGTTATAAGCCTCTTTAACACTGACATCTTCATCTTTACCATAATAACTACAGATTCTAATGACTAGGGGTATCACAAACAGAAACAAGAAAAGACACGATATTATCCACTATCTAGCCAGTTACAAGCCCATCGACAGCAGACAGATCCCACCGTTTAGAAATAGGGTTGATGACACCCTCCTTAACTTTAAGACAAGGCACATTCTCAAAAGCAGTATTGGTAATTGCAGTCAATGGAAGATTAGAGACCTAAAGATCATTCCATAAATTCATTTGGCTACCATCACCGATGCATCATCTAAGGCTACCTTTTATAACCTTAACTTTACACCATCCGAGGCTACCTTTTATAACCTTTTTCCATCGAATAGAACAACCATTCTTGGTTTTACTAGACCAAAAATCCAAATTGTTAAAATATTTTTCTTTTCGGAGAAGAGCGATCAAATTCAACATTCTCAGTAATTCTCCCAGCCATGTTATCTAAGAGCGCAAGGTTATTCAACTTCATATTTTCTGAACAAGACCCCCATTATTCACCAGACTACATATAGTATACCAATTCATATTGTGCATCTTCCTAGAGTCTTTTTCTCCACCCCACATAAAGTTTCTCCAAAATTTATCAATTTTATTTACCAAACATTTAGGCAGTCTTAACATGGACATAACATGATTGGGCGCAGGATCAAAAATAGAGCTAATAAGGCCTTATATTTCCACCCGGCCATTCAATTACTTAAATTTTCTTGCAAAACACAGAGAAACTTTTTTTTCCGAAAATTCTACACTATTGCAAAGGTAAGCCTAGGTACTTACCTTCATTTTTAGCCACATGCACTCTGAGAGCCTTAACGATACCCATAATAAAGCTCATACCAAGATTACAAGAGAGACAAAGAGTAGGCTTTGTATTACTTGTGATTTGTGTAGACCATTTACTGAGCTTATCAAGAACCATTCTCTGATTTCAAACATTTGTTATCATCTACATAAAGAGAGCGAGTAATCTTAGGATCTTCCTTCGAAATAGTAAATCCCTTTAACCACTTAGAGCGTGTTATAACAATCTAGAAAGAACCTCAAGATTCACCTGCTGATTGTAGGTGTAGGTACTCAACTGCACCTTCTCATGTTCAAGCATATAATGTTGGTTTTGAGGAATATGGTGAAGATTTTGAGGACTATTGGTGCCCGAGCCGGAGGCTTTTGCAGTTTATAAATGATGATTCCCCTCGATCTCCACATATATGGGTTCCAGACTCGAGTGCAACTCATTATATTATATTGACTTAAGTAACTTGAACTTACATTCTAACTATAAAGGTGTCAGAGTTGGTTATGGTTCAGGTTTGGCTATCACTCATTCGTACTTCTGTTTTTTTTTAATAAAGATTCTCGTAAGCTTACTCTCTCGATGTTCTTCGTGTACCTTCAATAACTAAGAATCATCTTTCAGTCCATCAGTCTGCAAAAGATAACAAATGTTATTTTTCATTTTATTCATAACTCTTTTTCTGTTAAGGATTTGGTAACCCAGAAGGAGCTTCTCACTGGCCCTATTAAGCGTAGAGTCTATGATTTTAGCTTCACATCTTCTCAGTTGAAGCAAGCGTTCAATTCTTCCTCCAATATTTTCTACTAATTGGCGCAATAAGTTTGGGAATCTTTCATTCAAGACATTTATGCATATTTTCTCTTTTGTTGATAGCATTATTCATGAGCATTTATCTACTACCATTTATACTGACTGTCATATTGCAAAAAGTCATGTTTTATCGTGTCAGCAAATAATTACGTTTGTGGTTCATTGGACTTGATCCACTCTAATATATGGGTGACACCAATTTTCTCAGTTAATGGATTCAGGTACTATATTTTTTTCATTGACTATTCTTTTAGAAAATTCGCATGGCTTTATCCAATTTACTACAAATTTGAAGTTCTCCCTATTATTTTTTTTAAATTCAAGACTTTTGTTGAAAATATGTTTGATATAAGAATTAAGTCGGTCAATCATATCGGTGAAGAAAATATAAGAATCTTTCAAGTTATCTAGAATCTTGTGGTATAAATCACAAAATTTCTTGTCCACATACTCATCAACAGAACTACTAAGGTGAGCTTGTGGAACTTCATCAACAAAAGGTATGTGGAGACTAAAACTCATCCATGACTTGGAAAGTCTATTTCTACTCTATCTCCTATATTAAGACATAAGTCGTATTACTATATGGTTTTAAATTATACACATTTGAGATTTCGAGCTGAGTTTAACTCGCTTACATATTTATCGAAATATGTGTTGGTAAGCTTTCGATTCAACCAAGTTCATATTATATTTATGACGAAAGTCAAAAGATGATCATGTGAAAATTGTCGAGTAACATCTTACATGGTTTGTGTGATACAATCATTTGGTGTAGACTTGAAATGTTTCGTTATGATTATTTCAATAACATGAAAATTGCTTTGTTGCTAATAGTGTGTGAAAACGGCTATTGTCATCCTCTAAGAAAGTTTCAATGATATAAATAAGATTTTAGAACACTTAACCAACATTGGATTATAAACATGTTGTGCACTCTTGCATATGTGTGATCCATGTCCGGGAACCATAGTATGCCTACCCGTATGCGTACCTGTTGGTTTGAGAAGTCCGGGAACCTAAGTGCGCGTACCCGTACGCATACTGGCGTAGGTTTATGTCCAGAATTTTCTGCTGGGTTTGTAGGTATGCGTACCCGTTCGCATACTGGCGAAAACCAAACTTTGTCCGGCTATTCAAGTATGCGTACCCGTTTGCATACTTGAATGGTTAAAGTTCTAAAATCGGTTTTGCTATGAACAAATACATTTATATATTAAGGAATGCATTCTTTGAAAACCGTGGCTATATTGTTCATGAATTGATTCGAGTGAATCAAATCGATTTTTCTTCAATTGTGTTCTTGTATACATCTATGAAAATATAGCAATTGAACAACTCTTTAACTAGTTTCATTTGAGTCATTTGAACTAGTTATGGTTAAGATGAATAAGGTTGATATGAGAGTGTTCATATAGCTAACCTCGGTTAACTACTTTTGAGCCAACATAGTGTACACGTTTAGGTACCGTTACATAAACCTAAATGAGGGTACATTTTATTTGTGTATAACAAGATAAGTTCGATCCAACGGTTGAAAGATATTAGCTTGAGTCTAATCAGGATTGCATCTAACGGTGAACATTGAATGCTTTGTTACCAAGGTAACTTAGATTACAAACCCTGATTTGAAAACTATATAAAGGAGAACTCTAGCAACTGGGAAACCTAATCCCCACACCTCCTGTGTGTTACTAGTTGCATAAGCTAGAGTCGATTCTCCTTTAATCTTAGGTTTTTCACGAAACCCTGTAGGTTAACGACTTAAAGACTTCATTGGGATTGTGAAGCCAGACCCAACTATTTTCTCTCTAGTTGCGTGTTCTGATCTTACTTTTACTATCGTGATTAAGTACTATCTTTGATAAGATTTGCTTGAGATTTATCTCCGATAGGTAAGATTGAAAAGTAGTCACAAACATCTTCGTCTCATCGTTTGTGATTCCACAATATCTTGTTTCGTTAATCGATTGGGATTATTGTGAGGAGATTGATATTTCTAGGCTGTTCTTCGGGAATATAAGTCCGGTATATCAATTGGTTCCTGTTCACCTTGATTTATCAAAAGACGGAACAAAACTCGTAGGTATTTCTGTGGGAGATAGATTTATCTATTTCAATAGAATTTTCTATGTGAGACAGATTTGTTTATCAAGTCTTCGACTTTGGGTCGTAGCAACTCTTGGTTGTGCGTGAGATCAGCTAAGGGAATCAAGTGCGTAGTATCCTTCTGGGATCATAGGCGTAAGGAGCACGATTGTACCTTGGATTAGTGTGAGATTGATTAGGGTTCACCTACATTCCAGTCCGAAGTTCATTGGTAGTAGGCTAGTGTTTTTAGCGGCTTAATACGGTGTGGTGTTCAAAACTGGACTAGGTCCCGGGTGTTTTTTGCATTTGCGGTTTCCTCGTTAACAAAACTTCTGGTGTCTGTGTTATTTCTTTTCCGCATTATATTTTGTTATATAATTGAAATATCACAGGTTGTGCGTTGAATCGATTAATTGAGAAATCCAACCTTTGGTTTTTGATTGAAATCGATTGATCCTTGAACATTGGTCTTTGGTACCATTCAAGTTATTTATCTTATATTCAATCGGGCTCGCAAATTCCTATTTGCTGATTGAAGATTGAATTAAGAGATAGAGATATAAAACTCTTTGATATATTTTTTTCTAGATTGAGTCTGCCTGTCTAGTTGATTCTATTGAAAGTATATTGGAGTTTGTCTATTCAGATTGCTGAACGAAATATTAGTTGTGGTTGTTAGACCCCCGCTTTTTCAATTGGTGTCATAGCAGGCAAACACGTTTAAGACCTTATAAGTCTATGTTTGTAGCGATCTGAATATGGACAGTTGTGCTATCTCTATAAACGCACCTCCAGATCCAGGGATTTCTGAATTCTCTTTCATGACTGATTTAATAAAATCTGTAGAAGAAAGTCTATCTAAACCTCCACCTGGTTTAAAATCCATTGAAGTGTTTTCAGGGCTTTAAAAGAAACTGGAAAGCTTATCTCTTGATGTTGAGTTATACCTCCAAAAAGAACAAGAATTTCTTGATAAGCTAAATCTAGTTTTGATGAATAATATTCATGTTGAGGTTGACATTGATTTACTAATCAGTGAGAGCAATGCTCCTCCTCTGTGTAATCCAATTAGTTATAGAAAACCAATTGATTTACATGAAGAGTTTATGTCTGAGTCTCCTGACTGCATCACCTCTAAGCATGAATCAATTCATTGGTCAATTCCTGATACTTTGTACCGAGATAATAGTATTGTTTATCCTTATGAAAAAGTGAGGACATCTCTTCGTATCAAAAGAGTTTCCCTGTGAAATATTGAATATTATCTGCAAAGACTGTTGGTTATAAGTTGTAAACGAAGAAATCAGGAACACAAACTGTCTTGTGCTCTTTTTAAGTTCTTTGACAAACTTGTAAAAACAGTCCTTTGGGTTTCTCTCAATACTGTAAGATGTAAGAGTTGTTGGAAAGAAACTCTTTCTTGGTTACATGGTGAGCAAGACATTGTTCACCTCAACACAACTTGATTGTGTTGGAAGTGCATTCTCACCAAGAAATGCCCTGCTATGTATACGGTGAGGGAAGCACGAGAATTGGGGAGTAAATGTTGCGTTAGGTACGATTTTGAATCTTTGGTAAGGATGTAGAATTCAAATTGGATTCTTCTAAAAGGTATGTCTATAAACTTGAGAAAGATTTGTGTTTTTATCATTTGCTTAGAGTACTTATAATGATCCATGTACCTTGCTTATCATTCATTTCTACCTAACTTGATCTGTGTTTAAGGTTCTTAAATGTTTAGGTTTGAAAAGTAGTTCGGGATGTTTGGAATTCATGGTACACATACCAGGTATGCATACCATCATTTAAAATCAAAATCCAGGGGTTTTAGTACGCATACCCGGTTGCATACTGCTCCAGGTCACGAAAATTCGATTGCAAACTTATTTTGGTAAACTTATTTTGGCCGTAAATTCTTCGTCCAAACTCGGAATGACCTCATTCTTTTTGCATTCTATTCCTATTTGAATTCTCTTAAAAATGGAGATGAGAATTCCTGAATTTGGAAGAGTTAAGATTGGTATTTGTCCCGACTCTTGTTTTTGAGTGTTTGTCTCCATTTCGTCGCTCTTGTTCCACTTCTATTGGACTTGGGCACTTGGATTCTTGGAGTAATTCTCTTATAAGATCATTTGTAGCTTTTACAAGAATATTGTTGGTGAATCACAAAGAAGGAAGTTCAAGAATGGGCAGTAGTACGTATTGATATGGGATTCTTGAATGTTCACAATCATCTTTTGTGAGCTATGGTGCATGGTCGATAATAACTTTGTAAGTTATTCTTTGTTAATAAAATCTTTTTATACGCCTTTGGTAGCTATTCTTGGTTTAAATCCGTGTGAAAAAGATTGATTCTACCCTCTAAGGACAAATCATCTTGTATGTGCATTACGAGTTTGTCTTGATGTCTAGGAAACTTCTTAAGAAAATTTATTCATATGTTTTAAGAAGGATAACTAGGGTTTGGTATAGCCATTACATTGAGTACACATAGCTATTGCCAACGTTTTCATCTTGCAATGTTTTTAGATTTATTTATTTATATTCTAAAGTTTATTTGGAAGTTGATTTTTGCAGTATTAATATTTATGGTTTATATATTGCAAATTGTTATGGGATATGTTGTTTACGTCTATGAACCTTGACTGTCCCATACTTGTTCAAAAGTTATCTCTATTATATGTCGGTATGAAAGTATTGATAAAAGATAGAATGAACTTTTGACTACAAAAGTTAAGCCTTTTATGTCATTATGCAAATATTGATGGAAGAAAGGATGAACTTTTGTTTACAAAGATTAAGTCTGTTATATGTCATTGTGCAAATAGTGATGAAAAATAGAATGAATCTTTGATTATTCTATAGTTGTGGTCCTTCCCTGATCCACATCTTTGTGTATATACTGTGTTGCTCCGTAAGTTCTCTTATGTTGAGCATGGCCAATTGAATTGATCATTTTCCATGTGGTTAATTCAATTGTGTTTTTGGATACAAATTCATGTTTTCATGTGATTTGTTAATGTCCAAAGAAATCTTTTTTTCTTGTGAAAGTAAGGTCGCTCTTGTTGTTCTTTCGGGAATGACATTTTATGGAGGAGAGTTCTTAATTGAACTTGTGCTTTTTTTTTAACTTGTGCTTAATTGCCAAATCTTTGTGGGGAGTGCGGCTGTGGAATATTGTAGGAGTTATCTTGTATCTTTATAAACTCCTTGATGAATACATTAAGTTTCAACTATGTGAAATCATCGAAACAAGTTGGTATGTTGTTCTCTTTTGGTCATGAAGTATCTCATGGAAATTTCATGAGGATCCCACTAGTTTTCGTACCTTTGCCAGTTTATATTGACAAAAAGGGGGAGAATTAATTTGTAGTTCACACTACAAATACGAATGGTTTACGGATCATTATGTAAGGGGGAGTGGTTTTCATGTTGAGATGAAGTATTGACTAAGGGGGAGTGATACATATCACCATAGTATTGTTGTCAAAGTTGTGATACAATTGGACTTTGATGCTGTATAATGATACTATGACACTGTATAACAATGATTGAGAGCAACTGTTTTCTCATTGTTATAGCTACGGATCTTCAACAACAATGATGCGGAGTTGAACACATTTGGAATCATTGGAGTACTTGGAAGTGGCGAAGATTTCGAGTAATGATGAAGAACCAAGGAGATCAAGCATTTGGTTGAGAAGATACAAAGTTTATTTATTTTGTAATCCATATGTATTGATAGTTTTGTCACTAAAATTGACAAAGGGGGAGATTGTTAGAGCATTGCTTGGTCGAACTCGCAAGCGTTGCTATCTCAAGCTTGTTTGTCAATGTTAGTGATCAAAACTATAAGTCTTGATTTCTAGTCTACATATAGTGATGTCTTGGACTAGGATAGATTGTGTAGTTGAGCATTAGACTTCACGGCGTTCATCAATTGAAGACGGAGAACTACTAAGGCGATCTTGTGGAACTTTATCAACAAAAGGTATGTGGAGACTAAAACTCATCTATGACTTGGAAAGTCTATTTCTACTCTATCTCCTATATTGAGACATAAGTCATATTACTATATGGTTTTCAATTATACACATTTGATATTTCGAGCTGAGTTTAACTCGCTTACATATTTATCGAAATATGTGTTGGTAAGCTTTCGCTTCAACCAAGTTCATCTTATATTCTTGACGAAAGTCAAAAGATGATCATGTGAAAATTACCGAGTAACATCTTACATGGTTTGTGTGATACAATCATTTGGTGTAGACTTGGAATGTTTCGTTATGATTATTTCAATAACTTGAAAATTGCTTTGATGCTAATAGTATGTTAAAACGGCTATTTTCATCCTCTAAGAAAGTTTCAATGATTGAAATAAGAGTTTAGAACACTTAACACACATTGGATTATAAACATGTTGTGCACTCTTGCATATGTGTGATCCTTGTCCGGGAACCATAGTATGCATACCCGTATGCGTACCTGTTGGTTTGAGAAGTTCAGGAACCTAAGTGCGCATACCCGTACACATACTGGCATAGGTTTATGTCCGGAATTTTCTGCTGGGTTTGGAGGTATGCGTACCCGTTCGCATACTGGCGAAAACCAAACTTGGTCCGGCTATTCAAGTATGCGTACCCGTTTGCATAGTTGGATGGTTAAAGTTCTAAAATCGGTTTTGTTATAAACAAATACATTTATATATTAAGGAATGCTTTCTTTGCAAACCTTGGCTATATTATTTATGAACTGATTCGAGTAAATCAAACCGATTTTGCTTCAATATTGTTCTTGTACATTTATGAGAATATAGCAATTGAACAACTCTTTAACTAGTTTCATTTGAGTCATTTGAACTAGTTATGGTTAAGATGAATAAGGTTGATATGAGAGTGTTCATATAGCTAACCGATGTTAACTACTTTTGAGCCAACATGGTGTACACGTTTAGGTACGGTTACATAAACCTAAATGAGGGTACATTTCATTTGTGTATAACAAGCTAAGTTCGATCCAACGGTTGAAAGATATTAGCTTGAGTCTAATCAGGATTGCATCGAACGGTGAATATTGAATGCTTTATTACCAAGGTAACTTATATTACAAACCCTGATTTTAAAACTATATAAAGGAGAACTCTAGTAACTGGGAAACCTAATCCCCACACCTCCTGTGTGTTACTAGTTGCATAAGCTAGAGTCGATTCTCCTTTAACCTTAGGTTTTTCACGAAACCCTGTAGGTTAATGATTGGTGCCTAATAATGCATATTTCTATACTATTTTATAGTCATTTATCACATTCCTAGTGCTTCATTGTTATATTTTCTTGTCTTTTGCACATTTATCCATTAACGGGTAATTTTCTCGGAATAATTCATTTTGTTGTGTGTTATAGGTGGTTGAGTAAATGGTGAGCGGGCTTGTGCAAATGGTGAGTAAGAAAAGAGAACTTGGATGCGATTGTGGGCTCAGGGAATTGATAGAATGATGATTTACTACAAGGTGTAACAAAGCTCAAGTTCTGGTGCTAGTGGGAAAAGCGGACAGTAATACACACCATGTTTGTTATTCAGGCTTAACACCTAAGTGGCACACTACCCTTTCCATTTCTCTTTCAACTTCCAAGAACTGAACTAAAGAAAAAAAAAACTTCTCTTTCTAACTCCACCCGACAACAGTACCCTTCTCTCTGCTTTACTGTGTTTCTTCCTCCTGCAAGCTTCCATATCAAGCTGTCAAACCCATGCCTCTACCACCATCTTTCCTCAGTCAGATTTGATGTTAATTTCTTCTTTTATGTTCGTACCTATTTCAAGCTAACCCTAGATATCAGTGGCTATTACTTGAGGAACATTAGGTCGGCGAATTTGTTTTGAAGAGCAGTAACAATAGCAACGGAAGGTTTAAATTTCCAGTTATCTGCAACACCGACAACATCAGATCGTTTGTGAAGACAATAGGGTGGCGGTTCAGTGGTGAGTTGTTGTCATATCAAATCCCTAATTCCTTCTTTTGTAATTGTTGACTATGGGGATTGATTGATAATTGAGTGGAACTTTTGTATAAATTTAGAAGGGGGTTGTAAATGAATACTATTCCCGGATTAGCCGGTACACCAAGCAATAATATATATTAATTTTCAGTATTTCTTCATCATGTTTTAATTTCATAACTAGGGTTGAGATGAAGCCCTTAATCTACTGCTAGTTTGATTGATGTTATTGTTATTGTTCTTGTTGTGTTTAATTGATTTAGGAAGGATTAGTTAGCTAGTTGATCAAATTAGCCTATGATTGGTTATACTGTAACAAGACAGCTAATACTAGGGGTGAATTAGTGATATTAGTTGATAGGACATCCACTTGAGAACTTCCTGGATTAAACGGCATGCTTTAACCTTCACCGGTGTCTATTGTAAAGGGATAAGAACATAATTTAAAACTGAAATTGATTAGCATGGGTTAGGTGGTGGATTCAACCGCCCTAGGGCCCTTTAATTTTCATTCTTGCTTTACATTCTGTTCCATTGCTTTAGTTACTACCAACCTCTTAGTCGTATCGACACAAACACCCCTTTTTGTTACTCTCAATTTGAATTAGTATAGAAAGACCTTAGAATCAACTCTATATCGCCCTAGTCTCTATGGGATCGACCTGTATTTGCCCTATTTTACATAGTAGACACTGTGCACTTGCAGTTTAATACAATTTTAGGTCTCTTTCCTAGCCTACCAAGTTTTTTGGCGCCTATGCCGGGGACTCGATAGCGGTGTAGCTGAAGTTTCTTCGTTAGTTTACTTATTTTTATTTTAGCTTTGTATATATTTGTTTAGATTTTCGTCAGTAGTATAACTTAGGTTCTTAACCCCATCTTTACATAATCTGCATTTAAGATTTAGATTTAGATACAAGTTCCGATCCTTGTAAGCTGTAGTTTAGCCCTGTAAAATATTGGTTTTAGTAGTAGCTTCAGTTTTTAAACTTCAATCATTCTGCATTCATTTCTGCATTTTTTTAGATTACTTGCGCTCTCATAACTGCACTAGTCTCTCATTGTTCCTTTGTTCCTGTATTGGTTCTAGAACACCATCATTTTGTAAAGCATTTGGTTTACCTACTTCTCCTTATTTTGCTGTAGCATAGAGTAACCCATTTACTTTGTAAACTTTCAGTTGTCTGCAGCTTTTGTCACTACTTACTGTCATAATTCTTCATGTTAGTTAAAAGTATCTAGTAGCTGTAGTTTTTTCTTTTAATTTCAATCATCTGTGTATACAGTTGTCATCTCATCTCTTTAGTATCTCCTGTAGTTGTTAATATTATTTTAGTTAAGTTACCTGCATCACTATCCTGTAAGCTTATTTTGCATATTTGTCAGTTTCTTTTCTGTTTTCCTTCTCAGTTAGGTTACTGTAATCTGTAGTTTAGTTTGTACATTGGTTAATTCTCTAGGTTTTATAGCCTTCAGCATACTTCCATCTAAAAATTTCAATTTATTGTGATTCTGTAGTTTGTAATCTGCATCATGTCACTTTGTACATAAGCTATTCTAGTAGTTGATACATTTTAGCATAACTTAGTTAGTGTCACAATCTTCTGATGGTCTAAAAAAAAAAAAAAAAAGAGGAGATACTCAGTCTTGCATCAGTAACCGAGTCTTTGTGTATAAGCTGTGTCTTGTTCATTTGTTAATGCCTGTCGTTTTACGCAGTACTTGAACATTGAACCTGCAAACCTGTATTGTGGTATCCATCTATGGTTGAAACCCTCTGCTATGCTAGCTAATTCCTGAGTAGTATTGGGTGTTGCAAATCTGTTGTTTCTGCATAAAAGTTTTTTCTTTTTACTGTGTTAGCATAACTTAAATTTCGTAGCTTGTCATAAAACAGTGCATCTGTAGGTTAAGCATTTGCATTATCTAGCTTGTTAGTTACCTATTAGTTAAATTTTTCATCACCTGTGATATACCAATCCTAGCATCATGCATCTCACTCCAGTTTAAACATTCTTGCATCTGAAACTTGTTTATAACTGCATTCTGTGCTAACTTCATCTTACTCTATTGTGACTATCCTGTGACTGGTAACTTGGTCTGTCCTGGGTAGATAACCAAGTGGAGTAATTCATTGGCATGCTATAGAGTCTCAGTTATTGATAGCCAAAATCGATATTCATCATCTTTGCTTTAAGTTGTACATTTCTGGGACTGACTTCTCTTCTGAGTAAACCAGGTACCTGTGAAGCTGTTGTAAAAGCCAAAGAAGAGGATAAAAAGGAGCATGACAGCGTGTTTAATGATCCTAAACCCGGTTTTGTACCGGCGGTATCGTTTTCGAAACTCATTATCTATCATGACTGTGTGAATGCTACATAATATCTGCCTACTGAAAACTAGTGATCTCACATAGCCCTGTTAAACCCATGCAACATATAACATCTTTGAGCATAATCCTGTGATATCTGGGTAACATTTTTACCTGCTGAAATTGCTATCTCTGTGTATGCATCTGTCAAAATCTGAAATGTTGATGACTGTATGTATGCTTGCATAGTTTAGACACCCATTTACATAAAAACCTTATTTGTCTGATGCATTGGCAACCCTACTGAGCATTTCTTTTAACTCCTGCGATCTATGGTACCCATAAGCTTGATTCTGTGGTATCTGAGTGAATTATTTGCTTGTTATCTGATAGTCAATCTTTGAACTTTTGATGCTCTGTCTTGATAATAGACTATGTTTGCCTGAAAAGCTAGTTGATTGTTGTAGTATCACCCAACCCTTGCTGCATCTTGAGTTTGCGCATATGAATCTGTGAAATTATAATAACATATTTACTTGTTAAATTTGTTATTTTGTTATTCATCTCTTATACTTGGCAGAACTTGTGTATGTGTGCATTCGACCTGAATCCTATTGTTATTCTTAAAAGCTTTACAACCCTGATTTGTGCGTTGCTGCTTGTATAATTTGTACATACATCAGTCCTATGTGCATAATTTCGAAAGCTATCTTTTGGTTCATATGAGCATTGATTCCCTGTTTTGAAAATCGTTGGCTGTATGAGTGTTGTAACATGAATAATGTGATATCTAGGCTATGATTGTTTCTTTTTATGACCAAATTGATTGCCTGGCATGTCAGGATTTTGGACTGGGGTTAGGGATGAAAAATCATCACAAAAATCAATCAGAGAACTTGCACAAGAGCATGCTTCAAGTTATGAATTTCCAGTAGACCATGATGTCAATAACTATAGGGATTATTACCAACCTTTTCAAGGTTCTGAGCTTCCATATACATACCCTAATGGCTATGCACACATGGACCAATCACCACAAGGGGAAAATGACCAATTCTATACTCCCCTTGAACAACTTAATATGCTTTTAAAAATGAATCTGATTCATTTACAGAATGGGGGAAGGGAGGAATTTCAAGATGAATTGTTTGTTAGTCCTAATGAATTAAATTTTGAAAACAGTGCATCTATTCCGACTCGTGCAAATAATATTGAATATGAACCTGATATAGAGGTACATAAATGGAGTGGAGACACTGTGGTTTTGCATAAGGCATTGCATCCTTGTTACGATTATGATGATGTTGATATGTTGGAAGAGCATGCTTATTCTGAAAATTCTGTGATCAAACCTTCGGGTTCAGAGACATTAGGCTTCTCTGCTGTGACCCTTATGAATGATGCTTCTTCTAATATTCAATCCATAAATACACGTGATGCTGATTCTGAATTGGGGCTTGAACAATTGTTCTGTGAAAGTGAGCATGATGCACAACTCGTATTTGACTTAGGGAAGGATGAATCTTCTGTTGACACTAATGTTCTTATGCATCATGATATAATTGTTGTGTCTGATTCCCTGCCCATGTCACAATATGATGTTTCTTCTGATATTCTTATGCATGAGACTAAATTTTTGGATGATAATGATACTGAATTGGGGTTTGATCATTTTTTCTATGAATGTGAGCATGATATACTTGTTTCTGACTTAGGGAGAGTGTGTGATGGTACTAATGATCTTACACATGAAAAAAACTTAAATATGCCTACTTTCCTTCCCAAGTCACAGACAGAGACTCTTCCATCCAACTTAGATTCTGTTTGTAAAAAGTTTTTAAAACCAACTATTTTGAGAATTCCTAATCTAGGATTGGAACTGTGTGCTTCTCAAGTCCTCTTGGACTATTTTGCAGCTAAATATAACACCTTTGAGGAGCCACAATTGGAATGTGTATCTCTGCCCGTCCCTAACACAGTTCACTTTGAACTAGATCTTGTGCACGATGCACCCCTGAAATTGTTAGATTTCCCCCCCAAAAGTATAGCTGTTGAAAAATATAGGTTTGGGGGTAGCTCATCTTGTCTGGCAGCCTCACTTAAATTTCTGTCCTGTTATAAATGTGTGAGGTTACTAAATTTTTTACATACTGTCTTCTGGGTTGATCCTCAGCTCTTTAGGCTGTATATTTATGGTGAATCATATGTGTATATAATTCAGTAGGTAATTTTTCTATATTGAGTCAGTTGAATCTTATTTTTATTTTGTATATAAATGTGCTAATCCAATGTAATCTCAGCTGAAAAATGTTGGATTCCAGCTGCGAATAATGGAGTTCAATACTTTTTTTCGTCAAATCTGGTAATCTCGTTCCTTTTCTCTACTCAGCATTGTTCTAATGGTATGTTGTAGTATAATTTTGTTCATCTTTTGAAACATCGAGGACAATGTTTAGTTTAGGTTTGGTGGTGAAGATTAGATACCTTGACTATCACTGTGCTATATTTTGAAATTGAACTCTGCCACATTAAAAAATGAAAAATGAAAAATTAAGCTCATTTACCTTGATTTGTGATACCTGTGCATGTATAATATCTTAGGGTTCTTAGTATAGATGATGAGGCACCCCTGATTCTAGCACACTTCACATGTGATATAGAAATTTTGCACATGCACGATCTACCAAGCGTGTATAGCATCGGTGTTTCATAGGTTAAGTAGGCTTCCAATCATCTAGAATACTGAATGAGACTTGACTAGCTTGTTCTTTGTTGTGTCAGTTTGTATTTGTATCTTTCATTATTCCAAAGTCATCAGAAAAATTCAGAAAGAAAAGAAAAGAAAATTCAATTGAAAAAAAAAAGTATCCATTGTCTGTTATGTTCTGTTTCAGTAAGTTAAAGTTTCTCTCTTACCTCGAATCAAGAGAGCAGTCAATATTCCTTTTTGTTATATGTTGTAAATAATATTGTAATAAGCAAGTTGGGTGTAGCCATCGATATATAACGCGGGTAAGATGAAATATCACCAACTTTGGAGGTGAACATTCACAATTCTCGTAAAGCCGGACATCTAGCTTGGCTTTGAATTCAGTTCTTAGCCTAAAAACTATCTCTTAGTAATTGGCAGTCATAACTTCCTAGAGTAAACCATTCTCTATGCATGTCTAAGGTGATACACTTTACACTCTTATCACATGTCTTTAGTTGTTTCAGTGCTAGAATTGTGCCTTTGAAAGATAGATTGACATATCCAATTGTTGTGAGCTAAAACTGAATGCAGGTATCACTTTCATGGAATCTGAGCTTATATTTTATCCTAGAACTTTGTGGGTATGTTCTAAGCAAGCCCACACGATACTTCAACTCGTACACTAGGGAAACTTAGTGGTTTAAAAGGCTTATTGCATTCTCTAAGTGCTATCGAGATACCAGCGACAATGGTGTATGTAGGATTTTATTAGTTTTTGTTTACTCGTGGACGAGCAAAATTCAGGTTTGGGGGTGTGATCGGTGCCTAATAATGCATATTTCTAGACTATTTTATAGTCATTTATCACATTCCTAGTGTTTTATTGTTCTTTTTTCTTGTATTTTATGGTCATTTATCACATTTGTATTTTGCACATTTGTTCATCTATGAGAATATAGCAATTGAACAACTTTTTAACTAGTTTCATTTGAGTCATTTGAACTAGTTATGGTTAAGATGAATAAGGTTGATATGAGAGTTTTCATATAGCTAACCTCGGTTAACTAATGTTGAGACAACATGGTGTACACGTTTAGGTACGGTTACATAAATCTAAATGAGGGTACATTTCATTTGTGTATAATAAGCTAAGTTCGATCTAACGGTTGAAAAATATTAGCTTGAGTCTAATCAGGATTTCATCTAACGGTGAATATTGAATGCTTTGTTACCAAGGTAACTTAGATTGCAAACCCTGATTTGAAAACTATATAAAGGAGAACTCTAGTAACTGGGAAACCTAATCCCCACACCTCCTGTGTGTTACTAGTTGCATCAGCTAGAGTCGATTCTCCTTTAACCTTAGGTTTTTCACGAAACCCTGTAGGTTAATGATCGGTGCCTAATAATGCATATTTCTAGACTATTTTATAGTCATTTATCACATTCCTAGTGCTTCATTGTTCTATTTTCTTTTCTTTTGCACATTTATCCATTAACGGGTAATTTTCTCGGAATAATCTCATTTTGTTGTGTGTTATAGGTGGTTGAGTAAATGGTGAGCGGGCTTGTGCAAATGGTGAGTAAGAAAAGAGAACTTGGATGCGATTGTGGGCTTAGGGAATTGATGGAATGATGATTTACTACAAGGTGTAACAAAGCTCAAGTTCTGGTGCTAGTGGGAAAAGCGGACAGTAATACACACCATGTTTGGTATTCAGACTTAACACCTAAGTGGCACACTACCCTTTCCATTTCTCTTTCAACTTCCAAGAACTGAACTAAAGAAAACAAAAACTTCTCCTTCTAACTCCACCCGACAACAGTACCCTTCTCCCTGCTTTACTGTGTTTCTTCCTCCTGCAAGCTTCCATATCAAGCTGTCAAACCCATGCCTCTACCACCATCTTTCCCCAATCAGATTTGATGTTAATTTCTACTTTTATGTTCGTACCTATTTCAAGCTAACCCTAGATATCAGTGGCTATTACTTGAGGAACATTAGGTTGGCGAATTTGTCTTGAAGAGCAGTAACAATAGCAACGGAAGGTTTTAATTTCTAGTGATCTGCAACACCGACAACATCAGATCGTTTGTGAAGACAATAGGGTGGCAGTTCAGTGGTGAGTTGTTGTCATATCGAATCCCTAATTCCTTCTTTTGTAATTGTTGACTATGGGGACTGATTGATAATTGAGGGGAACTTTTGTATAAATAGAGAAGAGGGTTATAAATGAATACTATTCCCGGATTTGCCGGTGCACCAAGCAATAATATAGATTAATTTTCAGTATTTCTTCATCATGTTTTAATTTCATAACTAGGGTTGAGATGAAGCCCTTAATCTACTGCTAGTTTGATTGATGTTATTATTATTGTTCTTGTTGTGTTTAATTGATTTAGGAAGGATTAGTTAGCTAGTAGATCAAATTAGCCTATGATTGGTTGTACTGTAAGAAGACAGCTAATACTAGGGGTGAATTAGTGATATTTGTTGATAGGCCATCCACTTGAGAACTCCCTGGATTAAACGGCAGGCTTGAACCTTCGTCGGTGTCCATTGTAAAGGGACAAGAACATAATTTGAAACTGAAATTGATTAGCATGGGTTAGGTGGTGGATTCAACCTCCCTAGTGCCCTTTAATTTTCTTTTTTGCTTGACGTTATGTTTCATTGCTTTAGTTACTACCAACCTCTTAGTCGTTTCGACACAAAAACCCCTTTTGTTTACTCTCAATTTGAATAAGTATAGAAAGACCTTAGAATAAAATCTACATCGCCCTAGTATATGTGGGATCGACCCGTATATGCCCTGTTTTACATAGTAGACACTGTGCACTTGAAGTTTAATACAATTGTAGGTCTCTTTCCTATCCTACCAGTTAACGACTTAAAGTCTTCATTGGGATTGTGAAGCCAGACCCAACTATTTTCTCTGTAGTTGCGTGTTATGATCTTACATTTACTATCGTGATTGAGTACTATCTTTGATAAGATTTGCTTGAGATTTATCTCCGATAGGTAAGATTTAAAAGTAGTCACAAACATCTTCGTCTCATCGTTTGTGATTTCACAATATATTATTTCGTTAATCGATTGGGATTATTGTGAGGTGATTGATATTTCTAGGATGTTCTTCGGGAATATAAGTCCTGTATATCAATTGATTCCTGTTAACCTTGATTTATCAAAAGATGGAACAAAACTCGTAGGTATTTCTGTGGGAGACAGATTTATCTATTTCAATAGACTTTTCTATGTGAGACAGATTTGTTTATCAAGTCTTCGACTTTGGGTCATAGCAACTCTTGGTTGTGGGTGAGATCAGCTAAAGTGCGTAGTATCCTATTGGGATCAGAGGCGTAAGGAGCACGACTGTACCTTGAATCAGTGCGAGATTGATTAGGGTTCAACTACATTCCAGTCCGAAGTTCATTGGTAGAAGGCTAGTGTCTTTAGCGTCTTAATACATTGTGGTGTTCAAAATTGGACTAGGTCCCGGGGGTTTTCTGCATTTGCGGTTTCCTCGTTAAAAAAACTTCTTGTGTCTGTGTTATTTCTTTTCCACATTATATTTTGTTATATTATTGAAATATCACAGGTTGTGCGTTAAATCAAATCAATTGGGAAATCTAACCTTTGGTTGTTGATTGAAATTGATTGATCCTTGAACATTGGTCTTTGGTATCGTTCAAGTTATTTATCTTATATTCAATCGGGCTCGCAAATTCCTATTTGCTGATTGCAGATTGAATTAAGTGATAGCGATATAAAACTCTTTGACATACTTTTCTCTAGATTGAGTTTGACTGTCTAGTTGATTCTATTGAAAGTATATTGGAGTTTGTCTATTCAGATTGCCGAATGAAATATTGGGTGTGGTTGTTAGACCCCTGCTTTTTCAACAAACTTCTTACTCTTACACTTAATCAGTTATGTCCCTTGGAGACTTTGTATCATCTTAAGTGTGACTATCATTTCCTGAAAAATATTTGGTTGTGCTTGCTTTCCTTTTCTTAGATCTTTCAATCACCTTAAACTTGAATGTAGGTATGCTCAATTAATATTCTTGGGGATATAGTCATATGCATAATGACTTTAGATGCTTGAATCCTTTAATTAATTAGATCATCATATACAGACATTTCACCTTTGATGAGCTAGTCTTTCGGTATGCATCTTTGTTTCAGTCCTCATCTTTTCAAAATGTTATTTTGCCAACCATATCCATGTCATTCCCACAAATTATTGTTCAACAACCTATTTCAAATGATGATAACATTTCCTTGTAATATGTGAATGAGTTTCTACCTCTCTATTTTACATCATCTTTTTCTCCTACACCACCCATTCCTACTTGTTCTACTTTACTCCTATTGAGAATGTTCAATCCATGACTACTAGAGGTGAAAACGCTGGGGAATCAAAATACACCACCAACTTTTTCTTAGGCAATCTGTTTGGACAAACTCAATACGACTCCGAGAGTTAAACTCAATCAAGGAATAATATCTAGAGTCATATCTCTCTCTCTTTCTTGCGATTAGAACGTTTACAGAATCAAATTCGTGAACCTAATCACAAAGAGATTACTTGGATGGTACCAAAGATCAATATCCAAAAATCAATCAAGTCGTATCCAACAAACTAGGTTGGATATATCTACTATGATTAATTAACGTACAACCTGTGATATTTCTATTATAAAGATAAACAATATAATACGGAAAAATAAATAACACAAACACCAGAAGTTTTGTTAACGAGGAAACTGCAAATGCAGAAAACCCCCGGGAGCTAGTCCAGATTTAACACCAAACTGTATTAAGCCGCTACAGACACTAGCCTACTACCAATTAAATTTGGGATGGAATGTAGTTGAGCCCTAAAATGCATCCCACCGATTAAGGTAAAGTCGCGCTCTTTACGCCTCTTGAATCCCAGCAATACTCCGCGCAATGGATTCCCTTAGCTGACGTCACACCAACTAAGAGTTGCTTCAACTCAATTGAAGACTTTAAACCAAATATTCCTCCCACAGATTAAGCCTATATATGATTTCCTTTTACAATCAAATAGTTTGATCAAAGGTGATGGAAATCGATAGCAATAGACAAAGTCTAGCTATCCTCAAAATCCGGACTTATGTAACCCGAAGTGCAGCCTAGATTATTATTCACTTCATAAGTATAAAACTTGTGGAATCAACAAAGTTTGATACTAAGAGAACTTTGATGATTTATATCTATCTTGATCAAGTGAGCATCTCAACAATCAATCAAGATCAGGATACACAAGTTATCAAGGAAAGATAACTAAACCTGGCTTCAGGAATCCCTATGAAGTCTTTGTAGTCACTAAAACCTAAAAGGGTTAGGAAGAGGACGACACTAGTTACAACTAGGACACACCAAAAAGTAGTGTCGGGATTCAAAGATCCCAGTTGCTTGAAGTTCCCCTTTTATAGACATTCAAAGCATAGGTTGCTTTAGGTTTAAGCTAAGATATCTTTGGAACCAAGCAAACAGTATCCACCGTTAGATGAATTTTTGAAGCTGATTTACATAAACAAGATATACACTCTGGTTAGGTGAAACCGTAACCGAACCGTGTATAAAGACTATGTTCAAGATGGTTAGCCGAAACTAGCCGATTTGATCTCATGAACACTTAAGACATTAACCTTGAGTCACAAACATGTGATCAAATAATTCTAGTATTTTTAGAGAATTAATCAAATGCTAATTATCTCATAGAAATAATTTAATCGCACTTGAAAATAATCGACATGGCTAGTAGGTGTACAAGGTACAAATACCATTATCTTTCATGAGTCGGTTTAGTCACAGTACGTGTACCGGTTTATAAGCTAACGAGCCAAACCAAGTTCTGGAATTAACAGAACTATTTAGATATGCGTACCGGTATGGATACCTTAAGACTATCACCGGTTTCGGAGTCCACATAACTATTTGGGTTTGTGTACCGATTTGGATACACAACTGAGTTCGGGAACACATAACTATTTTGGTACGTGTACCGGTTTGGATACTAACCCGGTTCCTTGACCACATTTCCTAAATGGTTTGCATACGAGTATGCGTACCGATCCGGTTCATGAGTTGAACAGATTTTTACATGGTGTGCATAAGAATATGCGTACCACAAATCTGTAAGTTGATATATAGATACTCCGTTACGTGTACGAGTACATGTAATACGGGTTCAAACTTATATCAGTTTTCCCAGTTTGTAAGACCGATAACACTGTCTTGTATCCGAATCTATATTAGTTCTATATTTCTCTTCAAATCAATTTGAAACATTCCCGAATAACATCAATGACACATATCATTGTTCAAGGCTATTTTCGAATGATAACACTTGAATCGTGATTTTGATTCCGAACAATTAATTGTCCATAAACGAAATTCATCAAGTATGAACAAATGTTCATTAAGCTTAGTCATTATATTTCGAGAACTAATTACCTAAATAAACTTGACTCAAAATTATTGTATATGCATAATAGTCTAATTATTTATGCGACATCGTCTCAATGATAGAAAAGTGAATATAACATGAGAAATAGGTGGTTCAGTCTTTACTTACCTTTTGTTAATGAAGTTCTCCAAAAGCTTCAGTTGATCTTCGCCTTCAAACGGTAGAACGCAATAATGACTGCCGTGATCCTCCGTTTCTCAACTACATTTATATCCTAGTCCGAGACTTAACTAATTGTAGACTAGAAATCAAGATATAGTTTTGACAAATAAACTTGACAACAAGCTTGAGATAGCAACACTTGTGAGTTCGACCGAGTAATGCCTTAACAAGAGGAAATAACGAAATTTCAAGGCCAGGAATGTTTGCTTCTAAAGTGCAATCTTTCAATAAATAAATTACAATACCTACTTGTTTTACTATGACCAACACATATCTAAAGTGGAGAGCTTGTATGGTTGAAAAGGTGAATGCTCTGATCCGAAATAGAACTTGAAGTTATATTGAACCCAATCATTCTCAGAATATTTTAGAATGTATATAAGTGTTTAAGATTAATAAGAAAGTAGATGGTTCAATTGAAAGATATAAAGATCGCCTACTAACTAAGGTTTGCAACCGAATTGGAGGTATTGATTATCAAGACACTTTTAGTCATGTAGTCCATCCAACTACAGTTAGAATGGTGCTTTCTATCAGTGATTACAAGGGTTGGACTATAAGATACTTCAATGTGAAAAATGTTTTTATTTATTCTTTGCATGATTATCAAGCAAAAGATGTATATACGAGTCAACCACCAAGTTTTATTGATCAATAATTTCCTATACATGTATGTAAGCTACACAATGGGATTAAACAAAATCCAAGAGCTTGGTTTGATAGGCTAAGTCAGTTTCGTCTAAAGTCTGGTTTTACTTCTTCAAAGACAAATACATCTCTATTCCTTAAGGTCTCAATTTCAGCTACATTCTATATTCTTATCAATGGTGATAATATATTGGTAAATGACATATCTCCTCAAGTTATGGATCTTCTTATTAGTGCTTTTGCTTCTGAATTTGGAATTAAGGATTTGGGTGAATTACATTATTTCTTGGGTATTTAGGTATCTAGAAATAACAATGGTATTTTGTTGTCTCATGAGTAGTATGTCTATAATCTTCTGACAATGACTAGTTAAGATGGAGTCTACAAAGTCTTGTGCTACTCCTATTGCTACTTCGGTGTCAGACTCCTCCTCTCCTACTTTATCTGATCATGCAGTGTATAGGAGCACTATTGAGGATCTTCCGTATGTTACTATTACCGTAATTAATGTGGAATTTGCAGTCAATATGGCTAGAAAATGCATTCTCCAACTAAAGCTGATTGGTATGCTTTGAAGAGGATTTTGAGATACCTCAAGAGTATCATCTCCTTTGGTTTTCAGTTTAATATTCTTTCTCTCTCTCCAATTGAAGGCATACTCTGATGTTGATTGAGCTGGGGATCCCATTAACAGAAGATACACAAGTGGCTTAGCTATTTTCATGGGATCTAATTGTTAAAGTCCATGGGCCTAACTAACCTCGAAAACCGGCTTACAAGGTTAGGGTTGCCCAAGGAGTACACACTTTACAAATCCAGAGAATCTAGGCGATGTGGGATTATACTTAACACTAATCTCATATCTTGATACTCTAAGAAACAAATAATAGCCTCCCACTTTAGCACAAATGTTGAATATAAGGTTTTGGCGGATGCTATTTCTGAATCAGTTTTGGGATTAATCTGTGTTGGATGAGTTGAACTTCTCTTTTTCATGGTATTCTTGTCTTATGGTGTTACAGCATGGGAGCTACTTATCTTACTGCCAATCCTAATTTTCACAATATGATGAAACATATTGAAATTTCCTTTCACTATGTTCGAGAGCTTGTGGCTAGGAAACAACTTGCTGTGCGATTTCCTTCAACACATGATCAAATTGCGGACATTTTTACATACGTTTGGTGCACTTCAATGTTTTCTTTGCTTCGTCTCAAGCTCAATATCTCGTCTTTTTCATCTTCTTCTACACTGGACTTGTGGGCGATGTTAAAGAACATTTATTCTTACATACTGATATGTGTCAGACGTATATTTCCGTTAAAGTGTTGGTTGTTGGATTTCCGTTATGTCTTGTTATTATTGTCTAGCCTGTAAGTAGGCATGTATCATCTTGTGTAAGAGTTAATGAAGTTAATGAGATACGAAATGAGCGCGATTGTATAACGACACAAGCAACATTTCAATAACATGTTTCCCAACTCTCTCACAATTTCTAAAATCAACTTACTTTTCAATTTTGGCTTTACCTATGTACCACCTATAAAAATCAAAATGACTATGACTATTATCGCTTTTATTAGTCTTCTTCTTGGTTAATCCATTTTTTTCATTAAGCATAAAAAAAAACAACTATCAAATTAGAAATCCTAAGTTAGATTCTAACTAGTACAACCGCTGCTACGGTGGGAGGGCCGGCCGAAGAAGAATCTGAAGATGGGGTTTATCTGCGACTACTTTCTCTCCGTTTCAGAAAAAAGTGTTACTTTCGCCCCGTTTCAGAAAAGTATCACTTTTCCCGAAATTGAGCGAAAGTATCACTTTTTCTGAAACGGAATGTGAAAGTATCACTTTTTCTGAAACGGAAAATTAGTCGATCCATAAACCAAAATTTGGTTGCATGATGTGTTATGCATCATTTGTGGTGGTTTGCATAATGGCTATGCATTCAATTTTCGAGAATTGTGCCTAAAGTGAAAGTATCACTTTTCTTGAAACGGAGGGAGTACATCGTTTTATTAGTTGTAACGGAAAATTAGTTGATGCATAAACCAAAATATGGCTACATAAATTATTATGTATCATTTGTAGTGGTTTGCATAATGGATATACATTTAATTTTCTAAAATTGTGCCTAAAGTGATAAATATCTCCGAATTTTTCGTAAAAACTCTGAATTTGATATTGTTGTTTTCACTCATTGCGTAGATTTTTTTATAACCTTTTCAACGAGATAAAATTTATAAAATTGCAAGGCATGGATTTTTAGATATGTCATATTAAAGTTTGATTTCCAATTATACCCCTAAAAAATATGACACATAAGGAGTTATAGTAACTGGACTAAACGGGAGAGATAATTGTGTCAAGTGAAAAAGACTAACCATGAACACCAAATCCAATCTTACATATTTCTATAGTTTTAGTCATTTAATTTGTTGTTTGATGAATTAATCGGTAAACCATTATTACGGAAGATTCAGTCATGGAGGTGATCTCCAACAAATCTATAAGCTTCAAGACCACCATGAGTCCATGACCATCATAAAAAGGAAATTACCATGCAAAAAGACAAACACTCGGGTAATACCCAACTACAACTTTAGAACATCAAAAAAAATATCTTTGAGATCTTTGGAAAGAAAGAAAGGTATTATTCTTACTTAATATACCTATGTACCAGAGTTTGACCTCGTAAAGTTAGCAACTAGATCATCGTCAATTCAACTTGCACCAGCATTTTGCCCTCGTAAAGTTAGCAACTAGACCAAGTTGTACCTGCGAACTATAGTATCTGATACCCATGCAATACGACTATACCATTCCACCCAACAAGATAAAATTCTGTTAAGCACCACCAATACGCCATAAGATGATGCAAAAAATGCTTTTTTCAAGTAAGTGAGTTGCACGTTCTTGGTCAAAAAAGGAAAATAACATAGGTGAAAAAAAAGAATAGAATCGAAAGATACATTTGAGTTTTATTGGATTTGAAGCCCCCACATGATCTCTAAATAATTCAACCTAATTTCGATTCAAAATAATCAAATTTACTTCTTCTTTACAAGGTGATGCTAATTGAAACTTGTCCATTTCCTATAAAGAGTATATCTTTCCCAAAAGTTTAGGCTTTAACAAGAAGAGATCCAAAATCCTTTTTCAATACCAAAACTTGAAAGAAAATCAAATCTATCTCCTTGAAATTGCAGATATAAACCTGTCTATTTTCCCTTTTTGTTATTGTTTGCTCCATAAAAATCTTGTCTAATTGACTAATGACCCGCACTAGTTCGCCATATGCCATACCCCGATGTGGCGGCCATTTAAAGGCCCGGGTGCTATAAGATGACACATTGTTACTGCTTTTTCCTCTTTGTCTAGTCCTTCTAGTTACAATATAAAGATTTCCAGTGCAATTTGTGGGAAAATTACCAATCAAAAAAGATTTGTGGGAAATTTTATGGACAGAGGGTGCATATTCCGTACATGTGTATGGCTTATTTTTGTATATTTGATTTGATTTAGATCAAGTGTTTATATGCACTACTGCACTAGTATCAGTGGACTGGAGATAGTGGGGTGACTATGCTTTATGCATTCTTACATAGGACGTTTTGGTAGGAAGTTGGGATATGCAAATGATTAAGATACTGACCATATTGTTTGATTGGAGAGGATAAACTGCCCTCGATTTTTATATTTTTAGCCAATTAAAGATGTTAAAAGTTCTAAAATGCCGCATGGCCTGTTAGTTTGTTTTAGGTTTGTACAACATTTCAAAGTTCAAACTGTGTTACGTACACTGCGTAAAAATAGGGCTACTCAATGGCGAACCTCGGTGTCCCTAGGCTGTGAACTTTTCTAGTAACCGGAATATGGATTTGGTTAATGCTTACTTCACTCCTTGTAATGTGCAATTTATTAGGGTATTAGAATTCCCCTTTCGAGCCATGATAGACTAATCCAGACATTTTCTAAAAATGACCAATTTTTTGTTAAAACAGCTTATAAGCTATTGTCTGGTCAATTTGAGCATATTCATTATCCTCAAAATATAAACTCATTCTACAAGTCTTTTTTGGAAGCTTTCAATGTTTCCCAAAGTCCAGATATTTACTTGGAAATGTAATGGGAGTATTTTTCCTGTGAAAACTGCGAGGGTTGCTTAGAATTTAAGCTAAGATAACTTGGGAATTGAGCAAGCACTTTAGGTCTTGAAAGTACAATAGAAGAATATACACTATGGCCCGGTTACGAAACCGTATAATGACTTGTTCAGTTTGGAAAATATGCCTTGTGAAAATAAACAATATGATATTCATAAAAATACTTAAGAGTTTAATCATGATGCACACACGTAAGTGTTTAAGTGATCAATGAAGTCTTAGAAGTGTTTAAGAGAATGATAGTAATGCTAATATTTTAAAAATAAGTCTTTGAGCATCTGCTAAACTTACTAGGAAAGTTGATGAAACGGTTTGTGAACTGTAAGGCTAGTTCACGAGTCAGGGAGCTACGGTTTCGTGAACCGGGTTCGCCAATCGTTACTCGGCTCGAGAACTCATATGGACACAGTTTACAAACTGGGTTCGCCAACCGTTCTTGGCTTATGAACTCAGATGAACTCAATTTGCTAACCGGGTACACCAACCTTAAACGTTTTATACAAACCTTAACACAATCAGTTCATCACAGTTTGCCAACCGGGTTCGTGAACTATTCCCAGCTGAACTTGAGGCAACCTTCCTGTATTTCTGAAATCAGATATCTATAGTTTGCAAATGCATTTGCCAAACTAGCCTGAACAAAAATATCAGAAATTCATGAGACTGATCTCTTATGATGTTTGAAACATAACCAAATGATTAAATCTATTGTATGGGATATTTTCAATTGATCCACAAATCAATTCTCAAACAATAAATTGTTTCTAACTAATACTGTTAAGAACCTTTGAACATCTATGCTAGAATCATATTTTGAGATTTTTAACAAGACAAGCTTGACTCGAAATTTCTTCTTTGTAAATCTGCTAGAAGTCATACAACATAGTCTCAATAGATAGAATAGTGAGATAGTGCGTAAAATAGAATGGTTCAGTATTCATATACCTGATACAAAAGTTCTTCAAATGTCTTCGTCGATCTTCAGTCTTCGAGGGTGATGCCTTATACTTAACTACCAAATTCTAACCTAGTCTGAGACTTGACTTAGCACACTAAAAACCAAGAAATAATTTGATTATCTAACTTGTGGGTTCAACCGAGCATTGCTCTAACAATCTTCCCTTTTGTCAATTTTAGTGACAAAACTATTCAATACATATAAATTCAAAATAAATAAACTTTTCAGCTCAAAATCCACTATGTGCTTCAACAATCGTCTTGAATTCTTCGTACTTCAAGTTCTTCTATGGTTCTGCATGTGTTCGTTCAGCACCTTTGTTGTTGAAGATCCGTAGCATTAACAACTTATGAGAATACTCATAAAGAGTTTGTTAGAATGAAATTCACTCCACTCAATGGTTTTTATACAAAAACATATTATTGATACCTTCCTCAAAGTTCAATTTCAACACAAATTCGAGGCAATACTATGGTGATATGTTCTCCCCCTTATTCAGTACTTATTTCTTTTGCAAAATTAGGTAAAACCTATAGATAATAATCCACTCCCCCCTTACGTAATGCTCCAAGAAGCCGTATGTTGTAGTAGGATACTACATAATAATTCTCCCCCTTCTTGTCAACAAAATTGGCAAAGGCGGAAAATAAGGATCATGATGCATTAAACAAAAGAGTATTCAATACCAGAGAACATATACCATCTTTTAGTTTAGACGATTTCGCCAAAAAACTTGGTTTGCGTCAATGAGACGTATAGGTACAAGTATCTCCTAGAATTCCACATCCGTTCTCCCCACAAAGATATTACGTTGAAGCGCAAGTTCAAAAGAACTCTCCCCAATTTGATGTTATTCCCGAAAGAACAACATGAGCTACCTTGACTCTAATCACAAAAGAAGGATTTTCTTTGGACATTAACAAACTTACTCGCTAGTTAAAGTAAATTTGTATCCCAACATTTTTCTCTCTTTTCGCCACTTACGAACAAAGAAGTTAAAAATAACGATTTTAATATTAGCGATTTCCAAATTCCTAAAGAACATTTCACGGAATCGTGTAGCAGTATATTCACAAAAAAGTGTAATCGTGGAGAGATCAATACTGCCATTCTCAAAATAGTTTACTCCTCTTTTGCAAGAATTAAGAGCATAATCTATGAGAAAATATGAGATATATATTCTAATTACCAGAATATGACAATAAAAAACAAATCTCACAAAATAAGCAATGCATATATATAATCCGTGAAGATTAGGTATTGCAAGTGATTTTCCAAAATAAAATTTAATTTAATAAACTTTAAACATACAAGATGATAATATTTGGAATAGCTGATGTAACACATAAGAACTGCTCCAAAAGCTAGTGTTCCTCCTTGAACAATAAGAATAAATCCTACAAGCAATTAACTAGTAAAAAGATAACGAAAAAAAACATCTAATTGGATATGATCTTTTACCAAATCCTTCAGGGAAGTAGATCTTCAGAGGCCTTTTTAAGGTATGAATTCAGGAGATCAACTTTCTTCATAGAAGTAGAAAGCTGATAAAACACAACTTCAAAATCTCTCATAAGGTTTCTGAAAAAGTGGGGGTACAACAACCACACCCAATATTTCGTTTAGGCAATCTGTATGTGAAAATGCAGGGGTATAACAACCATACCCAACAATTCGTTTGGCAATCTGAGATGACTTACTCAAATATACTTTCTAGAGAATCAACTAGACAGTCAGACTCAATCTAGAGAAAATTATATACAAGAGTTTATATCTCTATCTCTCAATTCAATCTGCAATCAGCAAATAGGAATTTGCGAGCCCGATTGAATATAAGAGAAGTAACTTGAACGGTACCAAAGACCAATGTTCAAAGATCAATCAATTTCAATCAACAACCAAAGGTTGGATTTCCTAATTGATCGATACAACACACAACCTGTGATATTTCAATTATATAACAAAATATAATGCGGAAAAGAAATAACACAGACACAAGAATTTTGTTAACGAGGATAACCGCAAATGCAGAAAACCCCCGGGACCTAGTCCATCTTTGAACACCATACTATATTAAGCCGCTACAGACACTAGCCTACTACCAATGAGCTTCGGACTGGACTGTAGTTGAACCCTTATCAATCTCACACTGATTCAAGGTACAGTTGTGTTCCTTACGTCTCTGATCGCAGCAGGATACTACGCACTTGATTCCCTTAGCTGATCTCACCCACAACCAAGAGTTGCTACGACCCAAAGTCGAAGACTTGATAAACAAATCTGTCTCACACAGAAAAGTCTATTGGAATAGATAAACCTGTCTCCCACAGAAATACCTATGAGTTTTGTTCCGTCTTTTGATAAATCAAGGTGAACAGGAAACATTTGATAAATCGGTCTTATATTCCCGAAGAACATCCTAGTATTATCAATCACCTCACAATAATCTTAATCGATTAATGAAACAAGATATTGTGGAATCACAAACGATGAGACGAAGGTGTTTGTGATTACTTTTCTATCTTGCCTATCAGAGATATTAATCTCGAGCCAATTCTTACAGTTGTACTCAACACGATAGAAACAACAAGATCAGATCACACAACTACAGAGAAAATAGTTGAGTCTGGCTTCACAATTCCAATGAAGTCTTTAAGTCGTTAACCTACAGGGTCTCGTGAGAAACCTAAGGTTAAAGGAGAATCGACTCTAGCTATGCAACTAGTAACACACAGAAGTGTGGAGATTAGGTTTCCCAGTTGCTAGAGTTATTCTTTATATAGTTTTCAAATCAGGGTTTTCAATCTAAGTTACCTTGGTAACAAAGCATTCAATATTCACCGTTAGATGAAAAACCTGATTCAACCAAGCTAATATCTTTCAACCGTTAGATCAAACTTAGCTTGTTACACACAAATGAAATGTACCCTCATTTAGGTTTATGTAACCGTACCTAAACATGTACACCATGTTGGCTCAACAATAGTTAACCGAGGTTAGCCATATGAACACTCTCATATCAACCTTGTTCATCTTAACCATAACTAGTTCAAATGACTCAAATGAAACTAGTTAAAGAGTTGTTCAATTGTTATATTCTCATAGAAGTATACAAGAACACAATTGAAGCAAAATCGGTTTGATTCACTCGAATCAATTCATGAACATTATAGCCACGGTTTGTAAAGATTGCATTCCTTATTTTATAAATGTTTAAGTTCATGTACACAACCGATTTTAGAACTTTAACCTTCAAGTATGCAAACGGGTACGCATACTTGAAATACCCGGACCAATATTGGATTTCGCCAGTACGTAAACGGGTACGCGTATTTCCAATCCCAGCATAAATATTCGGACATGAACCTTACGCCAGTACGCAAATGGGTGCGCATACTTAGGTTCCCGGATTTCTCAAGCCAATAGGTACGCGTACGCATACTATGGTTCCCGGACATGGATTACATATGTGCAAGAGTACACAACATGTCATATCCAATAATGGTTAAGTGTTCTAAACTCTTATTTCAATCATTGAAACTTTCTTAGAGGATGACAATAGCCGTTTTCACACACTATTAGCATCAAAGCAATTTTCAAGTTATTGAAATAATCATAACGAAACATTCCAAATCTACACCAAATGATTGTATCACACAAACCATGTAAGATGTTACTCGGCAATTTTCACATGATCATATTTTGACTTGCATCAAGAATATAAGATGAACTTGGTCGAAGCGAAAGCTAGCCAACACATATTCCGAGAAATATGTAAGCGAGTTAAACTCAGCTCGAAATCTCAAATGTGTATAATAGAAAACTATAACGTAAAACGACTTATGTCTCAATATAGGAGATAGAGTAGAAATAGACTTTCCAAGTGATAGATGAGTTTTAGTCTCCACATACCTTTTGTTGATGAAGTTCCACAAGCTCTCCTTAGTAGTTCTTCGTCTTCAAATGATAAACGCCGTGAAGTCTAAGGATCAACTACACAATCTATGTCCTAGTCCGAGACATCTATAAGTAGACGAGAAATCAAGACTTATAGTTTTGATCACTAACATTGACAAACATGCTTGAGATATCAACGCATGCGAGTTCGACCGAGCAGTGCTCTAATAATCTCCCCCTTTGTCAATTTTAGTGACAAAACTATCAATACATATGGATTACAAAATAAATAAAACTTTGTATCTTCTCATCCAAATGCTTGATCTCCTTGGCATCTTCAACACGACTCGAAATCTTCGTCACTTCCAAGTACTCCATGATTCTAAACGTGTTCAACTCAGCATCATAGTTATTGAAGATCCGTAGCGATAACAATGAGAAAACAAATTCTCTCAGTCATTGTTATACAGTGTCATAGTATCATTACACAGTATCAAAGTTCAATTGTATCACAACTTTGACAACAATACTATGGTGATATGTATCACTCCCCCTTAGTCAATACTTCATCTCGACATGAAAACCACTCCCCCTTACATAATGATCCGTAAACCATATGTATTTGTAGTATGAAACTACACATTAATTCTCCCCCTTTTTGTCAATATAAATTGGCAAAGGTACGAAAACTAGTGGGATCCTCATGAAATTTTCATAGAGATACTTCGTGACCAAAGAGAATAACATACCAACTTATTTAGATGCAATCATATAGCCAAAGCTAAATGCATTCATCAAGGAGTTTATAAAGATACAAGATAACTCCTACAATATTCCACAGAAGCACTCCCCACAAAGATTTGGCAATTAAGCACAAGTTCAAAAAGAACTCTCCCCCATTAAATGTCATTCCCGAAAGAACAACAAGATCGACCTTACTTTTACGAGAAAAGAAGGATTTCTGTGGACATAATCAAATCAGATGAAAACATGAATTTGTATCCAAAAATCACAATTTAATTATCCATAAAAATGATCAATTCAATTGGCCATGCTCAACATAAGAGAACTTACGGAGCAACAAAGTATATGCACAAAGATGTGGATCAATGAAGGATCAATACTGCGGAATAAACAAAAATTCATTCTATTTTTCATCACTATTTGCACAATGACATATAATAGACTTAATCTTTGTAAACAAAAGTTCATCCTTTCTTCTATCAATATTTGCATAATGACATGAAAGGCTTAACTTTTGTGTTCAAAAGTTCATTCTATCTTTTATCAATACTTTCATACTGACATAATAGAGATAACTTTTGAACAAGTATGGGACAGTCAAGGTTCACGGACGTAAACAACATATCCCGTAACAATTTGCAATATATAAAACCATAAAGATTAATACTGCAAAAATCATCTTCCAAATAACTTAGAATTTAAATAAATAAATCTAAAAACATTGAAAATGAAAACATTGGACATAGCTATGTGTACTCATAATAATGGCTATTCCAAACCCTAGTTATCCTTCTTAAAAACACAAGAATAAAATTCTCATAATAAGTTTTCTAGACATTGAGACCTCTGAAAAATTCTTTATCGTCCCCGAACTCCTTGTCGTCAACATCCATGGGAACATATGGTCCGTGAAGAAATGAGTCAATTCCAACAAACCTTCTAGGATGATGATGTCGAACCAGGGCCTTCTGAATTTCAAGAGTTCTCATAAAAAAGCCTTTATTTTTTGAATCTCATTCCTTGTTTCCTTCAACTCTTCAAGAATATCAGAAAACTTCTGAGAGTTTGAAGGAACATCTTTTGGCTTCCTCACATTCCTTCTTTTTATTTTCAAAGTTGGAGGTAACGGAGATCTTTCTTTTTCCTTCATGATTGATGGCTTAACAATCATATTGACATCTTTTCCATCAGAAGACATGATGCTTGGAGTATCCATATGTGTTCGGGTTTGTGAGAGGAATTCACAATCTAAAACTCAACAAGCAGTCTTAAGATATAAAGAGTTTCAGAGAAGGAAAAAGGAATGTAGGGTTACGAAACCTTTAACATAGGTTCGTGCACGCGCAACTCACAACCCTAAGAAAGGTAGAATTGTCGAGAATAACCCTCTTTTATTGATTGACCAGGGAAGTCCTTTCCAATATCAATTCGATATGGAAGAATTCCAAACTTGCAAAACACAGCAAAGCTAAGAAAAGAAGAAAAAAAACAATAAAAAAAAATCTCTTTTCCTAAAGCCCGAGGTGTGTACAATCTTATCTCTTTTGATCAGGCACATGAGATAAGATGCACCAAACAACACAATCAAGTTGTGCTGCGGTGAACAACAATCTGTCCACCATAACCTTTTTGAAAGGAATTCATAGAACCCTGTCTCTCAGAATGTTTAGACCATACTTTCTTCTCTAGTGGTCTTATCTTATCTTTGGAAACTAACTTCTTCGAAGAAGATAAAATCTTACATACCTCAGAGGTGTTTTGAACAAGTTTGAGCTTGTTTTCTAATCGATTCGCTCTTTGTTGAAGTTTGTTGACATACCTTAATTTGTGTTTGTACTTGAAACACTTTGAAAGTTCATGACCTTTGAGTGAACAATAAGAGCATGCCAACCTGGAATATGATTCAGATGCCCGAGATGTTCAAGATGCTAGACACATAGTGAAACCTGAAAAATTTGACAGAGAGTTTCCAACAGAAAGGTCAACTTTTTCTTCCAGATTGATTGAGTTTTCTTCTGAAAGAATATCAAGATTGATGTATGTATTGCTACAATCATCAAAATCAATATTTTCACAAAGAAGTGCAACACTTGATTTTTAGTCTTCGTTAGAATCATAGTGATCAGACATTTCATCAAGAGTTGCAGCAAGACCTTTGTTCCCAATGTATTTTCTGCGGTTCGGACACTCATTTGCAAAATGACCAAAACCTTTGCACTTAAAGCACTGTGGCATATCCTCATCATCAGTCTCGTCAATATCCCTGTTTTTAGGAGTAACACGATTGTGAGGTTTAACTGATGACTTAGGTTTATCTCTGGAGAACCGTTTACTTCTCTTCAATAGAAGATCTCTAAACTGTCTTGTGATCAAAGAGACTGACTTGTCAAGATCTCCATCTGATGAATCATCCTCAGAAAGACCATCTTCAGAGATGCAAACACTTTTATTTTTGTCAAGTAATTTAGTGTTCTTTTATGCTTTGAAAGCAACATCCTTTCCGGATTTGGATGTATGCTCATGATCAAAGATCTTTAATTTCCCAACCAGCGTATTTATGGAGATAGCATCAAGGTTATTTCCCTCAACGATGGCATGCTTCTTAGAGTCGTATCTAGATGGCAGCGATCTGAGAATTTTCATAACAATGTCCTTTTCAGGAATAGTCTTACCCAATACAAAAGATGCATTAACAATTTCAGACATTTTGTGATTAAACTCATCAAATGAATCTTCATCTGCCATACGAAGGTTTTCCCAATCGGAATTTAGGTATTGAAGCCTGGCTTCCTTTTTACTGGTATTCCCTTCAAATACTGTTTCTAAGATATCCCAAGCATCTTTAGACCGAGTGCACGTAGTCACATGGTGCTGAAGATATGGGATAATGGCATGAATGATTTCATTCAAACCATTGGATTTTTGCTTTGCAGCAAGAATCTCAGCAGCGTCATATGCACCAATATCATTTGGAACGGTCGCATCTCCTACTGCAACAACGGGAGCATCATAGCCATTAACTACATAAACCCATGATTGAAAATCACGCGCTTGAAGAAAGGAATGCATAACAATTTTCCACCATAAGTAATTTGAGCCATCGAAGACTGGTGGTACGTTTATAGAGATAGCACTTCTGTCCGTATCATATCGCTAAAAACAGAGACTTATAAGGTCTTTAATGTGTTTTCCTGCTCTGATACCAATTGAAAATACGGGGGTGTAACAACCACACCCAACAATTCGTTTGGCAATCTGAGAGGACTTACTCCAATATACTTTCTAGAGAATCAACTAGACAGTCAGACTCAATCTAGAGAAAATTATATACAAGAGTTTATATCCCCATCTCTCAATTCAATCTGCAATCAGCAAATAGGAATTTGCGAGCCTGATTGAATATAAGAGAAGCAACTTGAACGGTACCAAAGACCAATGTTCAAGGATCAATCAATTTTAATCAACAACCATAGGTTGGATTTCCTAATTGATCGATACAACTCACAACCTGTGATATTTCAATTATATAACAAAATATAATGCGGAAAAGAAATAACACAGACACCAAAATTTTGTTAACGAGGAAAACCGCAAATGCATAAAAACCCCGGGACCTAGTCCAGCTTTGATCACCATACTGTATTAAGCCGCTACAGATACTAGCCTACTACCAATGAACTTCGGACTGGACTGTAGTTGAACCCTAATCAATCTCACACTGATTCAAGGTACAGTTACGTTCCTTACGTCTCTGATCCCAACAGGATACTATGCACTTGATTCCCTTAGCTGATCTCACCCACAACCAAGAGTTGCTACGACCCAAAGTTGAAGACTTGATAAACAAATCTGTCTCACACAGAAAAGTCTATCGGAATAGATAAATCTGTCTCCCACAGAAATACCTATGAGTTTTGTTCCGTCTTTTGATAAATCAAGGTGAACATGAAACAATTGATAAACCAGTCTTATATTCCCGAAGAAAAGCTGAAAAGACGAGGGTACCCAAATATACCTCAATCTAAAACTTTTCCACCTATAAGTCCTTTTCCGAAAGTGATTGTCTATGGACTGAGTCGAGACAATACAACTAATCGGTTCACACTTCGTGTGATCGTCTATTGATACGAGATCGAGATAATACAAAAACAAAGTATGTTTACTTGATAATAGGTTCGGACTTAACCAAACTCTAGGGATTGTCTATCAAGTAAAATAGGAATTAATGTTTGTGTATTTTAATTCTAATTATAATAAAACAATTATAATTGTGGAAATAGAAAAGTAAAAGACACAATAAGTTTTGTTAACGAGGAAACCGCAAATGCAGAAAAACATCGGGACCTAGTCCAGAATTGAATACTCTCAGAAATAAGCCGCTATACAAAATCAAACCAACTTCGTATAGTTGAGACCAAACAACTAAACCTATAGTTCACCTAGTTTCCTCAGTATCCCTGCGCCTCCAACTTGCAATAAGTCATGCACTTGGAACAATTCCTTTGGTTCGTATTCCAAACAGTAAAGGAACAACAAATCTGTTCGGTAATAACTCTTTTCAAACAACTTGATATGAGTTTGACAAAGGATCTTCCGTTTAACCAATGAACTCCTTTGTCGGTCCCTTAGATCAATCTCTCAACAACTACCGAAGTAATTGTTAGACTATGCAATCAATACTATTAATCACAAAGAAGTGTATTGATGCCTATCTACTCAACTAATCAATCCAATCTATCAAAAGATAAACCGATTATAGTTGGATCCCTTTCCAGCCGAAACAAGTATTGTGCACACCAAAGATTATGAACCCAAAAAGTCTTCTTGTCTTCAAATCTTGTTTGATCTTCAATCAACACCTGCACACAATCAACTTTAATCTCTTATGATCAATCACACACAGAACGGAGTCTGTTAACGTTGGATTATCACAAGACGTCTTTATATCTACAAACAGTCTAAAGATCCCCGTCGAAACTTCGATTTAGTTTGAGTGAATCTTATATCAGAAGAGAAGATTCTCAAGCATAAACAAACTAGCTGCAATCAAAGTTAAACAACTGTTAGTCAATCAAATCAATCGAAAACTAAAATAAACTGCAATTATCTAGTTTCCCACCAACGTTACTAATAGAGCTTCTCAATCCCAAAGAAGTCTTTAAACCGAGCAGCCGTAAGAGATTTCTCCTAATTAGGGTACTTTCCTCTCCGATAGGCGGCTCCACCAGTAACAACACAACTGAGGTAGTTTTGCTGGCTCTGAGGATTAGTTTGCTAGAAATAAAAACTTCAATATTTATAGACAAGGAAGTTTGGACACCAAGGAATTTCCAAAACCGAATATTCTCAAAGATATGCAATAAACACAAATTCGGTTTTCATAATTCCTGGAAATGCACTGTCCAAATATTGACCGAAATCCCAATAGAAAAATCTATAATCAGTAAATGCACATTACTAATTATTATTTTCTAAAGATATGCATTTAATTGCTGGAAATTAAATAGCATATAAAAACTAAGAATCCTGAATTAAAAGATTCTCAATTTATTTCGATCCTGGGATTCTCCTTTAGCTATTAAGGAATATCTTTGAACAATTAATGATAAGAGTTACTGCACATGTTCAAAGTATGTCGACATCTTTACTTTGCAAGTCCTTTTTAATACTTACAATCTTGGAACCGATTTGCCATACCTCCAAACGAATTTAGAATTGGTTCATCTGACTTCCAAGAACTATGTGATTGATTATCCTATCAAATCACCAATAATGGGTTTCACGGTTCTACCAAAACAAGTTCGGTTCTAACTCCATGTGAGTACTATGCATAGTCACGCTAGTTACAAAAACTCGGTTGACTAGGTACTAGGATAGGTTCCCCACATACTTATTGTATTCCTTAATACTATGTCTAATTAGAGTATCATACACAGCTTCGCAGTTATGTTTTCAATATGCACGACTTGAAAGATATGTTAGGGAATGAAATAGTTCAAGTCAAATATTACTAACCTCAAGAGGAAGGATGATGTTGTCGTTGTAGCTCCATACTTCTTCACATTCTTCAAGTCTTCATGTAATACTTGTAAGTCTCATATCCTAACACTTTCAAGCTAACATATACGAAGTTGACTCTAGTATATAATCAAGCGACTCTTTAAATGAGTTTTGATTCACTAAAATATGACAACCAAACTTGACATACCAACGCTTGTTGGGTTCAACTGAGCTATGCTCTTACAATCTCCCCCTTTGTCAATTTTAATGACAAAACTCTTAGATCATATGGATAAACAAATTACAAGAATTCATTACACACATACGCTTGATTCCAAGTTCAACATCACAAAACCTTCATTAAATTCAATCCTTAAATGCTGCTGCTGGCATTATAATAACAAAGCTAATACTCCCCCTAAAGGTGAGATAGGTAGATTTTCAATCCGCACGTCTTTGTTATTTTCATGTAGTTCCTCATAACTACGTATCATATGATATGTGACTCCCCCTTAGTCTATGCTTTCACTCTTTTCGTTAGAATAAACGTTTTAGCACAAATGTCCTTTCCCTTAGTGATACCAACTCACAACAAGTCAATATCACTTGTTTACTCCATATATTTCTCCCCCTTTTTGTCACAAAATGACAAAAAAACTAAAAAATAAATTACAAACCGAAAGGATCTTACAAATCTCACAAAGAGAATTTGCAAACCTATAAGAGTTGAGCACGAGGGTTTTACACACCATTTTAGATAACCAATATTAAAACCGAAACTACAAGTAATTTCGTTTTAACATGTTATCTAGGAAACAATTGCCCGAAGCAATTTTCCCTAATAGTTTAGCACTTCAAAAATTGACTAATCACCTTAGTTCTTTTGCTAAAACGATTGTACAAATATAATCACTTGTTCGATAAGACCAAAATAAAGATCAGAATTAACTTTATTTTTCTCACCAGGCTCTAATTATTCTCATCAATAACTTAGACCTTTCACTTTTAAACAAGACAAATACTAGGTTAGTTAACTAGTAATTCTTGTTAAGGCATTCGGTTAGACTTGAATAATCCGAAACCTCCACGTTTGATAAGTCTAACTAAGATCCGAAAAAATTAGTTTCTCTTATCCGGAAATCACTTGGACTAAACAAATGATCCCGAAACCTTTTGTTAAGCCATAAACAATCCATACCAACCAAATAAATCAACTTGCATAATCATTTATCTTAACTGGAAGCAATTGAAACAAACATAAACATTATAGCACCGGAATTGCACCGAAATTTTGTAAGCCTAAACAATTGATATCAAACAATAACGAAAGATAACAATAATTTTTCTTAACCGGAAACAATTTAATCACAATCAAACATCCATACACAAATAATGGAATAAACATCAATTGTACAGAAAATTTTGTTAAGCAAAAGCAATAAATATATGCAATAAAATCATGCTTTTCTTAAACAGGAAAACAATTAACTAACAAGATTGTTACCTCAAATTCCGCATCCTCTTCTCCCCTTAAGATATGTCATTAAGCGCAAGTTCACTTAGAACTCTCCCCCATTAAAGTTGTCATCCTCCCACCAAAACAAAAGAATAACAACAAAGAGCAACCTTTACCAGAGAAAGGAAAACCGGTTTTAACTATGCGATGCAAAAGTTGAAACCGCAAATGCAGAAAAACCCCGATTTCAACACCAGAAGTTTTGTTAACGAGGAATCCGAAGATGCATAAAAACCCCGGGACCTAGTCCAGATTTGAACACCACACTGTATTAAGCCGCTACAGACTCTAGCCTATTACAAGTTAACTTCGGAATGGAATGTAGTTGAGCCCTAACCAATCTCACACTGATCAAGGTACAGTCGCGTTCCTTACGCCTATGAATCCCAGCAGGACTTTACACACTTGATTCCCTTAGATGATCTCACCCACAACTAAGAGTTGCTACGACCCAAAGTCGAAGACTTGATAAACAAATCTGTCTCACACAGAAAAGTCTATTTTAATAGATAAATCTGTCTCCCACAGAAATCCCTACGAAGTTTGTTCTGTCTTTTGATAAATCAAGGTGAAAAGGAACCAATTGATAATCCGGTCTTATATTCCCGAAGAACAGCCTAGAAATATCAATCACCTCACAATAACTTAACTATATGGTAGTAGAACAAGTTATTGTGGAATCACAAAGGATAAGACGAAGAGATTTGTGATTACTTTTTATATCTTACCTATCGGAGATAAATCTCGAGAAAATCTTAGAGAAGATAGTACTCAATACGATAGAACAAGTAAGATTAGAACTCGCAACTACCGAGAAAATAGATGGGTCTAGCTTCATAATCCCAATAAAGTATTTAAGTCGTTAACCTATTATGGTTTTAGGAAAAACCTAGGTTAAAGGAAAATCGAATCTAGTCGCAACTAGTATCACACATGAGGTATGGGAATTAGGTTTCCCAGTTTCTAGAGTTCTCCCTTATATAGCCTTCAAATCAAGGTTTGATAACTTTGGTACAAAGCAATCAATATTCACCGTTAGATGAAACCTAATTCAAGATTCAAGCTAATATCTTTCCACCGTTAGATGGTCTTAGCTTGTTACACACAGATGAAATATACCTTCATTTAGATATGGGTAACCGTACCTGAACATGTATATTGAGTTGGCTCAATAACAGTTAACCGAAGTTAGCCATATGAACACTTTTGTCTTAACCATGTTCATCTTAACACTTCTAGATCAATTGATAATCAAATGAATCTAATTGTGTTACTCATGGAGTTGTTCAATTGTTTATATTCTGATAGAAGTATACAAGACACAATTGAAGCAAAATCGGATTGATTCAAAAGAATCAGTTCATGAACATTTTAGCCATGGTTTGCAAAGATTGCATTCCTTAATATATAAATGTATTTGTTCATGAGTATGAAATCATACTTAACCGATTTTAGAACTTGAACCACTTAAGTTTGCAAACGGGTACACAAACTTAAGTTCCGGGCATTAATCACAAGCCGCCAGTTTGCAAACGGGTACGCAAAATTTAGCTACGGACCGAACTCAGTTGAAACCGTTTGCGAACGGGTACGCAAACTTGGTTCCCGGACTTCAACAGTTAAATCAGGTTGCGAACGGGTATGAAAACTTAAGTACCCCGACTTAAATAGTTGAATAAGTTTGCGAACGGGTATGCAAACTTCCGGTCCTGAATTCCGTCAAAACAGTTCGTACACTTAGTACACAAACCGTAATGTATCCAGACATGGGGTTTAGCTCTTAACTCCCATTTAAATCATTGAAACATTCTTAGAAGACGATGATGAGCGTCGTTTACTCAACAAAATAATAAGATGTTTCCCACTAATTAACAAGTAATAAAGCGGTAGTAAGGATCGTTCCCACGAGGAGTAATGCAATTGATATGCTATCTAAATTAGCGAGAATATAAAAGAAGGATAGTTGGTTGATAAGAATAAAACGTATAATAAGATAAAGAAGATGATAATTAAGAAATCCTTCGCCGTTACTAACCGTTAACTCGATAGTGTACCCGTTTATCTCTTGTTAGATTCAATTGTCACCAACCGTAGAATAGCAGGTACACTTAGCTATCCCCAAAATTCCTGTTGTCGCTGGATACGGAAGCGCTCGACTACCAGATTCTATCCAACTGAGCCGCCCTGAGGTACGCTTACAAGGTGTAACTCAATCGAATGCTTTAGGGTTTGTGAATTTAGGTTTGATCCCAGCAGTTAAACTCGGTACGCTCGGTCCACCTACTGGTGTTGTCCTTACTCGCAATTGCTCCACAGAATCCCTCCGCAAGGTCTCGCGATTTCTACCTGTGTAGGAGATAAGCGACAATTACGGATCGCTCGAATCTCTACTAGCATTAGAATGATTAATAGACTAATCTAGTTGCGCACCCAAATCAATCTAAGAGCCAATCATAAACCTTCGATATAGTAAAAACAAACCATAATGATTAACTTTAAAACTCGAAATAAACTTGTAAAAATTGAGCTTCACAATTAGAACTTTGAATTCATCCTTAACAATCAAAAAAACATAGAAAAGAGATAGTTCTCCCCCCTAAGGGGGAGATTAACGGTGAATATAAGATATATCTTTTAGGTTAAGAAGTGTTTCTTTTATAGTCTCCAAATTGTAGAAGTGCCCGTGCTTAATTCCGTGCGAAATAAGTTTCCAAAGATCGCCAAAATTCCAAATCAGGTCACGTCCAAGGTCTGGCCGTGTACAAGAGCTTCTCAAAAACAGCCGCACTCAATTGGAAAAGCCCAGCCCATTACGTCCTTGGCCTGTTAGTTTCCGGAGACCGACAGCCTATTTTCATCTTCCTTTTTCTCGGCTAGATTTTCTATCCGTAAGTTCTCCTGGATCTTTTACTCTTTTACTCGAACTGATTTACGGCTGAAACTTTCTGGCCGATAACTTCCCTGTATTTTTTCTCAAACTCCATCAAAAGCAGCCACCCAAATCGACTCCACAGCTGAACCTCTTGTTCCTGTGTCATCCCGTTAGCCATATCCATCCCATTCCATCACAGAGCTCTTCTTTCTGCTACTCGAACTTGCCATGAACCCACATCAATGCAGCACACCACTGATGTCAACGTCATCTGATCATCATCATTATGTTCCTTCATTCCCTGTACAACAGTCAACTCGAGTTCCTCTCCTCTTCATTAGATCGATCGTTGACTCACAACATCACCATTAGCACACCACATAGAACAATGCCATCAACAACGATCAAAGAGTATTCTCCTGATAATGGCAGCAGCCTATCCTCCCCGTTCATCACAGCTTCATCGAGATTATTGGCAACAGCCATTTTCCATCTGTTATTAACACAGCTTCGACTGCATTTAAATCCCAGCACCAAGCTCGAGTTCTTCCATTGCCATCCAACTTCATTAATGGCAACAAACCTCTTCTTTCCATGTGTAGTTCAACTCATTCGGCCATCCACCATCATATCTGGTATTGGCAGCAGCCAAAAGTTCTGTACCTTCTCTTCCTCATAGGCAGCAATCCACTTCTCTGTTTCCTCGAGTCACTAACAGACCAGCAGCTCGACTTCCATCATATATCACCACTGCCAACTCCATCTCGTTCCTAAAACTCGAACTCAGATAACCAGAACTTCACTACCGTAAACCATGTATTCAACGTTAAACAACATCGTGCCATGTATTTCTGGTCACAAAACAAAACCCAAATCACCAACCAGTCCAGCTACCTGTAATATTATGAATCAAGTCCTAACTGGTGCCAAGTAAACCTTCCATACCATTTGTACACAGTAATTCAAGACATGGTTAGTCATGGCAGACTCGGCTGGAGGCACAGGTCGTTCAGGCCTTTTTACAAACTTTTCTCGCGCAGTTCGCTGGTAAGGCAGATATGGAGCTTGCTGTTGATTTCGGATCACTCTATCTCCTTCCCTGCAACATTCTAACACAAACCCATTCTCATAATCATTCACAAAGACTAAACCACACTTCGATTCATAATCATTTGGGCACAAATCAAACGGCAGGAACTTCAAATATGGCAGCACATTGTATCTTTATTGTTTGATTCCTTGTCTAAATGCAAAACCAACTTATTCCAGAAAACCCGTTCTTTCACACTTCTCATAGAACTCAAAGACTGCCCTTAATCTTCTCCATTCGGCGCCATTATGGATGTCAGCAACAGAACCTTGTTCACTGATTTTCCTGCTAAAACCAAAACTCACATCTTCCCCTGGTCCGTATTCTTCTTAGCTTCAAATCCTGTCTCAACCCATCGAACAATGGTTGCCAGCGTGAATGAGCTTGGCAACAGCATCTCCTCGGCTCAGTGTAAATGTATAGAAAATTGAATTGTGTAGGAAACCAGTCCGGACTCGACCTAGTTTATCTGGTGTTATATTAAAGCAAAGAGGATGGTGGCCCTGAGTAACTTGAGCGGGTGCCTATAGTAATCCCGTTTAGAATCAAATGGCTGCCTTTCTTGACTGCCTCCAGTAATTCATAATGGATTTCAGCTTGTTGCTTCTTAACACCCACACAACTGCCGGTAGTGGTTTCCCATGCAATGATAATTCTGCCTATTTTTTAGCCAATTGGACGATTTCTTGTTCTTTTCCGGAATAAGCTCCAAAATTCCCATAAAATATAAAAGATAACTAATAATACAATTTCACAAGAAAACTAGCTAAGAAAGAATAATCAATCGATACTTAGAGAGGTGTTTTTAAACATCTATTAGACGACAATAGCTGTCTCACACAAACTATTAGCATATAAGCAATTTTGAAGTGATCGAATGATCAATACGAAACATTCTGAGCCTACATCAAATGACTGTCTCACACAAATCATGTAAGATGTTACCAGATGATTTTCACATGATCATCTTTTGACATTCGTCAAGGATAATGATGAACGTAGTTAAAGCAAAAAGCTTTCAACACATATTTCGAGAAAGATATAAGCGAGTTAAACTCAGCACGAAATATCAAATGTGTATAATGTAAAGTCTATATAGCTATACGACTTTGTCTCGATAGGAGATAGAAAAGAATAGACTTCTGAGTGATAGATGAGTTTAAGTCTCCACATACCTTTTTCAAAAGACGAGGGTACCCAAATATACCTCAATCTAAAACTTTTCCACCTATAAGTCCTTTCTCCGAAAGTGATTGTCTATGGACTGAGTCGAGACAATACAACTAATCGGTTCACACATCGTGTGATCGTCTATGGATACGAGATCGAGACAATACGACAACAAGATAACTTGCATGATTGACTATGGATACACGATCGAGATAATACAACAACAAAGTATGTTTACTTGATAATAGGTTCGGACTTATCCAAACACAATAGGATTGCTATCAAGTAAATAGAAATTAACGTTTGTGTATTTTACTTCTAATTATAATAAAACAATTATAATTGCGGAAATAGAAAAGTAAAAGACACAGCATATTTTGTTAACGAGGAAACCGCAAATGCAGAAAAACCCCGGGACCTTGTCCAGAATTGAATACTCTTAGGATTAAGCCGCTATACAAAATCTAAACCAACTTCGTATAGTTGAGACCAAGCAACTAAACCTATAGTTCACCTAGTTCCGTCTGTATCCCTGCGCCTCCAACTTGCAATAAGTCACGCACTTGGAACAATTCCTTTGGTTCGTGTTCTAAACAGTAAAGGAACAACAAATCTGTTCGGTAACAACTATTTTCAAACAAGTGATATGAGTTTGACAAAAGGATCTTCCGTTTATCCCAATAAACTCCTTTGTCAGGTCCTTAGATCTATCTAATCAACAATCACCAAAGTAATTGTCTAGACTATGCAATCAATACTTCGAATCACAAAGAAACGTATTGATGTCGATCTACTCAACTAATCAATCCAATCTATCAAAAGATAAACCGATTATAGTTGGATCCCAGCCGACAAGTTTTGTGCACACCAAAGATTATGAACTCAAATAAGAAATCTTCTTTGTCTTCAAATCTTCCTAGATCTTCAATAAACACCTGCACACAATCAACTTGAATCTCTTGTGATCAATCACACACAGAACGGAGTCTGTTAACAATGGATTATCATAAGACGTCTTTAGATCTACAAACAGTCTAAAGATCCCCGTCGAAACTTCGATCTAGTTTGAGTGAATCTTATATCAGAAGAGAAGATTCTCAAGCATAAACAAACTAGGTGCAATCAAAGTTCAACAACCGTTAGTCAACCAAATCAATGTAAAACTAATAATAAATTGCAATTATCTAGTTTCCACCCAACAGTACTCGTAGAGCTTCCCAATCCAAAAGAAGTCTTTAAAACGAGCGGTGGTAAGAGATTTCGCCTAATTAGGGTACTTTCCTCTCCGAATAGACGGCTCCACCAGTAACAACACAACTAGGTAGTTTTGCTGGCTCTGAGGATTAGTTTGCTTGAAATGCAAACTTCAATATTTATAGACCAAGGAAGTTTGGACACCAAGGAATTTCCAAAACCGAAAATATTCTCAAGATATGCAATATATTTCCAAATTCGGTTTTCATAATTCCTGGAAATGCTTTGTCCAAATATTGACCGAAATCTCTTAGAAAATCTCCAATTAGTAAACGCACATTACCAATTTTATTTTCTAAAGTATGCATTTTAATTGCTGGAAATTAAAAGCATATAAAACTAAAAACCTTAATTAAAAGATTCTCAATTTATTTCAATCCGGGATTTTCCTTTAGCTATTAAGGAATATCTTTGAACAATAAAAGGTAAGAATTACTGCACGTGTTCAAAGTATGTCGACATCTTTACTTGGTAAATCCTTTTTCATATTTACCATCTTGGAACCGATTTGCCACACTTCCAAACGAGTTTAGAATTGGTTAATCTGACTTCAAAGAACTATATGATTGATTATCCTATCAAATCACCAATCATGGGTTTAACGGTTCCACCGAAACAAGTTTCGGTTCTACCTTCATGTGGGTACTAGGATCAGTCACACTAGCTTTCCAAAAATTTGTTGACTAGGTACTAAGATCGGTTACCACATATTTATGGTATTTAACTTGTATTGAGTTGCACAAGTCATAGGATCTGTCACCAATAACTAAGACTTGTTGTACCTCTTACAAGGGTCCATTCCCCTTTCTTGTGATTGGTTGCACCTCTTACTAGGATCGGTTCCCCAATGTCTAGAGTTGGTCATACCAATTACAACATATCGATCATACCATCTCAAGTGATTACTTAAGATTGGTTTCACTAATAAAAGTCATACCAATACAAAAGTCAGGCCTTGTGAATAGTTTTACCAAGATACATAAACAAGTTATGAGCGGTTATACTAAACACACATACTGGTAATCCAAAGATTTGCAATGAATAACAATACCAATAAACCTAACGATTTCCTTTTCGATTCATAAAACAAGTTTACGAATTGTACTTCCTTTAAACGAATGTAAAAAATTGTTTCCTAGGACGAAATCTTCACCCATACCCATACATAATCACAATAGCATTCATACGATTATGTCGATGTCTTATATACGAAGTTCAAAAGATAAACGTTATACTTCGTATTGTAATTCCTTAATACTATGTCTAACTAGAGTATAATCATTCACAGCTTCGCAGTTATGTTTTCAATATGCATGACTTGAAAGATACGTTAGGAATGAAACAATTCAAGTCAAATATTGCTAACCTCAAGAGGAAGGATTATGTCGTCGTTGTAGCTCTTTACTTCTTCACATTCTTCAAGTCTTCACGTAATACTTGTAAGTCTCATATCCTAGTAACTTTCTAGCTAACCTATACGAAGTTGACTCTAGTAAATAATCAAGCGACTCTTTAAATGAGTTTTGATTCACTAAAATATGACAACCAAACTTGACATACCAACGCTTGGTGGGTTCAACCAAGCAATGCTCTAACACTTTTGTTGATGAAGTTCCACAAGCTCCCCATAGTAGTTCTTCGTCTTCAATCGATGAATGTCGTGAAGTCTAAAGATCAACTACATATTCTATCCTAATCCGAGACATAGCTATAAGTAGACTATAAATCAAGACTTATACTTTTGACAACTAAACTTGACAAACAAGCTTGAGATAGCAACGCTTGCGAGTTCAACCGAGCAGTGCTCTAACAGTTTCCAACAAGATCAACAGACATCTTAAAAGGTTTAGAATCTCTATGTTCGTGAGCAAAGTAGCAAGATATGGTGAAAGGAAAATCATAAAATCCAATGATTTCTTCAGTCACATCTTCTCGTTTTTCTTTTCCTCCTTCCTTAGCACAACTCTTAATGCAAGAAGCAAGCATGTCTTTTGAATTTCAATAGACAAAAATTGTGCATGAATAATATACATTTTGAAAAACTAGTATCAAAAGTGTGTGTCTATATATATATAAGGTTTATTAAGTCTAGTGAAACCATTGGAAGGAGAGTCCTTTCCAAAAACAAGTTCTTGGTCTGACAAGGAAATCAGGAGATTACTTGTCGGTTCCGTAACCAACCAAGAAACAACTTTTTTTCCAAGACTAAAAATACCAGGACCCGTAATTACGGTTCGTCACCTAGTGGTATATACATGAAACAAATATATAAAGCAGTCTGCCAAAAAAAATTGGTTGTGTGTAAACTCCTAGAAGATTTCAACAAGATCTTTTGTCCTTTATAAAAGAGTAATCTCTTTGATGAAAAGATTAAGACTTGTTAAAGCACTGCTCGGTCGAACTTGCAAGCGTTGTTATCTCAAGCTTGTTTGTCAAGTTTAGTTGATCAAAACTATAAGTCTTGATTTCTAGTCTACTTATAGCTATGTCTCGGATTAGGATAGAATGTGTAGTTGAGCTTTAGACTTCACGACATTCATCAATTGAAGACGAAGATCTACTGAGGAGATCTTGGAGGAACTTCATCAACAAAAGGTATGTGGATACTAAAACTTATCTATCACTCAGAAGTCTATTCTATTCTATCTCCTATTGAGACTAAGTCGTATAGCTATATATACTTTTACATTATACACATTTTGTTAGATTATATATCGGTTGAACCCACCAAGCGTTGGTATGTAAAGTTTGGTTGTCACATTTTAGTGTGTCAAAACTCATCTAAATTCGTTTGATTGTATACTAGAGTCAAATTCGTTTAGGTTAGACTAGAAAGTCTAAGAATGTTGAGATATACAAGTATTACTCCGAAGACCTGAAGAATGTGAATAAGAAGCGAACTACAACGACAACATCATCCTTCCTATTGAGGTTAGTAATATTGACTTGAACTGCTTCATTCCTAACGTATCTTTCAAGTCGTGCTATATTGAAAAAATAACTGTGAAGCTGTATATACTGTACATATTGTATAATACTCTAGTGATGTGACATGGTCATATTTGTATGATCATAGTATTAGGGAGTTAGACTATGAAGTATAACATTTATCTTTTGAACTTCGTAGATATGACATCGACATAATCTTGTATATACTGTTATGATCATGTGAATGGGTTATGGTGAAGATTTTATCCTAGGAAATAATGTTTTACATTTTTTTAAAGGAAGTACACTCATGAACTTGTTTTATGAATTGAAAGGGAAATCGTTAGGCTTATTGGTACAGCTATTCATTGCAAATCTTTGGATTACCAATATGTGTGAGATGGTAGAACCGATCGTAACTTTGTTACGTATCTTGGTATAAGTAATCACAATGCCTGACTTATGATTTGGTATGACTAGTTTTTATAAATTGGTTTAACCAATCCTAAGTAATCACCATGAGATGGTATGATCGATCACAGAGTGTGTATAATCGATCCTTGTAATTGGTAACCGGTCCTAGTAATTCGTGTAACCGATCCTGGTAATTGGTGTAACCGATCCTGGTAACTGGTATGACCGATCACAATCAATACCATGAGTATATGGTAACCAGTCCTGGAAATTGATGTAACCGATCCTGGTAACTGATGTAACCAGTCCTGGTAACTCGTGTGACCAATCACAAGTATTTCCATATTAAGGTATAACCGATCCTAGTGATTGGTAGAACCGATTGAACCCATGTATGTGATTTGATATTTGATCAATCACATAGTGATCTTGGAATACAGGTGAGCCAATTTTAAACTTGTTTGGAAGTGTGGTAGAACCGATTCCAAGAATGTAAATCCATATAAATACGAATAAGGATTTACAGTGAAAAGATGTCAACATACTTTGAACACGTACAATAACTCTTATTATTTATTTTTCAAAGATATTCCTTAGTACTCAAGGAGATCATGTGCCGAAATAAATTGAGAATCTTTTAATTAAGGTTTTTGGTTTTATATGCTTTAATTACCAGTAACTAAATTCATATCTCTAGAGAATAAAGATTAGTAATGTGCATTTACTAATTGGAGATTTTCTATTGAGAGATTTCGGAAATTTTGGACATGCATTTTTTGGAATTAGGAAAACTGAATCTTGTCATTCATTGCATATCTTGAGAATATTTTCGGTTTTGGAAATTCCTTGGTGTCCAAACATCCTTGGTCTATGAATACCTAAGTTTGCATTTCTAGCAAACTATACTAAGAGCCAGGAAAACTTCATTCTTGTTGTTTATGGTGGAGCCGTCTAATCAGAGAGGAAAGTATCATAATTAGGTGAAATCTCTTACGACCGCTCATTTAAAAACTTCTGTGGGATCAAGAAGCTCTACGAGTACCGTTGGTGGGAAACTAGATAATTGCAGTATTATTAGTTTTCGATTGATTTGATTGAGTAACGGTTGTTGAAACTTTGATTGCATCTAGTTTGTTTATTCTTGAGAATCTTCTCTTCTGATATAAGATTCACTCAAACTAGATCGAATTATCGACGGGATCTTTAGAACTGTTTGTAGATCTAAAGACATGTTATGATAATCCATTGTTAACAGACTCCTTTCTGTACGTGATTGATCAAAAGAGATTCAAGTGGTGTTGTGCAGGTGTTTATTGAAGATTAAAGAAGATTTGAAGACAAAGAAGATTTCTTATTTGGTTCTCTTATCTTTGGGTGTGCACAAACCTAGATCGGCTGGGATCCAACTAGAATCATATTTATTCGATTGATTAGTTGTGTGAGATCGGCATCATAGTTTCTTGTTGGAATGTATATCGATTGATTGCAAATCTAAACTTGACTACTTTGGTAGTTATTGGATAGATTGATCTAACCAGGCAAAGGAGTTTATTAGACTAAACGGAAGAGCCTTTGCATATGACTTGAGATATGTTTATCTTGAAAGAATCGAAAGAGTTGTTACCAAACAAATTTGTTATTCCTTTACTGTTTGGAATACGATCCAAAGGAATTGTTCCAGTGCGTGCACTCATCGAAGTCGGAAGCGCAGGGATACTGAGGAAACTAAGTAAACTAGGGGTTGTTGGTTGGTCTTAACTATACGAAGTTAGTGGAGATTTTGTATAGCGGCTTAATTCTGAGAGTATTCAATTTTGGACTAGGTCCCGGGGTTTTTCTGCATTTGCAGTTTTCCTCATTAACAAAATCTTGTTGTCTGATTTACTATTATTTTCCGCAATTATATTTGTTTATATAATTTAAATTAAATTACACAAACGTTAACTCCGCATATACTTGATAGTGATCTTATAGAGTTTGGTTAAGTCCGAACCTATTATCAAGTATCACACTTTGGTAGTCGTATTGTCTCGATCTCGTATCCATAGAAAATCACACAAAGTGTGAATACCGATTTGTTGTATTGTCTCGACTTAGTCCATAGACAATCACTTTCGGTAAGAGGACTTATAGGTGGATAAATAAAAGATTTTGGTGTATTTGGGTATCCTCGTCTTTTCACATTAGATATTTCGAGCTGAGTTTAACTCGGTTATTTATTTATCGAAATATGTGTTGGAAGTTTTTTGCTTTAGCTACGTTCATCATTATAATTGACGAGTTTAGTTGGAAACTATTTATTTGTTGGAAACTAAATAATGAGTCAAAAGATGATCATGTGAAAATTGCCTTGAAATATCTTACATGATTTGTGTGAGACATTCATTTGATGTCGACTCAGAATATTTCGTATTGATCATTCGATCACTTGAAAATTACTTATGAGCTAATAGTTTGTGTGAGACAGCTATTGTCGTCTTCTAAGGATGTTTCAATGATTGAAGTGGGAGTTTAGAACAATTAACCATTGTCCGGATATAGCACAGTATGCATACCAGTATGCAAATTGTTGTAGTATGATTCAAGTCCGGAAACCAAGTTTGCATACCAGTATGCGAACGGTTTTAACTGTTAAAGTCTGGGAACCAAGTATGCATACCAGTATGCAAACGGTTCTACCTGAGTTAGGTCTAGGACGACAGTATGCATACCGGTTTGTAAACTGTCGGACAAGACCAAAGTCTGGAACTTAAGTTTGCGTACCCGTTTGAAAACTAAGTGGTTAAAGTTCTAAAATCGGTTTAGTATGATTTCATACTCATGAATAGACACATTTATAAATTAAGGAATGCAATCTTTGCAAACCATGGCTTAATGTTCATGAATTGATTCTTGAATAAGTACTTTGTATAATCATGAATCAAATCCGATTTTGCTTCAATTGTGTCTTGTATACTTCTATGAGAATATAAACAATTGAACAACTCTATGAGTAACACAATTAGATTCAAATGATTATAATTTGATCTAGAAGTGTTAGATGAATGTGGTTAATACAAAAGTGTTCATATGGCTAACTTCGGTTAACTGTTATTGAGCCAACTCAATATAAACGTTTAGGTACGGTTACCCATATCTAAATGAAGGTACATTTCATTTGTGTGTAACAAGCTAAGGCCATCTAACGGTGGAGAGATATTGTTTTGGTTTTAAGCAAACTTAGCTTTAATCTTAAATCAGGTTTTCATATAACGGTGAATATTGATTGCTTTGTTTCTAAGATATCAAACCCTGATTTGGAGACTATATAAGGGAGAACTCTAGCAACTGGAAAACCTAATCCCCACAATTTTGTATGATACTAGTTGCGACTAGAGTCGATTCTCCTTTAAATTAGGTTTTTTCTAAAACCATTATAGGTTAACGACTTAAAGACTTAATTGGGATTATAAAGCCAGACCCAACTATTTTCTCAGTAGTTGCGTGTTCTGATCTTACTTCTTCTGTCGTATTGAGTACTATCTTCTCTAAGATCTGCTCGAGATTTATCTCTGATGGGTAACATATAAAAAGTAATCACAAAGCTATTCGTCTCATTCTTTGTGATTCCACAATAACTTCTTCTACTACCATATAGTTGAATTATTGTGAGGTGATTGATATTTCTAGGATGTTCTTCGGGAATATAAGACCGGATTATCAATCGGTACCTGTTCACCTTGATTTATCAAAAGACGGTACAAAACTTCATAGGTACTTCTGTGGGAGACAGATTTATCTATCAGAATAAACTTATCTGTATGAGACAGATTTGTTTATAAAGTCTTCGACTTTGGGTCGTAGCAACTCTTAGTTGTGGGTGAGATCAGCTAAGGGAATCAAGTGCACAGAGTCCTGCTGGGATTCAGAGACGTAAGGAACGTGACTGTACCTTAATCAGTGTGAGACTTGGTTAGGGCTCAACTACATTCTAGTACGAAGTTAACTTGTAGTAGGCTAGTATATGTAGCGGATTAATACAGTGTGGTGTTCAAAACTGGACTAGGTCCCGGGGTTTTTCTGCATTTGCGGTTTCTTCGTTAACAAAATTTCTGGTGTCTGTGTTATTTCTTTTCCGCATTATATTTGTTTATATAATTGAAATATCATATGTTGTGCGTAGTTCAATCAATTGGTAAATCTAACCTTCGGTTGTTGATTGAAATTGATTGACACCTGAACATTTGTCTTTGGTACCTTTCAAGTTATTCTCATACCAATCAGTTCATGGATTCATTTCTGTTGATTTGGTGATTGATTTGAGAAAGAGATATAACTCTTGGATATCTCTCCTTGATTGAGTCTGGCCATCGAGTTGATTCTCTTAGAATTATATTTGAGTTAGTCCATACAGATTGGCAAACAAAATATTGGGTGTGGTTGTTAGACCCCCTCTTTTTCTATTGGTATCAGTGAAGGAAAACATGCTAAGACCTCATAAGTCTGTGTTTGTAGTAATCTGACTCTATGGATAAAAGTGTTATCTCTATAAACGTACCTCCAGTCTTTGATTGATCGAATTACTTATGGTGCAAAATTGATATGCGTGCCTTTCTCCAAGCACGTGATTTTCAATCATGGGTTCGTGTTGTGATGAAAATTCTCAGATCGTTGCCAGCTAGATACGATTCTAAGAAACATGTCATCGTTGAGGGAAATAATCTTGAAACACTTTCCAGAAATACTATTGTTGGGAAGTTAAAGATCTTTCATCATGAGCATACATCCAAATATGGAAAGGATATTGCTTTCGAAGCACAAAAGAACACTAAATTACTTGATAAAAGTAAGAGTGTTGGCAACTCTGTAGTTGATCCTATTGAGACTGATTAATCAGATGAAGATATTGACAACTCAGTCTCGTTGATCACCAAACGGTTTAGAGATCTTCTTTTGAACACAAGTAAACGGTTCATCAGAGATAAACCCAGGTCATCAGTTAAACCTCATGATCGTGCCCCTCCTAAAAATAGGGACACCGTCGACACTGATGATGAGGACATGCCATAGTGCTTCAATTGTAAAGGTTTTGGTCATTTTTTCTAATGAGTGTCCAAATCGTAGAAAATAGACTAAAAACAAAGGTCTTGCTGTAACTCTTGATGAAATGTCTGATCACTATGATTCAAATGAAGATGAAAAATCAAGTGTTACACTCCTTGGCAAAAATATTAATTTTGATAATTGTAGCAATACGTACATCAATCTTGATATTCTTCCTGGAGAAACTTCTTCGACCACCTTGGAGGATAAAATGGATTTTACCATGTCTACTGAAAATTCTATCTCACATGTTTCAGGTACCTCAATTTGTTTAGCCGCATGCTCGGCTATGGTGTATGAACCGTCCTCCACATTGACATGTTCTTATTGTACTTTTAAGGGTCATGTACTCTCTAATTGTTTCAAGTACAAACATAAATTAAGATATGTCAACAAACTTCAACGGAGGGAAAATCAATTAGCAGACAAGCTCAAACTTGTTCAGAAGTTGAATTCATCAGAGGTATGTAAATTTAACTCATCTCCGAAGAAGTTAATTTCTAAAGAAAAAGATAGACCTCTACAGAAAAGAACAAGGTATAAACAATCTATCAAAAAGGGTATCAAGAATTTCGTACAAGGATTGTATGGTGGACAGATTATTGTTCACCCAAACACAGCTTAATTGTGTTGAAGGTGCATCTTGTCTCATGTGCCTGAATCCAAAGAGACAAGAGTTATGCACAATCGGGTTTTAGGAAAATAAAATTTTTGGTTACTTTTGTTTTTGTTTTCTGGAATACTGTTGATCTTTTCATAATTGATATTGAAAAGGTTTACCCTGTTTTTATTACTAAAAAGGGGTTAAAATCGACAATTCTACTTTTTTTAGGGTTATGAGTTGGTCGTACGTGAATCCTACTTACTGTGTGTATAGGTTCCATAACCCTACATTCCTTTTTTCCTTCCCTGAAAACTCTTTTTATCAAAAGATTGCTTGTAGAGCTAAGATTGTGTATTTCTCTCACAATTCCATATTTGAATGGAGACTCCAAGCATCATATCTTCTGAAGGAAAAGATGTTAATATGATTGTTAAGCCATCAAACATGAAGGAAAAAGATAAATCTCATTCTTCTACAACTTTGAAGAGAAAAATTAAGAATATGAAGAAACCAAGGGATATCCCCTCAAATCTTCAGAAGTTTTCTGGTGTTCTTGAAGAGTTGAAAGAAATAAGGATGGGGATTCAGAAAATAAAGGATATTGTTCTAAGAACTCTTGAAATTCATAAGGCCCTGGTTCGGCATCAGTCAAGAAGGTTTGTTGGAATTGACTCCTTTCTTAACGAACCTTATGTTCCAATGTCTGTTTACGACAAGGAGTTCGAGGACGATAAAGATTTTTTCAAGAATCTTAATGTCTAGGAAACTTATTATGAGAATTTGTTCTTGTGTTTTAAGATGGATAACTAGGGTTTAGAATAGCAAATATTGTGATTACACATAACTATTGCCAACGATTTTCATCTTGCAATGTTTAAAATTTATTTATTTAAATTCTAAGTTATTTGGAAGATGATTTTGCAGTATTAATCTTTATTGTCTTTATATATTGCAAAAATATTATGGGATATGTTTGTTTACGTCCGTGAACTATGATTATCTCATATATGTCAAAAGTTAAGTCTATTATTTCATTATGCAAATATTGATAAAAGATAGAATGAACTTTTGAATATTCCGCACTATTGATCTTTCCCTGATCCACTTTTATGTGAAAGTATTGTATGGCTCCGTAAGTTTTATTATGTTGAGCATTTCCGATTAAATTAATCATTAAGGTCTTCTTGTGGTTAATTTATTCGAGTTTTCTGGATACAAATTCATGTTTCATGTAATTTGTTAATGTTCAAAGAAATCCTTCTTTTCTTGTAAAAGTAAGGTCGCTCTTGCTGTTCTTTCGGGGATGACATTTTATGGGGGAGAGTTCTTAATTGAACTTGTGCTTAATTGCCAAATCTTTGTGGGGAGTGCGGTTGTGGAATATTATAAGAGTTATCTTGTATCTTTATAAACTCCTTGATGAATACACTAAGTTTCAACTATGTGAAATCATCGAAACCAAGTTGATATGTTCTCTTTTAGTCATAAATAATCTCTTTGAGAATTTCATTATGATCCTGCTAATTTTCGTACCTTTGCCAATTTATATTGACAAAAGGGGGAGAATTATTTTGTAGTTCACACTACATACATATGGTTTACGGATCATTATGTAAGGGGGGGTAGTTTTCATTGTGAGATGAAGTATTTACTAAGGGGGAGTGATACATATCACCGTAGTATTATTGTCAAAGTTGTGATACAATTGAACTTTGATGCTGTGTAATAATACTATGACAATGTATAAAAATAATTGAGAACACCCTGTTTTCTTATTGTTCTGGCTACGGATCATCAACAACAATGATGATGAGTTGAACACGTTCAGAATCACCGAAGTACTTCGAGTGACGAAGAATTCAAGGAATGTTGAAGAACCAAGGAAATCAAGCATGCTGGATGAGAAGCTACAAAGTTTATTTATTTTGTAATCCATATGTATTGATAGTTTTGTCACTAATATTGACAAAGGGGGAGATTATTAGAGCACTGCTCGGTCGAACTCGCAAGCGTTGCTATCTCAAGCTTGTTTGTCAAGTTTAGGTGATCAAAACTATAAGTCTTGATTTCTAGTCTACTTATAGTTATGTCCCGGATTAGGATAGAATGTGTAGTTGAGCTTTAGACTTCACGACATTCATCAATTGAAGACGAAGATCTACTGAGAAGATCTTGGAGGAACTTCATCAACAAAAGGTATGTGAAGACTAAAACTTATCTATCACTCAGAAGTCTATTCTATTCTATCTCCTATTGAGACTAAGTCGTATAGCTATATAGACTTTTACATTATACACATTTGATATTTCGAGCTGAGTTTAACTCGGTTATTTATTTCTCGCTTTAGCTACGTTCATCATTATACTTGACGAGTTTAGTTGGAAACAAATTATTCGTTGGAATCTAAATAATGAGTCAAAAGATGATCATGTGAAAATTGCCTTGAAACATCTTACATGATTTGAGTGAGACAGTCATTTGATGTCGAATAAGAATGTTTCATATTGATCATTCGATCACTTGAAAATTACTTATGAGCTAATAGTTTGTGTGAGACAGCTATTGTCGTCTTCTAAGGATGTTTCAATGATTAAAGTGGGAGTTTAGGACAATTAACCATTGTTTGGATATAGCACAGTATGCATACCAGTATGCAAACTGTGGTAGTATGATTCAGTTCCGGAAACCAAGTTTGCATACCAGTATGTGAACGGTTTTAACTGTTAAAGTCCGGGAACCAAGTATGCATACCGGTTTGCGAACTTTCGGACAAGACCAAAGTCTGGAACTTAAGTTTGCGTACCCGTTTGCAAACTAAATGGCTAAAGTTCTAAAATCGGTTTAGTATGATTTCATACTCATGAACAAATATATTTATAAATTAAGGAATGCAATCTTTGCAAACCGTGGCTTAATGTTCATGAATTGATTCTTGAATAAGTACTTTATACAATCACGAATCAAATCTGATTTTTCTTCAATTGTGTCTTGTATACTTCTATGAGAATATAAAATTGAACAACTCTATGAGTAACACAATTAGATTCACTTGATTATCATTTGATCTGGAAGTGTTAGATGAATGTGGTTAATACAAAAATGTTCATATGGCTAACTTCGGTTTACTGTTATTGAGCCAACTCAATATACACGTTTAGGTACGGTTACCCATATCTAAATGAAGGTATATTTCATTTGTGTGTAACAAGCTAAGACCATCTAACGGTAGAGAGATATTGTTTTGGTTTTAAGCAAACTTAGCTTGAATCTAAAATAAGGTTTTCATCTAACGGTGAATATTGATTGATTTGTTTCTAAGCTATCAAACCCTGATTTGAAGACTATATAAGGGAGAACTCTAGCAACTAGAAAACCTAATCCCCACACTTATGTGTGATACTAGTTGCGACTAGAGTCGATTCTCCTTTAACCTAGGTTTTTCCTAAAACCATTATAGGATAACGACTTAAAGACTTCATTGGGATTCTGAAGCCAAACCTAACTATTTTCTCTGTAGTTGCGTGTTCTGATCTTACTTCTTCTAGCGTATTGAGTACTATATTCTCTAAGAATTGCTCGAGATTTATCTCCGATGGGTAAGATATAAAAATTAATCACAAAGATCTTCGTCTCATTCTTTGTGATTCCACAATAATTTCTTCTACTACCATATAGTTAAGTTATTGTGAGGTGATTGATATTTCTAGGCTGTTCTTCGAGAATATAAGACCGGATTATCAATTGGTTCCTATTCACCTTGATTTATCAAAAGACGGAACAAAACTTCATAGGTACTTCTTTGGGAGACAGATTTATCTATCAGAATAGACTTATCTATGTGAGACAGATTTTTCTATAAAGTCTTCGACTTTGGGTCGTAGCAACTCTTAGTTGTGGGTTAGATCAGCTAAGGGAATAAAGTGCGTAGAGTCATCTTGGGATTCAGAGACGTAAGGAACGCGATTGTACCTTAATCGTTGTGATACTTGGTTAGGGCTCAACTACATTCCAGTCCGAAGTTAGCTTGTATTAGGCTAGTGTCTGTAGCTGCTTAATACAGTATGGTGTTCAAAACTTGACTAGGTCCCGGGGTTTTTCTGCATTTGCGGTTTCCTCGTTAACAAAATTTCAGGTGTCTGTGTTATTTCTTTTCCGCATTATATTTGTTTATTTAATTGAAATATCACAGGTTGTGCGTAGTTCAATCAATTGGTAAATCTAACCTTCGGTTGTTGATTAAAATTAATTGACACTTGAACATTGGTCTTTGGTACCGTTCAAGTTATTCTCATACCAATCAGTTCATGGATTCATTCATGTTGATTTGCTGATTTATTTGAGAAAGAGATATAATTCTTGGATATCTTTCCTTGATTGAGTCTGACTGTCTAGTTGATTCTCTTGGAATTATATTGGAGTTAATCCATACAAATTGCTGAACGAAAAAATTGGGTGTGGTTGTTAGACCCCCGCTTTTTCAAGACTGTATAATCCTTCCAATAGTTAATATACATAAAAAAAATTGAACACAAATGAAGTTCTTCCTTCTAGTTTTTGTGCACTCTCCAATCGAAACAAAGAATGCACATGGTAGTATAATTAGGTTATGTCGTGATAAACATTATTATGCTTATTCAGAGCGGCTAAATCCTTTGCTTTAAACCTCTGTTTTGTATTTACACAATCCTTAAAATTAGTCTCAAGGTCATTCTTAATAGAAAGAGAAGTAGAACAGTTACCTGAAACCAATTTTCGCTTTGATTTTTTTATGCCTCATCATAGTCTGTTAATGAGAGACCTAAGATCAGAGATTCTCTTGTCAATAATGATATGACTAAAATCTCTGCTGAAGTATGCAATAGTACCTTTGCAAGAGTTCATTGAAAAGTATTTCTTCAAATGGGTTCGTGATTTGAAGTTATCTTTTTTAAACTCAGTAAACTCGAGAGTAGAAACACAATTGATTAAATGTTTCAACGATTTTGTACAACAGAAAATCTTGCGTTTCCAAGTTGCGAAGAACAACCCTTTAAAAGATGTTTGCTTGATATTTGAAGATTAATCCTTCCATTGTTGATACTACTGAGAGTTTCATTATGTGAACAGTTTTTCTTAGACTGTTTGTTGCACTATTCCAAAAGGTGTCCCTTTCTACCACAACCATAAGTTAACAGGTTCTCTGAGTTCTTATGAGATCAGTTTTGACCTTATTGAGTGGTGTAATGACTTCTTTAGAGAATATAGACTTGATCTTTTTCTCAAGAGGTTTAGAATCCTGGGATATCATACTTTCCACAGTATTTGTAGAAAAGTGTGAGTTAGGCCCTTTTACTAGATCACAGCATGATTTGAGAAGATCTATCTCTTTCTCAATTTCTTCAATCCTTGAGAGAGCCTGAATAAAATATACTCTTGAATCGTTTAGTTTCATTCTCAAGAGTTTCTCAATTCGTTACTTTCCTCTAGTCTTTTATTGAGTAGGATATTACTTCGTTATTTAGATTGAAACATTCTATCAAAAAGACTAATACGGTCTAGTAATGTAGACTGAATAGATGAATCCTCATAATAACCAGGGATAATAACAAAGCTTACAGTTTTTTGAACTGGTTTATCAAACGAATCCAATCTGAGTAGATGGAAACATCTAAAGAGTCTATTCGTAAAAGCACAGAGCTCAGGTGTTAGAAATAACATGATAGTTTCACCGTATCTCGGAATCATCTTATTACATCTGTTTTTGTTTTTGCAAATTTTTATGTTGATGTCTGCTGGGTTGAAATAGAGTGATTGAGTTACGAAAAAAAAAAAAAAAAAAAAAAAAAAGACCAGACCAATTAAACCAAA
>JAJJMB010001378.1:1303293-1392182 GCA_023531105.1 Papaver atlanticum
GGTACTAACATTATACACAATAGAGATGAAAATAGACACATAAATGCGTCTATCAAACTCCTTAGCAGATAGTAATTCATATCCCCCAATTAGTTTCCATATCCCCAATTACGCGTTCCTTTTTTAAGGGTCATTTGAATAAAGTGGGTTAATTTTAATTTTTTTGAACGGATTTCAACCCCAGGCCGCTAGAATAAGAGAGGGTGGAAAGAGAACCAAATACATAATTCTCATTTATATATTTTTTTGAATCCTAATTTGGGGCACACAAGCAATTATTTGGGCATACGGAATAAGACAAAACTAGTTCACGAAATAATAATTATGTATATCCCCTTATCCACCCATTTTCCATAATAACATTGCTACCCTTATATGATTAGTGTTTAAAATTAATAATTAGTGTTACTTTAGTTAGATACCCTTGATTAGTTAATTAGATTTTATTTATTTTTTAAATTTCTGTTTAACTTTTTTTTATTATATTTTGAAACTCTTATTTATTTATTTTTTTGAAAAAAGAACTTTTTATTAAGAACCAACACACATAACAAACACAGACAAGTTTAGACTTATACAACACACAAATCAAACGCAGACAACGACATATGATGGATAACACTTCAACTACTAAGCAGAGAACCACGACCTCTAGAAACAACTCCCTAAACAACAATCAGGAGAAATTTAATCCAGCATATTAAAAGCATCCTTAAAAAGATAAGGAGTAATAACTGCTAGAGGATTCAAATCCCACTGATTGGAACATTTATTTTTCCGAGCATACTTAGCTAAAGCATCAGCAACTCTATTACAAACCCTATTTGGTACGTATTGATCTCTATACCTTGGTAGTTATTACTATAAAGGCGGAATTCAGAATAATAATAGACGAGAAACTTAGAAAATAGAACACAAGTAGTAATTCGAAGAAAATATCTTCTCTAGATTATGAACAAGAAAACGATTACAATTCTCTCTTTGCTACGCTCACAATCTTATCTAAACAGTGGATTAACCTTAAACAGTTGTTAAGCTTGCACAAGTATTGTTCCAAGCCTTCTCTAGGTTTTATGTGCCTAGTATCTGTGTTTAGCTATTCGCCAAAGCCCTCTATTTATAGCCTTCATCGTACTCAGCCGACCAAGGACTTCTATTAGGAATCTATTTCCTAAACTAAGAGTATTACCTAAAATAAACTCTTTCCTAACTAGGAATTCTGCCCAAATAAGGTTTCCTTCCTAATATAGGTTTCTTCCCTCAACTTAGCTTGAGGTTTATTAAGTTCCTAAGAGGTGTAGGGATACACCTGTATCATGGGTCCCCCTTTTAAGAACTTGAATTCCTGTGAAAGTTAAAAATGAAGGTTAGGGAACTCAAGAGTCCATTTTCCCCTGTTAAACCACTTGGCCTTGCTGGGAACTTGACCTTTGCATCCAACTAGAAAAGCTTCTTTCTGTCCTTGTCGTATTTTGGTCACTCTTCGCTCCAATATGCAGTCTTCCTTGAGTGGTTCCTCTCTATCAAACCATAAGTCTTCTACTCGTGGTAAGATCATAGTGTCGTCACCGTCATCATCTAGTAATGGTGGTTCAAACAACTTCAAGTATTCGACATTTATAACCGAGTACATTCCTAGATAAGGTGGTAAATCCAGACGAAAGGCATTGTCACCAATCTGATTGGGGATACGAAACGGTCCATATCTCAATGGCTTCAACTTCTTACCTTCCCCCTTCAGTCGCTCCTTACCTAATTTTAACCATACCAAGTCACCAATACCGAAATTACAAGGCACAAGATGCTTGTCATGTTTTGCTTTGTATTTGGCTTGTGACTTCTTTAATTATGCTTCAACAATTGCGTGAATCTGAGATATCTTCTCCAAGAACTTTTGTGCCTTTTGTCATTCACTTCCTTCCTTCCCCCTCATTGAGGTGTCACTAGAAAATACTAGATTGAAAGGGCTAGGTGGTAAGTAACCATAGCATGTCTCGCAAGGAGATTTTCCCGAAGAACTGTGAACTGCTCTATTGAAAGCAAACTGTAGATATGGTAAATTCTCATCCCAAGTTTTAGGATTCTTGGAATTATATCCCCTTAACATGTGAACCATAGTCCTGTTGACCACTTCTGTTTGCCCATCTGTTTGTGGATGAAAAGTTGTACTCTTCTTCAACCTAGTGTCCATCATCTTCCATAAAGAATCCAAAAATGACTAAGGAATCGACTATCCCTATCAGAAATAATCGAAGTAGGTAAACCAAAATGCTTTCACACATGCTCAAAGAAGAGCTTTGCTGCACCGTCTCCCGTCACCGTCTTTGTACATGGAATTAATACAATCATTTTGCTGAATCGGTCGACCACAACAAACAAGTAATCATAACCAGCTTGGTATTCGGTAACCCACCAATAAAATCCATAGAAATACTCTCCCAAGGCCTTGATGGTAATGGTAGATATAACCCACATTTCCTGTTTGAAGGCTTAGATGTGCTGCACAACTTACACCCTCTAACCAACTTAGCCACATCATCTTGCATCTTTGGACAAAAGACATAACGACGAAGGTTAAGAAGAGTTTTATTCCTCCCAAAGTGTCCAGCAACTCGGGATGTGTGTGCCCCTCTTAACCATTGTAAATGATCTCAATCTTCTGGAATGCAAAGTAAATGACCCTTGTATAACAATCCATCCTGGAGTTCAAACTCGCCTTTAAAATCACTCTTTACACCTTCTTGAAGTCCTTGCTAGATGCGTATGACTCTGCATACTCTTGATTAACAATCGGCTGAATTCTCATGGCCACCATTAATGCTCGGATGGGTGGATGAGACAACATATCTGCCAACTTGTTTGTTACTCCCTTCTTGTACTTAATTAGAATGTTGAAACTCATCAAGTAAGACAGCCACTTCATGTGTCGGGCTTGTTGTAGTTTTATCTGAGTGTGTAGATACTCCAATGGTTTATGATCTGAATGTACCACTACTTCTTTACCTAAGAGATACACTCGCCAATGCTTGATACATTGATATAAAGCATAAAATTCTTTGTCATAAGGTGCGTAGTTCTTAATAGCACCTGAGAACAATTCTGAATGGTACTCCACTGGCTTACCATCCTGTAATAACACTCCTCCTAATGCATAGTTAGAAGTGTCGGTCTCAACTTCAAAAGTATGTTGTAAGTTAGGCAATGCCAACACCGATGCTTCTGAAATCTTCCTTTTTAGTAACTGAAAAGCGTCTTCATGGGTTTGCTGCCATTCAAACTTTTTCTTAGCTCCCGTCAAACCATGTAATGGTCCTGCAATAGTCGAAAAATGCCGGATAAACTTACGCAAGTATGTGCAAGCCCCTAAGAAACTCCTGATTTCAGTTACAGTACTAGGTCTAGGCCACTTAGTGCTCACTTCAACCTTCCTTGGATCAATCTTCCGTTGTCCACGACCACCAATGAATCCAAGATATACCAACTCCTCATTTCCAAACTCACACTTCTTTCCGTTCAACTTCAACTGGCCTTCATGTAACACTTTAAACACCTTCTCAACGTGAACGAGATGCTCTTCCCAAGTTCTGTTGTATATTAGGATATCATCCAAGTAAACTATCATAAAATATTTTATAAAAGGTCGTAACAAATCATTCATCAAACGCATAAACGTCGCTGGAGCGTTACACAGACCAAAAAGCATCACCAACCATTTAAACAAGCCTTGTTTGGTTTTGAAAGCAGTCTTCCATGCATCATCTTCTCGGACTCTCACTTGATGGTATCCGAATTTGAAATCTAATTTTGTAAAGACTCGAGCTTTTTCCAATTGATCCATCATGTCGTCTATCCTAGGTAGAGGGTAACGATTCTTGATAGTGATCTTGTTCAATGCTCTATAATCAATACACATACGTCATCTTTCATCTTTCTTTGGCACCAACAACACCGCTTATCCACAAGGTGAAGCACTTGGCACTATCATTCCTAATTCTAGAAGTTCCTGGACTTGTTTCTTGATCTCATCAGATTCCTCGATGGTCATGCGATAAAGACCTATATTAGGTAAATAACTCTCCCCAGTCAACATGATATCATGCTCCACACTCCTCTTTGGCGGTAATCCCGTGACATCTGAAAATAAATCCTTATACTTCAACTTTAACCTTTCTAGGTCATCTTCTTTTTGTGCAGTCAAAGCTGCCAAACAAACTCTACTCGGCTGCTCCTCAAGAGAACATATCACAAGGATAATGAACTTTGTGCTAGCATTCACCAACCGCTTATCCTGAGTGGCTATGATCAATCTTGCTCCCTCAAAAGGAGAATCTGTAGCCCGAATCACAAAACTTTCCCCATCTTTTGTAAAGGTATACTTTTGTTCCCTCCTGTGTAGAGTTGCACTCTATCCCATAGGTAAGGACTACCTAGTACCACCTGACAAACATCCAAAGGAACTACGTTGCATATAACTTCATCAATATATGATTCATCTAGAGTAAATTTGAACATGCACTGCTGTGAAACTTGTAAGCCCCCTTCCTTTTGAAGCCATCTTAAAGGGTATGGTTTTGGGTGTTTGATAGTCTTCAATCCTAACTTATGCACCAAAGAATTTGAAAGTAGATTCTTCTGACTTCCCGGGTCAATAACAACATCAACTAGTGATTTTTTGACTTGCATCTTCACTGTGAAGAGTCGCTCTCTAAGATCATCTTTTGAAGGTCTTTCTTTTTCCCCTGTCATCAGAGAGAGCTTTGAATTGGGTTCCGTTAGTCCGTGGACTTCTTTTGGAGTTTGAGCGACTAGTGCTGCCTTCTCGGCTTATTTCCTATGTAACCCTTTAGGATTTAGATGAGGGTTCTTAACCCAACACTTGTCGATAAGGTGACCTGTTTGCTTGCAGTTGAAATGAAACTACAGGAAGAACACCTGCAGTTTCTTATTATTATGCAATGGCTTGTTAGACACAAATTTAAACTAAAGCGAGTATATGTAAGCTTAACAACCTCCATTCCGATTGATAATGGATATGGCACTCTCACCGATATTTGTGAGGGTCTCTTAGTTCTATATTTACTTTCTTTGTTTTTCTGGTTTCAATTTAAGTTGTTGAACTTTAGGGCATTCCTTTTGTTGCCTAAGAGCATCTGTCTCACTCTCTATATGTTGCATTGAACTATGATGGCACAAAAATGGAAAAAAAAAAAAAACTTCTTTCTTTGTTCTTCTCTTTTAGTATTTACTGTTGATAATAGTACTAGGGTTATGATTCTTATGAATGCTTTTTTCATTTCTTTGGTAATGGGTGCAAGTTAAACCTTCCTTGTCACTAGACTTCCCTTCTTCTTTGCTCCTTTCACCTCCTTTTACAGTGGTACCTCCAGATTTCACCTTAGTATTTCCCTTTGAATCAGATTTCTTAAGCCTGCCTTCAATGGCATTATCCTTTATACTAGCTTTGGAGATAGTATAGACCGAAAACATCTTCAACTCCTTCCGTATATAGTCATGGAACCCGGAAATATATTTCATATAAATAACATAATCTCCCAAGTCTAAATCCAAAATCATAGCTTGATTATGAAATTTCGAGGTATATTCTTGCACGGTTTGGTTGTAAGTCTGCTTCAAGTTGTACCACTTGAACCATCTCTCTTCAAGGTAGCCAGCCGGATAAACTGTTTCTTTACAACTTCCTTGAATCTTTTCCACGACAATACTCCCTTACCTAGGTTTTGTCTTTGATAAGCTTTCCACCAGGTTAGAGTATACATTTATAGCTTCAATGCCGCGAAAGCAATCTCTTCCTTTGAACCATATTCAAAGAAAGAAAAATACGTCTCTAGACGTTCAATCCAATCATCCAATTTTTCTACATCGATACTCTCATCGTAAAGTGGAATATCAACAAGAAAATCAATTTTCAGATTCTTACCGTGAGGTTTAGTTGATGTATGACTTTTAAGAAACTCACTTTTCTTATTTTCTTCATCCTTATCTTCTTCTTCTTCTTCTTCTTCCGAATCGTATTCTTATGAATCATCTTTTTCCGAAGCTTCAGGTGAAAGTGTAATCTTTTTCTTCGTCTTCGGCTTTGGTGTATGAGAACGAATGCATGCAGTCAATTCTTCGAGGGTGTTTTGAATCGACTTCATGTCTATTTGTAGCGAAGCCACCTTTTCTTCCATAGTTTGTGGTTTGCTTAGATTATGTTCATCATCTGACTTCGTCATCCTTGATCCCCTTGTTTTATTAACGTCTTCTAGCTTATCGAGTACCTCACCAAGATTTATGTAGAGAGATCTAGTGAAAACCATAAACCACAGGGATTTATCCTAGAAACTAACCTTGCTCTGATGCCGACTTGGTACATATTGATCTTTATACCTTGGTAGATATTACTATAAAGGCGGAATTAAGAATAATAATAGACGAGAAACTTAGAAAACATAACACAAGTAGTAATTCGAGGAAAATATCTTCTCTAGATTATGAACAAGAAAATGATTACAATCCTCTCTTTGTTACGCTCACAATCTTCTCTAAACAGTGGATTAACCTTAAACTATTTGCTAAGCTTGCACAAGTATTGTTCCAAGCTTTCTCTAGGTTTTCTGTGCCTAGTATCAGTGTTTAGCTATTCGCCAAAGCCCTCTATTTATAGCCTTCATCGTACTCAGCCGACCAAGGACTTCTATTAGGAATCTATTTCCTAAACTAAGAGTGTTACCTAAAATAAACTCTTTCTTAACTAGGAATTCTGCCCAAATAAGGTTTCCTTCCTAATATAGGTTTCTTCCCTCAACTTAGCTTGAGGTTTATTAAGTTCCTAAGAGGAGTAGGGATACACCTGTATCACTATTAACATACCTAACTTGAACTTCATCTAAATCCTTACATAGACCTACACATTCAGAGACAAGGTGTTGATCTTCCCATCAAATTTCTCCAATCTGATTCTTATGCATCGCCTCTAACACAGCTTTGTTGTCACCCTCCACTTGCAATTTATTCAATCTTTTGCGTTGAATCCATTGCAGTACCATTAACAATGCTAGAGCTTCTGCTTGGTCAATATCCCTTACATTCCTTGTCCAGGCCATTGCTTCCATGAATTCTCCTAAATGATTTCGCAACACAATATAGAAACCAGCAAAATTAGAATCTGATATAAAATAAACATCAAAATTAAGCTTTAACCAATCATATGGAGGTGGTTGCCAGTAAGTATTGAAATGTATGCCCCTAATATTGTTAGCATGAACATGATTACTGGAGCTATTATGAATGCAAATGTTATAAGAATAGCAGAACTGAAATATCTGTTGTGTAATAAACTGAGGTGACTAGGTTTTGCCTTCAAACAACTTCAAACATCTACTTTTCCATATAAACCACATGGTGATTACTGCTAAATTCATGAAATCCTTTCTATTTGTAGAAACCACAGAGTTTTTATCTGTCCAAGACTGAATCCAGTGTTGAATGTCCTGATAAGCCATAGCATCTTGAAATATATCAGTAGAAACCCTAGTCCATATAGCTGTAGCAACGGGGTATTGAAAAAGCAGATGAATGGTAGCCTCAGTACTGTAAGAACATTTAATGCATTTAGGGTTCTCCATTATACCCCTTCTCTGTAATTTTGCTGCCACGAGAAGAATATCTTTAAGTAGTTTCCAAATGAATATTTGACATTTATATGGAACCTCCAAATGCCATATTAACAACCACATTTTTTGTTGAATTGCTGGAACTAATAGTTGATTATGTTGCAACTAAATAGCCATACATGTCGAATTGACTACAAACTGACCATTTTTAAAAAACTTTTTATTTTTTTAATTTATTTATTGTTAATGTTCAATAGAAGAAAGAGGTTCTTACAAGTAACTAGATGGGAGCCTGGCTACAAGCTGCGCACCAACTCCCTTTTGGATAACAAGACCTATTATATGAAATAAAAAGCTGCCTACTCTAATATTGACATCGTGACTAGCTAGACAATTTTTCAGTCTTTTCAGAAAGACTCTTGTATCTTCACTGTGTTCACCCAAGGTGGTAAAGGCCAAGATGCCAAGACCATAGCCGTGTGCAATACACTTATCAAGATATTTCTTGCACTTGCGGGTGATTGCGGAAGAAATGGCGTGACCGGGGATGAAATTGCGGATGCTATTGGTTGTAAATGGAAAAACACCGGTCACATCAAAACACACGTCTTTACCATTTTCCCAATTGTACACAAGAATGTCTGCAGGGTGCAAAAAACTGTTGTCGTCGGATAGAAAACCTAAGGAGACTTCTTTCCTAGCGGAAACACCGGCTTTGAAGCAAATGTAGGCGAAAACATCTTTAACCTCTTTCCTGAGGTTTTTATTTATTTATTTTCTTTCTTTCTCTCATAGCAAGGAAATGTATAATAGAAAGTATTTATCACAAACACAAGTCTTATTTTTATTTATTTTATTTGATTGATAGATTATGATTAAATCGAAAAAACCAGGATTTTATGACAACTACAGAGTGAATTTCGGGTGACAGTTGAAACAAATTATCATCTAAACTTCTCATTGTTCTTCTTTCTGAAATTGCTGATGAAAAGTTCGGCTGATAATTAAACACGAAATTGTTAGTCGAACTGTACTTTATGAAAAACAATGCAAAGTTCAGTTGTCCTATTGATTACTCGAAGCTGCTGAACCTAAGTTCTCCAGTTCTAGAGTTATCAACCGAACCTGGGAATGAGCCTAGGTTCAGCTAAGTTATCAGTCGAACCTATATGCATTCTTCATATACGAGGAACACCAAAGGTTTGGCTAACAAGTTATTAGCCGAACCTAAGTATGTTCTACAAAAACTTTGGTTCAGCTGATAAATTTATCATCCGAAGTTTTTGTAAATTAAAATAAAAAATAAAAAATAAAATAAAATAAATAAGATAAAAAAATAACTAAATAAAATGTAATGGATAAGGGAGGGTATTAATTTAATATTAAGATTTCAGGGTATTTTAGTAAACCAACTCTCTTTAGGACATCCCTTATAATGATTCATAGGATATGGTTACTAAAAGTAAGAAATACCATTAGGTCCTAGAAATAATATATTAGAGAGAGTTTGGTCCAGTTGACCTAGTCAACTGTCTGTTTGGTCCTTTTTCAAAATATATTTTATAGTTTGTTCCTAGAAATTATGGTTTGGTCCTATGATGACGTCATGGATGATGTAATTGTCATTGTGTGGTGACAAAAATATCCTTTTGGGACCACATATATAGAAAAAAAAACCCTATAAAATATCTTAATTTCAGATTTACTTTCTCTCTCTTCCTGTTTTAAGATCTAGTTTCTCTCATTTTCCCATTTTTTTTCCTGCTAGTGATGAAGAAGATGAAGATGATGATGAACGATTATCTCTTCTCTCTATTTTTTTCTCTGCTAGTGATGAAGAATATGAACGATGATGATGATGATGAATACGATGAAGTTTTGCGGGTTTTTTTTATGTTTGCTGCTATTTTGGTGATGAAGACGGTGAGGTTGAAGATTCTGCTGCTATTTATGATGATGATGAACCTTTATCATCTTCACATGCTTGGGTAAGTTTCGGATCTACAAAAGAAGATGAAGATGACGAAGTTCATTTCTGGAATGAACTCTAGTTTGTGATGAAGATTTTGATGTTTTTTCGTCTGTTGTTGCTGCTGATGATGGAGACGATGAAGATGAGTTGCAGCTGCTGATGAAGAAGATGAAGATGACGGAGTTCATTTCTGGAATGAACTCTGGTTTATATAGGTTTTTATTAGGAGTTCATTTCTAGAATGAACTCTGGTTTATATAGGTTTTTATCAGGAGTTCATTTCTGGAATGAACTCTAGTTTATATAGGTTATTATCAGGAGTTCATTTCTGGAATGAACTCTGGTTTATATGTTTTTATCAGGAGTTCATTTTGACGAATGAACTCTGGTTTATATGTTTTTATCAGGAGTTCATTTCTGGAATGAACTCTGGTTTATATAGGTTTTTATCAGGAGTTCATTCCAGAAATGAACTCTGGTTTATATAGGTTTTTATCAGGAGTTCATTTTTTGAATGAACTCTGGTTTATATGTTTTGACGAATAAGTAGAAATTAACAGGAGTTCATTTTGACGAATGAACTGCTACAAGAAAATAAGTAAAAATTAACACGGAAGGGTATTTTTGTCTGTTTTATATTTATAAATAATTATGGACCAAACAGTAAATGCATTTTCCCAAAGGACTAAACTGACTTGGGACCACCTAAAAAAGGACCAAACGATTATTTTCCCTTACTAAAATGTATGCCCCAAATTTTATTGTATGCTCCAAATTATGATTCATTTTTTCAAACTCGCAATCGGGGATACCCAAAATAGTTGGGGGTATGCTAATAAGACAAAATAGGGATTTAATTAGTAATTCTCAGAACCCCTATCATATAATTTGTGTAATTCCTAATTTAACCTCACTAATCATACTTAGTAGTTAATCATGCTTAGTCAAGTTAATAGATTAGATAACAACTCATAATTACAACTCACAATTACAATTTTTGTGGATCAAGCACCCTTAAATCATGATATTAATGAGCATGAAGATTTTCGTGAAAAGCCAGCCCAAGAAAGAAAACAAGCTCAACATACAAGTACTCCAAATACTCACGTAATAGGCATTAGTGTCATGAAATTTGCTTTTTTCTCATTGAATTCGCCATTGTTACGCTTGACAAAACTCAGTTCTGGCATGGTATGAGTATGAATACCATGCGGACAGGTATCTAATCGGCATGGCATTCATACTTTCACCATGCCGACAAACAATATCCTCCAAATTTAAATGTTTCGCCGGCATTGTATATATAAAACTTATTATGCCGGCAGTTCGAAAAAAATGTACTGAAAATAGGTATTATTATGATGTCGGCATTGAATTTTTTTTATCGAGCATGCCAGCACATATTTCAAGTGGACCAGAAACTTAAGTCTTTTCGTTTAGATATCGGCATATTGTTGTTTTCATATCGAGCATGTCGGCAAGCCTATGCCAGTGTAAACTAAAAAAACAGAAATATTACCGGCACAAAGTACCAGCATGGTCTTCAAACATGTTTCCATGCCGTCATACACGCATACAAAACTCTGGAAACTACAATCACAAAATATTGGCATGGCATTCATACTCAAAGCAGTGCCGGCAGCATCACGAATATAGGACCAATAGTAACTGAAACTGAAAAATTTCAGTTACAATTTCTTTTTCCTTTTTTTTTAAAGCATTACCTTCGGAAAACAACAATAACACTTTAAATAAAATTGGGCGTCACTTATCTTCTCAACGAGGTCATAGGTTTTTAATTAACTTAAAGGATAGTTTAATATTTTCTCCCCGAAAAACACCCCTTAACAAGATTCTAAGGATGAAAACATTAATTCATATCCCAATAAATCGGGATACACCCCAATTGAACGTTCATTTTTTAGCTATACAGTTTAGCTATCAATTACTGGTTTACTTATCGCCAAACAATTTTCAGATGGGCCAAATAGTTTCCAATCGCTAAAAGGTTAGCCCAACACCTAAATGGTTTTAACTTTTTATCCTTTTGCTCGTTGATGTTTCATTTTTCCTAATCGACTAAGTAACAAAAATATGTTAATCGGTGAATGCATAGCTAAGTGATTTATCTACAATATTTTTTCAACTTTTTATACTACTTATGCTCGTCGATGTTTTATTCATTCAGTTCTGTTATTATAAGCTTTTTTAATAAACAAAACAACAACAAAATGTTGATCGGGTGGATTGTTTATCCACTGCTAAAGGCGAATAGAAATAGTTCACCTATCGGCTCTATTTCGCTTCCCTTATTTCCTGTTTTCCTTGATATGGGGTAAAATTAAAAAGATTTAAGGGAATCCCTTATCGACCCCGTAGGACATTGATGATAGATTTGCCCTTGTATAAAACGGTACATTTGCCGCCTAGGAGATGGTCTGGGTAACCACATTTTGGTTCAAACGAAAATATGGCATTTTGCCCAGCAGCAGTTGCAACAAATGCCATCGTGGTAGGTATCCCGTCTGTCCTAGCTCTTGCTTACCAAATAGTATTAAATTTTAAGTACAACTGGATATGCTTAAATATCCCGATTTGTACCCTATAATTTCCCAACAAAAGCTAAATCAAGTCACTCAGGTGCTCTATCATCTCCTCTTCCTCCAACAAACCTACTAAAATGACTATGTGCGCTTTTATTCACTATCGTCAACCCAAGCCCAGTAGTCTAGTATGAATAAATAGTTAGTTCATAGTTCCTACTCATGGTTATCGCATCTCTCAGGAGGTAGTCTGGATCTTGTACCACCGGGGCATAACTGGGTGGATTAAGGCTGCACGCATTCATAATTACTCACACAAGAAGATAATTGTAATGGTTCCCGTTGTCCCGCTGCTTGACTTGTGTGTCTATCCGGGTTATTGGTTAGGGAACTCTATTCGCTTTTCCACACCATCTTGAAATTGTTCATACATAATAGGCATAACACCAACACAGATGATATCGAGACAAAAACACCAACACAGATGCACAAGATAAAAGTAAGCATAAACACAACTCAGTCAAAAGCTTTTGGAACCGTGTCACAATAATTTATTGTGTCTACTGAACACAATAATATAGCATTCATTTAACAATTTCGCAGTTTCTAAGGAAGAAATGGATGGTCCAGTAACATTACACACAGCTAGGAAAGTAGGACATTAAGTAGTTAAGAATAACATAACCAGCCCAACTACCCAGTAAGAACAAGAACCTCTTTTCACTGACATAATAGGCATAACACACTACAACCGATACAGGTAGATGTAAAATGAACTACACCACCTGTGGAGGCGACCATTTCAGAGCAAAAGATACGATGAACCGAGACGGGATTTGTGATTGTTACCCAGGCTACTTCCACGAAGGCATTCGAGATCCATCACCTGAGAATGGTCCACGAAAAGATTCACCTGAAAAATTGTACCAAATCACGAAAACCATTCAACCATAAATCCCTAGTATCTCACAAGCAAAGCTTTAGGACAGATACAAGAAAGAAAAGAAAAATTATCCAACATGAGAACTCTTACCCTAGGTCCATAACGTTTGACAAACCACTCTGAGATTTTGGAATTTGATGCCTCGAACATGGTTTTCTCAAGTCCAAGACGGCTTATAATTTTAGCAACTATGTCAGCCCTCAAAGAATCAGCATATTTGCACACATCGTCAGCGTCAATCATGATCATGTCAGCTCCTGCTTCCAAGCATCTCTCGGCCCTTCTGATTAACAAGTCTGTGTCCTCAACTATTTCTGCACAAGGAAACAAGAAACAACTACCATTACAGACAAGATAGAAACTAATCCATGATCAGCTACAGAATCAAGTTTCCACTTCGGTTATACACTACGGCTCATCCCATTATTCAATTCAGTACCTAATAGAGGAAGTACACTAGCTCAACCTTTATATTTAAAATCTTATCTGGGCTTTCCTACCAAAGATTTTCTCTTTTACACTTGCGGTAAGAAATAAAAGTTCATTCTACATGTTCCTTTGATGTTGCAGACCAAGAGACCTCAAATGATTCCACAACAAATAGGAAATTTAGAACCACCACACTTCCTAAGGGTGTTATGCTATGCTAACCAGATTCCTGGTATCAACTTGTTATGGCTATACAAGAGGTATATGGATCTTTAGTGCTTGAAAAAAACGAGTATGCAAAAGGTCTCAACAGAATATCAGTACCAATACTCTTCTCCAATATTGACAGTGTGAACCCCAACCTATTTAATTGTTATCTAAAATTCTATCTCTTGGCAGGCCAGGTTTCCTCTATCAAAATCCAAATTGGTTTAGAGATAGGCTATAAACTCCTTCTACAAGGTGTAATCAGATCCAGACTGTTCTGAAACAGAAGATAACCATCAAAAAAATCGAGCCACACTAAGTGTACTTATGAAACTCTATTAGAAATAAACACGCAAGCTCTTCCGATATCTGAGAATGCTAACGTAGTTGGGTATAAGAAGGGGGGGAAAATTGTGCTCTCATGCATTAATCGCATTCATACAATTTGATTACTGAACAAATGTTAGATTGGTGACCTGCTGACACAGTAAAGTTTGTACTCAAAACTTGTGTATCATCTTTCTAGCGGGTAATCACCAAACGCACTTTTCGTAACAGTCAAAATTGGTTCCAATGCAAATGCCTCCGTAGTGAAGCGGTAAAAATCCGCTGGGTGAGGATAACAAACCACAAGTCAAAACTCATCCGTTACTAAGTAATTCCTACCAGGTTGATCAGAAGAAAAAATGAAGGGCAACAATCAACAAACGGGCTCTCTACTATTTTAAAGTACTACTATAATTCGGATTGCAGAACCAAAAAAATACCAATAACAGAACTACCCCAACCCATCTATGATATAGTTTTCAGATATAATGGAACAAGTCCGACCACACTAATTCATTCCCTTTCATCACATAAACACATGGGCATATATAACAACGGTGGCATGTACCCATTATTACCATACCAACTCCTAATCTTAGTCTAGGACTATCCATTCAATTCTCGTCTAAATACTTGCAACAAAAAATTGGAACAAAGAGCAAACCGAAGAAATCAAGAGTAGTACCAGATGTTTGTGGAACAGGAAAAATATATGCCCCAAAAGCCCTGTCACCGTCAACCGGCAAATCTGCCTTGTTAAACTTCACAGTGAACTGAGGTTTAGCCTTGAGCCCACAACCTTTGATCAATCGAACAAATCTCAATAGAGCTTCTTCAGGAACTTTAAGTGAATCCACATTAAGTTCAATAGTGTCAAACCCAAGTTCCTTACAATCCTGTCAAAAATCCAAGTCAAAAATACAAAACCTAAAGCTTCATTCATTCTATTCCAACAATAATAGAGATGTTGATGATATACCTGGACATAGTCCTTGAAAGCTGATGGTCCTTGACGAAGTAAATGTTCAGCCCAATCACCGGTACTTACATAGACATTATGTTTATGAGCCATTTCTGTAATTTGTTTGATAAAAACCTTTGTCATCATACTATGAGAACCACCACAGAATTTCAAACCATCCACGAAATGTCCTTTATACTCCAAGATATCCTGCAACAAAAAAATAAATATCCCCCAGATAATTTCAAGTTTCCCGTTCAGTGATCAAGAAATTGAACGAAAAATGAAATTTACAGGATGAAAGTAAAGAAAAACCTGAAGAGCATTTTGGGTGAAAAAGCTATAATGAGGTCCTCTCATCTCTGTAACTCCATAGGTTCTTGGTTTTTCAGGCCGATCTTCTTCATCCTCATCGTAGAAGCTGCTTTTCCAGCCGTAAATTGACATCTCTTTCTTCTTCTCCGACAAAAATGAATTCGTTCATTCAGGTGAAATAATTGTCTGATCTATTCTCTTTCTATATCGCTGAAACAAACATTTCTCTCTCAGTAACCTCCAGTGTATTCTAGAACCTCCATTACGTGTCATCGTATCGCACGATGGGCATGTAAAGAAAGGCCCAGTCTAATTGCAAAGACCAATGTACCGGCCGGTGAATCGGTGATTGTTGTGAAACTTCAAAAACGATTTTTTTTGGGGACCGACCTTTTCTTTGAGGGGAACCCTTAAATGATAAGACCATCTACCTTTTGGTGATAAGGGGTGTCCTAATTCCTAGTAAATGATTAAGTTACCCCTGTTTTTGATTAACCTAATTTAATCCAAAATTTTATTAATAACCTACCTTTATAACTAAACATAATTCTAATCCAAAATTAGAAACAAAAACTTAACCTAGCTTAGCCGAGTTTTTTATTTTCAAATTCTCTTCTTCCCTTCCATAAATACTTCTCGTCGTCGGTTAATCTCTTTCCGAAATGATTTGTTCTGAGTATATTAGGAGGTTTTTCTCGACATACCTCTTAATTTTTGAATATTTTGTTGATAAATCTAGTCTAAATTATCAAAATAGGAATTCAAAAGGGAGTAGCAGTTCGGTTAGGAAATTTACCAAAAATAACCAAACAAACTAACCGAACCTCTAGGTATGGAGAACATAAAGAGCAGTTCGGTTATGAATTATTGATTTTCCTCTTTACCGAAATTTTAGGTTGAAGAAGACTTAGTTTAGTTCATTTCGGAGAAATAACTAGTCTCCTAACCAAACTACTTACAGTGTTTCGGCTAATTTAGTTCGATTAGGAGACATAATTAGTCTCCTAACCGAGCTTCTTATTGTAGTTCAGTTAACTTAGTTCTGTTAGGAACCTATGGCTCATAATCGAACAACAAATTTCGGCAATTAGCAAACCGAACTTACGGGTTCGGCTAAGAATGTAGTGTACACGAACTAACAGAACTTATACTTCAAGGTGGAAATCCAGCTAGGAATATTTTACACACGGGCCAACCTAACTTTTCAAACTCCATTACAAGTCCAAGTTCGGCTACTGTTCTTCATTTCTCTTAGTCTAAATTTACAAAAATCATCTTTAAAAATTTGCATTTGTAGTAAACTTTTTCCAGTTCAAGAAACAAAACGAGATTAACATGTATGCCTGAGTTTCCCAAACATCATCCTCTGTAATTTCTTTGTTTTGATCATCAAGTGGATCGTAAAAACCATCATTTTGTGATTGAGATTGAGTTTGAAGAAGAGTACATTCACCATCTAAGAAACCACTTATTATCGGATCGTTGTGAAGATTAATGAATACTCTACAATCCGAAAATTAATATTCGTCAAAGATGTAGCTTGAATCACTCATTTTCGATTTAGGAATCTCAAAACCTAATTTTTCAAAAAAAAAAATCTTCAAAACTCTTCTTCTTCTCTCACACAATAATTCTAATTGTTAAACTAACACTAACTCAAATCATTTATCTAACTCACTCACTCACTAATCTAATCAATTAAACTAAACTAGCTTAACTAATTAATAGAGGGTACTTTTGCCATTAACAAAAATACCTAGATAAGGGCCATCAAATTTTACTTCATAATGACGTCCAAATAGGGCAAGGGTCCCTCAAAATTGGGTTGATACCCAAAAAATGATTCTCCAAATTAGTGCTTACATATAAAGTTTTGGCTAAATGATATTTCTCGAATGTCAATGACATCGTCATCTATAGGCATTTACCAAATTCGGAGGAGTTACTTGTTCAGTCGATCAGGTCTGGTGGTGAGGATTATTTTTTTATATATAGATTTAGTGATTTTCGTGAAATTTGGTAATTCTTGTAACAGTCTTTACGAAGTGTGGTTTTACTTTTGTCCAAATTTGGTAAAAATCAGTTTACTTCATCACAAAAAAGATAAATTAATTGTTAAGGCGAATCCACGCCTAACTAACATTTCATGAATGCCAAATCTAGTTACTAACAAAAAAAGAGATAATTTGAAAAACTAATCCTTGTTTCAGGACTCTTTAAGGTATTTCTACGGAGAACTCTCTTTCTCGCTGAAAACAAACATTTATCTCTCAGTAATCTTTGGTGTATTTGGAACTTACATTGAGTATAATCGCACTACAAAATGGGCATATAAAGGAAGGTTCAATCCATTTACAAAGACCCGGTGTACCCGATATTTAACTGGGGGCACCTCCAAATTAGTTTTTAAATTTTATGTTCTCTTTTTCTTTTTTTATACGGAAAGATAATCAAAAGCTTGTTACACAACACCCCCCATCGGGATACCCAGTCTAGTATATCTTTGATTTCCAAAACTTATGTCGTTCTCGTTTTGAAGATCATGTAACAAAATGCTAAAGTTACTACCTTTCAAATTAAAAACAGTAGTAGAGTTGTAATATTACAAATTCTAGCCAAGTTGTATAAGTGGGTAACTTTAAGTGTCTCCGATATATACCGAGCTTGCAAAGAACATAAGTGACTTCATTTATTCTATTTATGTCTCTTTTTAATGACTGGAATGGTAGCTAAAAGAGAAACTTCCCTGCACATCTCTTTCATAAAATCTTTTTATAACTCTGAGAATAATGATATCTTTTTCTTCAAAAACGATGTTTGTTTGGTGCATTCCCTTGGCTCATCCAGAAGCTGGATTAGCTTCCTGCATGATTTCATCTCCAGCTCCACCTCTTGGGTATCCCCTTACTCCAATGGAAGTTTTTGCAAAACAAGTTGCAATTAGACCAATTATAAACTCATTGGTCCCTAGGTCCTACAGAAGAGAGATATTAATTTTAACACCAAATTGTACTGATATTATCCCTGTTGTCATTAATGATTTCACAGTGAATGTTGTAATAAATATTGTTTAGCATGTGGTTCAGATTGTGGTAAACTTCGTTGACATAAGAATTTCATGAACACAACATCTTATATGACCTTCTAGATGAACCATCAACCACAAACATAAATAGGAGTCCAATCCTTGTCATTACTCCCGCAAGAACCATCGCACTTGATTCCTCTGGATGATGTCCTTTACTAGGTAGGAGTTTCTCCACAGTCCTTCGTGAGGACTAGCGATACCCAATCTCCAACATGATGTTTATTGATTTCCTTTTACATATTCAGTCAAGATGACATAAATCTTTCCTTAGAGATAGTTGAATCTAAATCCAAAGATTAGGGTTTCTACTTTTCAATTACAGAGATACATAATCAATCTATACCACAAGAATATCAATCTTAGAAAAAGTATATATGACTAATAATTCAAATTTGGATTTCAATAAATGGGCATTATACGTAATCGAGAGTGAAGTTATATTAAATCTTGTATTTGACTAATAATTCTTGAATGACCTTATAGCAGAAGAGAATGACCCTTAGAATAGAAAATAATTATACCATAGATGAAATCAAGATACATGTTTCGAGACTATGAAGAGAATAGTTCTACATGTGCTTCACGAATCTCCAAGTGAAGTATTTCAAAATCCTACCTTAGTTCTTGAAAAACCTTTGGTGTTGGAGGACAAACTTTAGAACAAGATACATAGCGCGTACATAAAGGATTGAGATTATGTGTTGCTAGATGTCTCTAATATATAATAATCGGTCAAGGATAGGTTTATTCATATGTAAGCAATATTGTTTTGCAACATAAGTAATTCTCAATGATGTGTTTAAGTTTCTTCCTCGAATACACAAGGTCTGTTTCTTTAGTTAGAACTTAACTTGCATTGAGGTTCTTTCCATAGTTTGAAATGTTGAAGAAAAAAATTAAGCATTATGTAATTACCATAAGTGAATTACTTCCAATTATAACTTTAGACTGCTAAAGTTAGGTGTGTGCACTCGAAATTGCAACTGCCTTAGTTAAGGTCCAAAACTTGATTCACAAGTTAGATCAATTCTCGTAAAATAACTGGTAACATCTGTTGCACAAGAAAAATAATAAAAATAACAAACATAAGCATGAGAAACATTCTCCTTGAAAAAACAATCAGTGCACCAAACATAGGAACATGAATTTGGTCAGATGCAATTTAGGTTCGCGAACTCAAGTGCTTTCTGAGTTCACGAACTATAAAATGCAGTTAGGTTCGCGAACTCAGAGATTGGGTTTGTGAACTCAAGTAATTTTGGAGTTCAAGAACTTCTCATCACTTGTAGGTTTTCTCAATTACTGGGTTCGCTAACTCAAGTGTTTTGGAGTTTAGGAACTTCAAAAATTTAACGAGGTTCATGAAATCAATTTTTTGGGTTCGCGAACTCAAATGATTTTTTGAAGTTCAGGAATTTCTAACGCTATATACTTTAGCTTTCTCAAATGCACAAAGTTTATAGAACTTTTTGCATCACTTGTTTCTTTATTTCGAAATATCAGGGCGGAACTTGGATTTATAACAGTTTTCCCAGTATGTGAACTGGTATGCATATTGTCTTGTATCTAGATTAACAGTAGTTTTATATCTCTCTAATAATCAATTAGAAACATTCCCGAATAACATCAATGACACATGTCAATGTTCCATGGTATTTTCAAATGATTAAATCTTGAATCATAATTAGGTTATGAACAATAAATTGTTATAAAACATATTCATCAAGTATGAACAAATGTTCTTAATCTTAATGTCATATTTCGAGAAGATATTCAAGATAAACTTAAATCGAAATTTCTACTATGCATGTAGTGTCTAATTTAGTCATGCGACAATGTCTCATAGATATAAATGGTGAAAACTTGAGATATAGGTGGTTTAGTCTTCACTTACCTTTTGATGTTGAAGTTATCCAAAGCTCATGTTGATCTTCGCCTTCAAATGGTAGAACACATTGATATCCAAATCTCAACTACACACTTCTATCTTAATCCGATACCTTACCAAATGTATACTAGAAATCAAGATATAGTTTTGACAACTTAATTTGAAAACAATCTTGAGATAGCAACACTTGTGAGTTCGACCAAGCAATGCTCTAACAAATACATTGACTATCTTCATTAGAAATAACAGCATGAATGTTACCCATAAAATCATCATTAATGTTAGGATTGGTAGTACTACTGACATTCTAGAAGTGATTTCTGAGTAACACTTTAATACTGTCTCTGTCACTTTTCCATGGCCCATCTAGTGCTTTTAGAGAATCAATCTTGTTCTTTGACCTTCTCTTGTTTGCATTCACATGATGTAGTTTTGTATTTTTGTTAGTTTCAGTATGAAAATAATCATTTGATTTTTGTTTCCAAAGCCCATGCTTGATGTTTTCCAACTTTTCAATCTCTACTTCAACTTGTAACATTATTACAGAAGTAGTATTGTGCTGGACAACATCAAAAAAAAAAGTGTACAAAATCTTAATGTTATCATTTATGTTCACAATCTCCTCTATATTCAATTTAGTAAGAATTTTCCTGGTGTTACTAAGTTTGTGATTTAATCTAAAAGCAGGGGATCCCATAACATTAGATATCCATGCATTGATAATTTGTTCTCTACATCTACTTTTTTTTGGGCCAACAAGCAAAAAGATTCTGATTCCTATGTGTTATTAATAAAGATATAAAGGCTTACCAGAATAGGGCAGTGGTTAGACCTTAGCCGAGTAAGATGAGTCAAATTTGAATCTCGATAATGTATAAGACAATCATTACTAGTGAGAGATCTATCTAATTTAGACTGAATCCTACCAGTCCCATACTTATTACTAGACCAAGTGAATGGTCTGCCAATAAAACCAAGGTTTACTAGTCCAGCTTCATCTGTGCAGTTTAAGATAGCAAGTGAACTAGAACTAGATACCTTAATCTTATTATTTGTTTCTTCAGTGTTAAAGGTGATATTAAAATCACTAATCAACACCTAAGGTTGCTTGACAGCAGAACCAAGATCTTTAATATTTGGCCATATAACTGTTTTCTCTCTTGTGGGCGATGAGTACCCTAAACACAAGACAAAATCCTGTCTGGTTTTGCATGATCATGCTTTACTAAATATTAAATCATATTTTAAAAGAATGCATGATGTCTAAATCAAAATCATTTTTGCATAGTAAAAGAAGACCAAGCCCAATGGAAGGAACAAAAATGTCATTAAGGAATTGTAAACCTCTAGCCAAATTTTATCAGAGTCAATCTTGGTTTCACTTACAAAAATGATATCAGGGTTATGACTATTAGAGACGTTTCTCAGATGATCTTTAGTAGTTTTAGATTTTAGACCCTGACAATTTCGGGCAATGATTTTTGAAGTAACAGCTTGATAGTCGTTAACCAAGCCAATATACAAAATCAAATAAAAAGGCGGAGTCCAAACTTTACTATTGCGGAAGATGAATGTATTCGCAGGAATTGTGTTCTTTTTCTTCACGAAACGTCCTATCATTGGTGTTACATTCCAAGCCCAACCATTTTGGAAAAACATATTTGTGATGCGCACACGTTGAGTTACCGCTTCAATGTAATCTATAAGGAAATCATTTTGTATGTTACTTTACTAATGCAAGCGGATCAAAACATGAAGAATGGTGAAACCATGATGGACCTTGAACAAAGGTGTAAGGCGGAGTGGCGCCACATCAACATAAAAACTTCCAATATGGAAGTTGATTTGAGATTTTAAGATTTGCCCAAATATAATCTAATTTTTATATTTTAACTTCTTAATTATCAACTTAAGCTTAAATGTAGGTTTTAATATTTTTCTTACTTTTATTAGTTAAGATTAAAATGTAAGTCTAAATTAAGAATATAAGCTTAATTTTCAATAATAATTTTTGAATTCATTTAACAAGCTTAATTTTCTACAATACAAGTCAAATTTTCAAATTCATTATTAAGTGCGATGTTTCGATATAAACTTCGAATTATTCATTTATAATATTATTTTTTTTGTCACAAAGAAGGGAAAATTTTATTAAAAGAGACAGTAGGCATTCAAAGAGAAAATGATAGCCACCGTAAAGAGATACAAGTAAAAAAACATGCAAGAGAAGCCCGTAAGAAGAAAAACAAGATTACATGATTGCTGCATGCCAATTGTGAAGCACCATATCCAGAGAATAATGCCTAAAAACTCCCTCTTTCATTAATAATCATTTTATATGATATAAAACTAGATAATAATAATTTAAAAATTAAAATCTTAGACAATCTTCTTTATCTTATTTTTCTTCTTTATTTCACATAACTTCCAATCAATGCGCTCATGAACAAGTGTCTTTTGTATTTTTGACTAGTACTCTTCTTTGCCTTCAAATTTGCTTTCTCTTGATTTTCATTGCCTTGAACTCTTTTTTGCATTTTCTTAGTTGTAGGTTTGAGTTGGTTAATATCCAAAACTTGAAGACTTCTTTGCTTTTTACCTATTTCATTATAACTATCACATATCTTCATAACAACAACTTCAAGTACTAGTCCAGAGAAATAGCGTTGGGTTGCCGAATCAAGTTAGGTTTGAAATTCTGTCATTTGAGAAGTTTTGAGAAAATTTAGAGATTGAGAAAGAGATAACTAGAGAAAAAAATTAGTAAAAATTTTGGTGTAAATTTTTAGTTTAAAAAAAACTAGTTGTTTGCGCTTGACATTCCATCCAGCGATATTATTTTAATATCCAGCGTTAAAGTGTTTATTGCTGGCGCTATAGTCAATATCCCTCGATAGAGACACCATCGCTGGTTTGCCATGCCACCTGGTATGGAAAATGATTTTTTTTGACATGGTGCATAGGAATAAGCCTAAGCTATATGATTGTACCTGTTGAATCAGTAGGGTTACCTAGTTTGCGAAAAACTAAAGCAGTTTTACAAGATCACTAGGTCTAAATCAAACCAAACCGCAAAATTAACTAGTTAATCGGTTCTCTGCTCCGACCTGTCGGTCCGATCAGATTCTTAAAACACTTGTGGGGATATACATTTAACAAAAAAGAACCCCTAACTAAAACGTGTCCAAAGTAATTCCCCACAAACGGAGTTATCGAGTGTTATGGTTGGAAGGACAGATGTGTAAAATGCTCCAAGTCTTCCTCCATATATAAAGCTAAGTGTGATCCGTTTTCCTCTTTCATTTCATTTCTCATTTCCTCTCCAAAGCAAAACTAAGGATATGAGTATTTCATTTCCCATTTCCTTTCAAACCCTTAACATTTTTATAACTCGCAATCCTTCCAAATCCCAAACATTCTCTGCTCCTCTTTACTTACTGATTTACTGATTGAAGTATTTTAATTTGATTTGGGGTTTGAATTATTTTATTATTGATTTGTAATTTTGTTTTTGATTCACTTCTTTTATGATTTGGAATTCTAGGTTTCGAAATTTTGTTAATTGACAATTGATTTCCAATTTTTTTAATTGAGTAACTCAGATTTAGATCATCATAGAATTTTTCTGGGTCTCATGTATGAACCACTTCTTTCATTTCTCATTTTCTTGTAATCAAATTTAGGGCTTCTCTTTTCTCTATCATTCTTCTTCCACTCGTTTTATAGGATCGAATGGTGTTGATTTAACCACTCTTTTTTTTTCTTCTAATCCCAATTTCCTATATGGGTTTTTTTAATTAAGTAACTCAGATATAGATCATCATAAAAAAAAATTGATTATGGTCAATTTCTTGAACACCCAGGTCAAATTCTATAGAAGAATCATCTATGGATGTTTATGAATCGGTTTCGGAGGACCTGCAGAAGAAGAAGAAGAACGAGGGTTTACTCAAAAAATACTTTTAGTGATTTCTAAAGACTTTAATGGATTTACAATGTATTGGGTTCTTGGTTGTATACTTTTAAAATCTCTCTCAAAGTGTATGTTACTGGTTGTAGATTGTAAAAATATCTTCTAAAGTTTGTATTACTCGTTAAAAACTTGAAAATTCAAAGACTTTGTATACTTACCATTGTTAGAGCATAGCTCGGTTGAACCCACCAAGCGTTGGTATGTCAAGTTTGGTTATCATATTTTAGTGAATCAAAACTCAATTTAATAGTCGCTTGATTATGTACTAGAGACAACTTCGTATAGGTTAGGCTAGAAAGATTAGGATAATGAGACATACAAGTATTACTCGAAGACTTGAAGAATGTGAAGAAGTAACAAGCTACATCGACGACATCATCCTTCCTCTTGAGGTTAGTAATATTTTGACTTGAACTGTTTCATTCCCAACGTATCTTTCAAGTCGTGCTATATTGAAAACATAACTACGAAGCTGTGAATGATTATACTCTAGTAGACATAGTGTTAAGGAATTAGAATACGAAGTATAACACCTATCTTTTGAACTTCGTATATAAGACATCGACATAATCGTATGAATGCTATTGTGATTATGTGTATGGGTATGGGTGAATATTTCGTCCTAGGAAACAATGTTTACATTCGTTTAAAGGAAGTACATTCATGAACTTGTTTTATGAATCGAAAGGGAAATCGCTAGGCTTATTGGTATTGTTATTCATTGCATATCTTTGGATTACCAATATTTGTGAGTTGGTAGAACTGATCCTTGTGTTTAGTAGAACCGTAAACCCATGATTAGTGTTTGATATTTGATCAATCACATAGTTCTAGGAAATCAGATGAACCAGTTTTATACTTGTTTGGAAGTGTGGTATAATCGGTTCCAAGATTGTAAATATGAAAAAGGATTTACAAAGAAATAAGATGCCGTCATACTTTGAACATGTTCAGTAATTCTTATCTTTTATTGTTCAAAGATATTCCTTAATAACTCAAGGAGATCCTGGACCGAAATAAGTTGAGAATCTTTTAATTAAGGTTGTTAATTTTATATGCTTTTAATTACCAGCAATTAAAATGCATATCTCTAGAAAATAAAAATTGGTAATGTGCATTTACTAATTGGAGATTTTCTAGTAGGATTTCGGTTATTTTTGGACAGAGCATTTCTAGGAATTATGAAAACCGATTTGGAAATATATTGCATATCTTAAGAATATTTTGTTTTGGAAATTCCTTGGTGTCCAAACTTCCTTGGTCTATAAATAACCAAGTTTGCATTTCGAGCAAACTATCCTAAGAGCCAGCAAAACTACCTTGTTGTGTTGTTACTGGTGGAGCCGTCTATTCGGAGAGGAAAGTACACTAATTAGGCGAAATCTCTTACGACCGCTCGTTTAAAGACTTCTGTGGGATCAAGAAGCTCTACGAGTACCGTTGGTGGGAAACTAGATAATTGCATTATTATTAGTTTTCGATTTGATTTGATTGACTAACGATTGTTTAACTTTGATTGCACCTAGTTTGTTTATTCTTGATAATCTTCTCTTCTGATATAAGATTCACTCAAACTAGATCGAAGTGTCGACGGGATCTTTAGAACTGTTTGTAGATCTAAAGACATCTTGTGATAATCCATTGTTAACAGACTCCGTTCTGTGTGTGATTGATCACAAGAGATTCAAGTTTTGGTGTGCAGGTGTTTATTGAATATTTAAGAAGATTTGAAGACGAAGAAGATTTCTGATTTGGGTTCATAATCTTTGGTGTGCACAAAACTTGATCGGCTGGGATCCAACTATAATCGGTTTATCTTTGATAGATTTGATTGATTAGTTGCGTAGATCGGCATCAGTATTTAGTATTTTGGTAGATCCTATTATTGATTGCAAAATCTAAACTCGGCTACTTTGGTAGTTGTTGATTAGATAGATCTAAACCCGACAAAGGAGTTTATTGGATTAAACAGAAGAGCCTTAGTTTAACTCATATCACTGAGATTGGATAAAGTTGTTACCGATCAAATTTGTTGTTCTTTTACTGTTTGGAATACGAACCAAAGGAATTATTCCAGTGCGTGGACTTATTGAATGTCGGAAGTGCAGGGATACTGAAGAAACTAGGTGAACTATAGGTTTATTTGCTTGGTCTCAACTATACGAAGTTTGTGTGATTTTGTATAACAGCTTAATTCTGAGAGTATTCAATTCTGGACAAGGTCCCGGGGGTTTTCTGCATTTGCGGTTTCCTCGTTAACAAAATCTTACTGTGTCATTTACTTTTGTTTTCCGCAATTATAATTGTTGTTATTATAATTTAAAGTAAATTACACAAACGTTAATTCCGTATTACTTGATAGTGATCCTATAGAGTTTGGTTAAGTCCGAACCTATTATCAAGTAATCACACTTTGATTGTTGTATTGTCTCGATCTCGTATCCATAGACGATCACACAAAGTGTGAATACCGATTCGTTGTATTGTCTCGACTCAGTCCATAGACAATCACTTTCGGTAAGAGGACTTATAGGTGGAAAAGTTTAAGATTGTGGTATATTTGGGTACCCTCGTCTTTTCAACCATTTTCAAGACTTTGAGTGACTTTTATGTATATATTTTCCTTGATTAAAGTCTTGCAAAATATGTAAGATTTTGGAATACTTCCAAAAAAAAGTTAAATATATTTTTATTCTCTTTTATTTTATTTCATTTCTTGAAAATACAATCTAAAAAACCCATATATTTATTTTAGTAATTATATACATGATATGATTAGTAATTATATTTATTTTTCTCAAAAATCACTTTCAAACTTGTTATTTTATTTTAATTATTATGTGTTAATGTGTAAATATATATTTTTATTTTTAGTATTTATTTTATTTTGTTAAACTAAAGAAGGATGATGTATATACAATAATAATTTATTTGATAATCAAAATGTTCGGGTCGATTATGTTTTATTTGGTCCGAGTAGGTGTGTTTGATCGAACCGGGGAAAATCAAATGAAATTAGGAAGAAGGGTGCATGTCTATGGATCAATTACGAGCATTGGTTTTGGTCATCCTGCGGCCTCGAATGATTGTTGGGGGTTTGATTTTGAGTCAAAGGTGGCCATTGATTTTGGCATCCTGGGACAGGGATCGGCTGTTTAACATCAGCTGAGATGATATGAAACTAATAGAGTCGTTGCTCGGGGAATTCTACTCTTGCTTTAAGTTGGTCATCTTTCAAATTCAAATATAGACGTTACCAAGAAGCGATTTGCAAGAAAGAAAAGTTTACAATTTTTCCTTTAATCTCTTGAAGTACATACTTAGTAGTCGTTACTTGAGGATAATTCTTTATCCTCTTATTTAAAATCTCTTCTAATTCTTCTCTACTAATTCTTCATCTTCTTCTTCAAAAAGAAAAAATAGAAACAGCTCCCGAGAATCATTTATTTCATCACCATTAGCAAGTATATGTTTTAATAACTCTCTGGTTCTTTATCATATCTAATTCTTCTTTTTCTTCTGCTTATTGTCATTATTCTTTCATTCAGAATTTGTAATCCAAAGGATGAATAGAAAAAATGAATTGTTTCATCAACATCAGGTATGTGAATATTTTTCCTGGTTTCACCTTCTCATCTATCCATCTATCTTAAAAGAATCATTCTTTTACTTTTTCTTTTCTTTTTTTAGGTCATTGAGGAGAAAACCCAGAGATCTAGGGTTTTTCAAAAGGCAATAGTTTCTGGTGTTATAAATTCCTAATTGGAGTTACTATAACAATTTATACCATTATATAAGATCCAAAGAATTTCTTTATATGAATGTGTTTTGTGCATAGACTTAGGGTTTGGTAGAGTAGGGGTTAGAGTAAGGGCTTTTTGTGGTACTCAGATGCCAACCCTGCTCTTATCATGATATAATTATTCTATAGACTTTCTGATCACCCAATTCCTCCCAACTTTTAAATTAGGGAAATACATACATAGTTCTGTAATTTTGAAATCATGCAGAAAGCCCCAGTTTAAGGCTCCACCCTGTGTCTAGAGTACCAAAATCTGCATCAAATTCAAGTAGTTCGGATAAGAAAAGGCAGTTTGATGAGATTGGTTCTCGTGCTGAAAGTTTACTTCAAAAGCCAGTATCTGGTAATGTTTTGTCGATACTATATCACATGCCATTAGGTTTTGTTTATTTATATGTATTCATAATTGAATTGTTCTGCTAATTAAGATTAGATTTTAGTGCCATAAGAGATTTTAAATTCATCAATTCTTAGTTGAATTACTGTTTTGATTTCCTTGTTTATGAACTAGTAATTCATTTGACTATTTGTATTCCTTGTCTCTCTTTCGCAACAAGTGTACGTGTTTGTGCATGCAAATGCTATTTTTTAATTCTCACTTTGTTGTTTTGTTGATCTCGGTGGGCATATGCTATTGTTGGCACCCAAGCCTTCAAACATGATTCAACCTCCATATTCTTCGACCTACATGCTAAAATCTTATAGACAATGAACCACATAATGAATATCTGTTGGTTGTTCGGAAATTCTAGTGTGGGTTGAAATGAATTTGAGTATTTATAGGGGTGAGAATTCCCGATCGTTCAATGAATAGTAGCGAGCAACAAAAAGACTATTATGAGCGTTATTGACACCATCGAGCGATGGAGTCTCTATCGTGTACGCCTAATTGGTATATTTTCCACTTAACCACTTATATTTGTCATTTTTCCATACCCATAGTGCGTGCAGAAGTGGCCAACCACTTGATATGCAATATGCATAGGAATATGCCTCAATGTGGTTTAAAACTGGGTTGACCTAATATATTATACTGTCTCCGTCTTTTTTTATCTGTCCGCTTTGACTAAGTCAAAATATTAGGGAGACCGGATAAAATGTCATGACTACCCTTATTAAATGTTAGATTATTACTGACATATGTAATATATATAAAAAGAACATATATCGGGAATTTTTTAAAGGAAGATAAAAACAAACACCTTCCCACTAATTTTGGTTATATTATCAATCTTATTTTTGGTTAGATTATAAGATCATGTAATATACTTCTTTATCGGGAATCTTATAGCCATAAATATGTTAATTAGAAAAAGGGAATGATGACTAATATGAAATATATTAAATAGATTTGTTTCTTTATATACGGAGATACCATTTAAGAATTTAGATTGAATTTATATTAAAGATGATTTTATAATTATAAAAAACTAAGGGTATGTTTGATAATTTAATGAGAAAATATGTCTATAAACAGAGCTGACAGATAAAAATGACATACCAAAATAGAATAAAGGACATATAAAAAAGGCAGAGTGAGTACTAAAATAAAAATAATCAGGAAAAAAAATAGATCATTTTAATTCTCCTGAATCTTCTTAAAGGAAGCACGAGACATTAATGGTATTTCAGTATAAGTGATGTTTGAGAAACAAAGAAGAACTAGTGATTTGCAACGACTCTAATTCATCATTCCAAATATAAGCTTAGGGTTATAGAATATGAAGTTAATGAAGTTACATTGAGAATGTTTTATGTGCTCACTTTGAAATGGCGAGGGTACAAATACACCACAATCTTTTCGATATCAACCTATAAGTCTGATACATTGATAAAGTTTTAATTATTATAGAAAAAGGTTCGTCGAGACTTGTGAGATTTTCGATTTTAGACTTAACTAAAAAAAAAAAAAAATTGATTCAAAATTGATTTCAAGGTATTAAAAATAACGAAGACACTAGATTCCACTATTACAATGAATGAATGATGGTAGAAATTCCAAAACCCTAATTATATTTTAAGTCCTTAATTTATTAATTCACAAATAATCAGGCAAATTCTCAAACATTAATTGTATTCCCTAAGAATATATTATCAATTGAATAAACAAGGTATAACCTATCAAATTGAATCACAAGTAATTAAGAAAATTTTGCAAACAATTTAAAACTCTGTAAAAACAGTGATTGAGTGAATTATAAATAAAAATTAGAGAAAATAAATTAATTACCAATTATTCATGCGTAAATAGCTTCCTCCACTGCCCTGGTTATGTGAGAATTAGCTCATCATAATGGAAAGACACTCAAAATATGATTTCATTGCTCAAAAGGTGTTCACAAATAATGAAAAAGTATAAAAAATGATTAAAATCGGGTTTGTAACGCTTATAATCGTTTCAAATTTAACTGTTACAGAGAACGATAAAATATGGATGTGTCACTACCGTTGTAGCTCAACGATTGTTTTATGGCGTCTAATGTTCTTCGTATCTTCTTCACTAGCAGAAAACTTTTCTTTCTGTAACTAATTTTTTCGGCTCTGTTGATGCTCTAACCTCTCCCAAACTCTCTGTAACCCCTCTAGACTTCCCCATCACCTTATATATACTCACAGGACCAAGAATAGTGTCTCATAACTCCAAAAAATCTCCCATAACTCGACAGTGATGAATAATATTCTCGATAATATTTTTTTCGCTAATTTACCTCCTCACGTTGTTTTCTCGTGCCAAAATACTCCCAACACGTTTAGTCATCATCCAGAAGTGGTAATACACGCAGCAGGCACACAAAAACCTCCCGATCACACACTCAGAACTCGGAACGGAATAACTGAAACCCGAGATACTCTGTTTTCATCCATGCGAGAATCTAGTCAATTTTAACCGAAAAAATCAACCATACCATGCCTGTTAAGACCAATCAAGTCATCCCATAAAATCTCAACCATTGAGTCTCCTTCAATCATGTCCAAAATGCGAACCCTAATTCTCCCCCTTGATTGTATATTTCCCCTCCAATTTCTGTATTCAAATGAAGAAGATGAAGGGTGCCCCTTATCCACGGCAGGGATCCCTTTAACAACGGTACTGGGGCGCCCTTAGTAATTTGATGGATTCCTTTAGTATTTTTAGGGATGCCTTTAACACTTGGGGGGGGTGCCCCGAGTACTTTTTCTGGGTGCCTTTAACACATTTCTGGGATGCCTTTAGTAATTTTCTCCGGGGTGCAAAACATCTTTTTTTTTTTACAATTTTTCCACAAGAGTGTATTTCTCCAAAGACACCCACACATACATAAAACACCATAATAAATACAAAATCAAGCACTAACAATTCAGACATTGAGGACAATTCAGACACAAAAATGTGTCTATCTTACATTGTGTGATTTAATATAGATAAAAACTGTCAAGAAGATGAAACCGAACCTTAAACTACATGGATCGGCCCAAGTATTTGGATTAACGTACAAGTGCAGTTACTTTAATTATAACTAAATGATAATTATAATGCGAAAAGTAAAGTAAAACACACAACAAGATTTTATTAACAAGAAAACCGCAAATGCAGAAAAATCCCAAGACCTAGTCAAGTTTTGAATACTCTCAGAATTTAGCCGCTATACAAAGACTGAAAAAGCTGGGGTACAACAACCACACCCAATATTTCGTTTGGCAATCTGAATAGACAAACTCCAATATACTTTAAAGAGATTCAACTAGACAGTCAGACTCAATCTATAGAAAAGTATATCAAAGAGTTTAATATCTCTATCTCTTAATTCAATCCGCAATCAGCAAATAGGAATTTGCGAGCCCGATTGAATATAAGAGAAATAACTTAAACGGTACCAAAGACCAATGTTCAAGGATCAATCAATTTCAATTAACAACCAAAGGTTGGATTTACCAATTGATCGATACAAAGCACAACCTGTGACATTTCTATTATATAACAAAATATAATGCGGAAAAGAAATAACACAGACACCAGAAGTTTTGTTAACGAGGAAACCGCAAATGCAGAAAAACCCCGGGACCTAGTCCAGCTTTGAACACCACACTGTATTAAGCCGCTACAGACACTAGCCTACAACCAATGAACTTCGGACTGGAATGTAGTTGAGCCCTAATCAATCTCACACTGATCAAGGTACAGTTGCGCTCCTTACGTCTCTGAACCCCAGCAGGATTCTACGCACTTCATTCCCTTAGCTGATCTCACCCACAACCAAGAGTTGCTACGACCCAAAGTCGAAGACTTGATAAACAAATCTGTCTCACACAGAAAAGTCTACAAGAATGGATAAATCTGTCTCCCACAGAAATACCTACAAGTTTTTGTTCCGTCTTTTGATAAATCAAGGTGAACAGGAACCAATCGATAACCCGGACTTATATTTCCGAAGAACAGCCTAGAATTATCAATCACCTCATAATAATCTTAATCGACTAGTGAAACAAGATATTGTGGAATCACAAACTATGAGACGAAGATGTTTGTGATTACTTTCCTATCTTGCCTATCGGAGAAATTAATCTCGAGCCAATTTTACAATTGTACTCAATACGATAGAAACAACAAGATCAGATCACGCAACTACATAGAAAATAGTTGATCTCACCCACAACTAAGAGTTGCTACGGCCCAAAGTCGAAGACTTGATAAACAAATCTGCCTCACACAGAAAAGTCTATTGGAATAGATAAATCTGCCTCCCACAGAAATACCTACGAGTTTTGTTTCGTTTTTTGATAAATCAAGGTGAACAGGAACCAATTGATAAAACGAACTTATATTACCGAAACAACCTAGTATTATCAATCACCTCACAATAATTTTAATCGACTAGCGAAACAAGATATTGTGGAATCACAAACGATGAGACGAAGATGTTTGTGACTACTTTTAATATTACTGATCGGAGATAAATCTCAAGCAAATCTTAGCAAAGATAATACTCAATCACGATAGTAAAAGTAAGATCAGAACACGCAACTACAGAGAAAATAGTTGGGTCTGGCTTCACAATACCAATGAAGTCTTTAAGTCGTTAACCAACATGGTTTCGTGAAAAAACTAAGGTTAAAGGAGAATCGACTCTAGTCGCAACTAGTATCACACAGGAGGTGTGGGGATTAGGTTTCCCAGTTGCTAGAGTTCTCCTTTATATAGTTTTCAAATCAGGGTTTGCAATCTAAGTTACCTTGGTAACAAAGCATTCAATATTCACCGTTAGATGAAAACCTAATTAGATAAAAGATAATATCTTTCAACCGTTAGATCGAACTTAGCTTGATATACACAAATGAAATGTACCCTCATTTAGGTTTATGTAACCGTACCTAAACGTGTACGCCATGTTGGCTCAATAGTAGTTAACCGAGGTTAGCTATATGAACACTCTCATATCAACCTTATTCATCTTAACCATAACTAGTTCAAATGAATCAAATGAAACTAGTTAAAGAGTTGTTCAATTGTTATATTCTCATAGAAGTATACAAGAACACAATTGAAGCAAAATCGGTTTGATTCACTCGAATCAATTCATGAACATTATAGCCACGGTTTGCAAAGAATGCATTCCTTATTATATAAATGTATTTGTTCATGTCACAACCGATTTTAGAACTTTAACCATTCAAGTATGCAAACGGGTACGCATACTTAAAGTAGCCGGACCAAGTTTGGTTTTCGCCAGTATGCAAACGGGTACGAAAACCTCAAAACCCAACAGAAATTTCCGGTCACAAACCTTACGCGGTACGCGTACTTAGGTTCCCAGACTTCTCAAACCAACAGGTACGCATACGGGTATGCATACTATGGTTCTCGGACATGGATCACACATATGCAAGAGTGCACAACATTTTATAATCCAATGTTGGTTAAGTGTTCTAAACTCTGTTTCAATCATTGAAACTTTCTTAGAGGATGACAATAGCCGTTTTCACACACTATTAGCATCAAATCAATTTTCAAGTTATTGAGATAATTATAACGAAACATTCAGAGTCTACACCAAATGATTTTATCACACAAACCATGTAAGATGTTACTCGGCAATTTTCACATGATCATCTTTTGACTTTCGTCAAGAATATAAGATGAACTTGGTTGAAGAGAAAGCTTACCAACACATATTTCGAGAAATATATAAGCGAGTTAAACTCAGCTCCAAATCTCAAATGTGCATAATCGAAAACTATAGTAATACGACTTTTGTCTCAATATAGGAGATAGAGTATAAATAAACTTTCCAAGTGATAGATGAGTTTTAGTCTCCACATACCTTTTGTTGATGAAGTTCCACAAGCTCTCCTTAGTAGTTCTTCGTCTTCAATTGATGAAAGACGTGAAGTCTAATGCTCAACTACACAATCTATCCTAGTCCGAGACATTACTTTAAGTAGCCTATAAATCAAGACTTATAGTTTTGATCACTAACATTGACAAACAAGCTTGAGATAGCAACGCTTGCGAGTCCGATCGAGCAGTGCTCTAACAATCTCCCCCTTTGTCAATTTTAATAACAAAACTATCAATACATATGGATTACAAAATAAATAAACTTTGTAGCTTCTCATCCAAATGCTTGATCTTCTTGGTTCTTCAACATTACTCAAAATCTTCGTCACTTCCAAGTACTCCAATGATTCCAAATGTGTTCAACTCAGCATCATCGTTGTTGAAGATCCATAGCTATAGCAATGAGAAAACAGTTGCTCTCAATCATTGTTATACAGTGTCATAGTATCATTATACAGCATCAAAGTCCAATTGTATCACAACTTCACAACAATACTATGGTGATATGTATCACTCCCCCTTAGTCAATACTTCATCTCAATATGAAAACCACTCCCCCTTACATAATGATCCGTAAACCATATGTATTTTTAGTATGAACTACACATTAATTCTCCCCCTTTTTGTCAATATAAATTGGCAAAGGTACGAAAACTAGTGGGATCCTCATGAAATTTTCAATGAGATACTTCATGACCAAAAGAGAACAACATACCAACTTGTTTCGATGATTTCACATAGTCGAAACTTAGTGTATTCATCAAGAAGTTTATAAGGATACAAGATAACTCCTACAATATTCCACAGCCGCACTCCCCACAAAGATTTGGCAATTAAGCACAAGTTCAATTAAGAACTCCCCCCCATAAAATGTCATTCCCGAAAGAACAACAAGAGCGACCTTACTTTTACAAGAAAAGAAGGATTTCTTTGGACATTAACAAATCACATGGAACATGAATTTCTATCCAAAAATCTCAATTGAATTAACCACAAGGAAAATGATCAATTGAATTAGTCATGCTCAACATAAGAGAACTTACGGAGCAACACAGTACATACACAAAGATGTGGATCAGGGATAGACCGATACTGCGGAATAATTAAAGAGTCATTCTATTTTTCATCACTATTTGCACAATGACATATAATAGACTTAATCTTTGTAAACAAAAGTTCATCCTTTCTTCCATCAATATTTGCATAATGACATAAAAGGCTTAACTTTTGTAGTCAAAAGTTCATTTTATCTTTTATCAATACTTTCATATCGACATATAATAGAGTTAACTTTTGAAAAAATATGGGACAGTCAAGGTTCACGAACGTAAACAACATATCCCATAACAATTTGCAATATATAAAACCATAATGATTAATGCTGCAAAAATCATCTTCCAAATAAACTTTAGAATTTAAACAAATAAATCTAAAAACATTGCAAGATGAAAATGTTGGCAATAGCTATGTGTACTCACAATAATGGCTATTCCAAACCATAGTTATCCTTCTTAAAAACACAAGAATAAATTCTCATAAGAAGTTTCCTAGACAAAGAATTAAAACACAAAACAACTCTACGACCAAAACACCTGAACACACGTTAAAATCAGAAACCGTGTTCAGAATCTTCACGAGTTTCAAGACCTTCAAGCTTGTGACAGACGGTATCTGTTAGAGCACTGCTCGGTCGAACTCGCAAGCGTTGCTATCTCAAGCTTGTTGTCAAGTTTAGTTGCCAAAACTATAAGTCTTGATTTCTAGTCTACTTATAGCTAAGTCTCGGACTAGGATAGAAAGTGTAGTTGAGCTCTAGACTCCACGACGTTCATCATACAAAGACGAAGAACTACTCAATGAACTGGTGGAACTTCATCGACTAAAAGGTATGTGGATACTTTAACTTATCTATCACTCAAAAAGTTTATCTACTCTATCTCCTATCTTGAGACAAAAGTCGTATTGCTATATAGACTTCGATTTTACACATTTGCTATTTCAACCCGAGTTTATCTCGCTTTCTAAATATGTGTTGGTAAGCTTTTTCTTTGGCCAAGTTCATCTTTACAAGTGACGAAAGTCATGTTGATTATTTCAATATCTTGAAAATTGCTTTGATGAAAAATAGTGTGTGAATAACCTCTATTTAACATCTTCTAAGAATGTTTCAGTGATTGAAATAAAGAGTTTAGAACATGTAACCATCTTTGGATATAAGCATTTAATGTGTTCGCGCATTAGTGTATAAGTCCAAAACCGAGAACCAAATGTATGTATACTTGTGTGTGTACTAAATGGTTGATGGAGACAGAGTAAGTATGCGTACCCGTACGCATACTGGCGTAAGTTCACGTCCGTGAATTTATGCTGAGTTTGGAAATCAAAACCAATTTAATCTGGTTACCTAAGTATGCATACCCGTACGCATACTGGCGGAAAGTTCACGTCCGTGAATTTCTGCTGAGTTTGGAAACAAAAACAAACTCAAATCCGGTTACTTAAGTACGCATACCCGTACGCATACTTAAGTGTGTTACTTTCTAAAATTGGTTTATTCGTGAACTTAAATATATATAAACTAAGGAATGCATATTTGCAAACCATGGCTATAAAGTTCATGAATCGATTCGAGTGAATCAAAACCAATTTTGTTTCGATTGTGTCTTGTATACTTTTATGAGATCTAAGCAATTGAACAACTCTTGAACTAGTTCATTTGAGTCATTTGAACTAGTTATGGTGAAGATGAATAAGGTTGATATGAAAGTGCTCATATGGCTAACCATTTGGTTAACTACTGTTGAACCAACGAATTGTACACGTTTAGGTACGGTTACACAAACCTAAATGACGTCTATTTCATTTATGTATAACAAGCTAAGTTCGATCTAACGGTTAAAAGATATTAGCTTGAATCTAATCAGGTTTTCATCTAACGGTGAATATTGAATGCTTTGTTAACAAGGTAACTTAGATTGCAAACCCTGATTTGGAGACTATATAAAGGAGAACTCTAGCAACTGGGAAAGTTAATCCCCACACCTCCTTTGTGATACTAGTTGTATACGCTAAAGTCGATTCTCCTTTAACCTTAGGTTTCTACCGAGACCATATAGGTTAACGACTTGAAGACTTCATTGGGATTGTGAAGCCAGACCCAACTATTTTCTATGTAGTTGCGTGATCTGATCTTGATGTTTCTATTGTATTGAGTACAACTGTAAAATTGGCTCTAGATTAATTTCTCCGATAGGAAAGATAGAAAAGTAATCACAAACATCTTCGTCTCATCGTTTGTGATTCCACAATATCTTGGTTCGCTAGTCGATTAATATTATTGTGAGGTGATTGATAATTCTAGGCTGTTCTTCGGGAATATAAGTCCGGGTTATCGATTGGTTCCTGTTCACCTTTATTTATCAAAAGACGGAACAAAAACTTGTAGGTATTTCTGTGGGAGACAGATTTATCTATTCTTGTAGACTTTTCTATGTGAGACAGATTTGTTTATTAAAGTCTTCGACTTTGGGTCGTAGATACTCTTAGTTGTGGATGAGATCAGCTAAGGGAATCAAGTGCGTAGTATCCTGCTGGGATCAGAGACGTAAGGAGCGCAACTGTACCTTGGATCAGTGTGAGATTGATTGGGGTGCAACTACAGTCCAGACCGAAGTTAGTTTGTAGTAGGCTAGTATCTGTAGCGGCTTAATACAGTGTGTGTTCAATCTGGACTAGGTCCCGGGGTTTTTCTGCATTTGCGGTTTCCTCGTTAACAAAACTTTTGGTGTATGTATTATTTCTTTTCTGCATTATATTTTGTTATATAATTGAAATATCACAGGTTGTGCGTTGAATCGATCAATTGGTAAATCCAACCTTTGGTTTTTGATTGAAATTGATTGATCCTTGAACATTGGTCTTTGGTACCGTTCAAGTTAATTTCTCTTGTATTCAATTAGACTCGCAGATTTCTATTTGCTTGAGTAAGTATTGAATCGATAAATTGAGATATAACTCTTTGATATACTTTGTATTAAGATTGAGTCTGACTGTCTAGTTGATTCTCTTAAAAGTATATTGGAGTTAGTCCATACAGATTGCTAAGCGAAATATTGGGTGAGGTTGTTGTACCCCCACTTTTTCAGTATCGACTGCAACTTTGGACAAGCTATTCTTCTTGAGACGATCCTTAACATGTGTTTTCATGAGAGCAAGGTCAGAGATAACCTTTTTCAACTCAGTTCTTAACATATCAAGGTTTTCTAAAGTATCTACAAGAAGTAGTTTTGCATCGTTAAACTGACTGATAAAATCTTGAACAGCTTCAGCAGATATCTCTTCATCATCCTCAATGTCTGAATAATTACCAGGAGATTGAGGAGAGGTGTCATTAACTTTTACAAGAGTTCTTTTCTCCTCTTCTTCGAAATCACAACCCTTATCAAGAAAGCCTTTTGCCAAGTTACAAGTTCCCGAAGGAGATGCAATTCTGGACAAGTAAAATAACCTGGAGTATGCGTACTCAAGCAAAAGGTTTTGGTATATAAATGGTTTCTCAAGGAGCCAGAGTTTAGGGTTTTCCAAAGTTAGTCCGTGACATGTAACATGGGTACCCGCACGAACACAAACTTGACCCATAACCGGAAAATATCCAAAAGGCGAAAAAAAAAAGAAAACTGATTATGCAGCAATGTTTTTGCTACGTGAATAATTTCACAAAATTTTTGCTCAATAAATTTTACATTCTCACAAGAGAAAAATTTAGAGCAAAAGAGTAGCAATTTTTGACAAAATAAGATTTCAAAAAGACTTGAAAAACTTTGTCAGAACATAATACAAATACTTATGCAAACATGTTTGTGAATCATAATCCGACTAGGAACGATAAGAAAATAGCCAGAAAATCAGAAAACACTTTGCCATCAAGTATACCTGATTATATCTCACTTAACCAGGAATTTTTGTGAGTGAGATTTCAACCTTGTAATTAATTAGCACAAGTATGAGCCTTGAGCTCATCAAATGAACGTTGTTTTTGGTTAAACCTCTTTTTTCTGATCTTTGGAGAAAAACCCTTTTGATGCGAAAAGTTATCATAAAACTTACTATCATCAAAATACGACGCATAGTATGTATTCTTACCTGAAGAATCTTGACTAGAGGGAATTGACAGCCAATTAATAATTTCTTTATAACGGTCAATTATCATTTTTAGGTTGTCTTCTAGCTATTCCTTTTTGCTTCCTTCTTCTGGTACATTTTTCTCATCAAGAACAACCTTATCTCCCTTTTTGATTGAAGAATCTCCATGAGTTCTTCTTGAACAAATTGGTTTCGGAAGACTGTTTTGTATTTGAACATTTAAGAAACACATCGAACTGACTTTCCTGGTAGGGTACACAGGGTGAGTACTAAAACCAATTGGTCTACACATACGAATGTCAGTTACACCTTTGAGAATTAAATCTAAGGTGTGTTGAAGACGAACAATAGAATTGTCATTCAACCTCGATTTCCTATTTTGTTCAACATGTCCTTTTGAATCACAAAATAGACACACTTTCTGATCACCTGAGTAATTAGACAGAACAGTTTTAAAACCATCGTTAGGAGATATCTTCCTTCCATGTAATGCGGCTATTCCTTGATTAGAGGAAGACACAGGCACATCCTTTTCAACAGGAAGGGATTTCAATTTTACTTCTGGGACTGAATTTTTTACAGTTGGAATAAAAGCAATTGGTATAGTGGACTCTTTGGAACATTCTTGAATAGAGAGTTTACTCAAAAGAAGTTCAATTTCCAAAGCATCCTCTTTGAGTTTTTCCTCAAGCAGAGTTCGTGAAGAACATACTGAGGCATTTTCCTCTCGAAAGACCTTTACAAGGGAGTCACGCTCATTTACCATACCAGCAAGAGCATTGACTTTGTGTTTCAACCGGTTGACATCATCAGCCTGGATTCTAATAAGTTTTAGAATCACTGCACTCTTTTTGGCTGCTTCCCTTTCAACTTCAGAGTTAGACTCGTCAGTAAGGTAATCCGGGTAACACTTGTAAATGGAAGTATGTTTCGTTGGAACACAAGGTTCGTCTATATTCGAGATTTACAAATCTTTCTCTTTAATAGATTTCATAAACACATAACTTTTGTTTCTGGTGATGCGCTTATCAGAGATAGCACTTCTGTCCATATTCAGATCGCAACAAACACAGACTTATGAGGTCGTAAATTTGTTTACCTTCTCTGATACCAATTGAAAAAGCGGGGGTACAACAACCACACCCAATATTTCGTTTGGCAATCTGAATAGACAAACTCCAATATACTTTAAAGAGAATCAACTAGACAGTCAGACTCAATCTATAGAAAAGTATATCAAAGAGTTTAATATCTCTATCTCTTAATTCAATCCGCAATCAGCAAATAGGAATTTGCGAGCCCGATTGAATATAAGAGAAATAACTTAAACGGTACCAAAGACCAATGTTCAAGGATCAATCAATTTCAATTAACAACCAAATGTTGGATTTACCAATTGATCGATACAACGCACAACCTGTGACTATTCTATTATATAACAAAATATAATGCGGAAAAGAAATAACACATACACCATAAGTTTTGTTAACGAGGAAACCGCAAATGCAGAAAAACCCCGGGACCTAGTCCATCTTTGAACACCACACTGTATTAAGCCGCTACAGACACTATCCTAATACCAATGAACTTCGGACTGGAATTTAGTTGATCCCTAATCAATCTCACACTGATTAAGGTACAGTTGCGCTCCTTACGTCTCTAAACCCCAGCAGGATTCTATGCACTTGATTCCCTTAGCTGATCTCACCCACAAACAAGATTTGCTATGACCCAAAGTCGAAGACTTGATAAACAAATCTTTCTCACACAGAAAAGTCTATTGGAATAGATAAATCTGTCTCCCACAAACATACCTACGAATTTTTGTTCCGTCTTTTGATAAATCAAGGTGCACAGGAACCAATTGATAAACCAGACTTATATTCCCGAAGAACAGCCTAGTATTATCAATCACTTCACAATAATCTTAATCGTATGGTAGCGAAACAAGATATTGTGGAATCACAAACGATGAGACGAAGATGTTTGTGACTACTTTTAATCTTACCCATCGGAGATAAATCTCAAGAAAATCTTAGCAAAGATAATACTCAATCACGATTGTAAAAGTAAGATCAGAACACATAACTACAGAGAAAATAGTTGGGTCTGGCTTCATGATAGACGCATTATTGTGTCTAATATGTCTCAATTGTATATATTGTTAGTGTTCGATTTTGTATTTATTTTGTTATTTTATGTCTTTGTAGGTATTTTTAAAGATATAAGCTCTTGCGGCGAAATTGGCTCGAAAAGTGGTGTTTTACACCCCAGCAAAATTACTAAAGGCACCCTCAAAATGGATAAGGGCGCCCCCAAGGCAGCCGAGCTGATAAAGACACTTGCAATTTGGATATGGGCACCACCTACTTCTTTCTTTAAAAAAAAAAGAATATTGGCGGGAAATTTGGTTTCAACAGTCAAGGATTTATGATCTTTAAGATAAGAATATCTTATTGCCTTATAAACAGGAAGTTTTGAAGGAAAAGGAAGTTATCTTGTATTAAACAAGAAAGATATCCTTAGAAAATTTTATCTTGGATTTTATTCCTCGAATTAAAGAAGATATGGGTTTAGTAAAGAAATATAGAGAATTCCTGAAAATATTTTTAATTAAAAAGCAGAAGATTTTGGAGTTATGGAAGAATATATTTGAGTAATGTGTATTTGTGTGTATAAATAGAGAGCTAGAGAGCACATTTGAGAGGGGAGTTTTTGGAGAGGTTTAGAGCACTAGAGAAGCAAAGAAAATCAAATCTCTTTTCTTCCTTTTAATCAACATTTGAGCTATAAATAAATCTTTTGAGCGTGTTTTCATCATGATGAGCTAAACCCAATCCTTGGGGCGATGGAGGAAGCCGTTGTTTCGGTAAAAGTGTTATATTTATATTTTTAATTAATTATAACAACTCTATTATGATTTTTGCATTGAATTAAGAATTGGTAATATAATTTTGATTAGTTAGCTGTATTTTCTCTTGATAGAGCATGCTTGCTTTAGGGTCTTGATGTTCTATGCTTGGATTAACAGTTATTCTTTTGAAAATCTACATGTCTAGGCAAGACTATTAGAATCAAATTAAACGTTGGGTTGTATAATTATTATTTTATTAAAATCACTAATACCGGTCAATGGTGGAATCCTAACCCCACTTTCTCCAAAATATTCTCATCACCTTTTTATTTGAGTTTAGTATTTTCATTTATAAAATTTAAATCTAAAAAAATCTGCTTTCACAAGTCTTAACGAACCTACTACTACAACATCATTGTAAAAATTACATCACTTCACAATCCCAATGAAGTCTTTAAATCGTTAAACTACAGGGTTTCGTGAAAAATCTAAGGTTAAAGGAGAATCGACCCTAGTCGCAACTAGTATCACACATGAGATGTGGGGATTAGGTTTCCCAGTTGCTAGAGTTCTACTTTATATAATTTTCAAATCAGGGTTTGCAATCTAAGTTACTTTGGTAACAAAGCATTCAATATTCACCGTTAGATGAAAACCTGATTAGATACAAGCTAATATCTTTCAACCGTTAGATCGAACTTAGCTTGTTATACACAAATGAAATGTACCCTCATTTAGGTTTATGTAACCGTACCTAAACGTGTACACCATGTTGGCTCAACAGTAGTTAACCGAGGTTAGCTATATGAACACTCTCATATCAACCTTATTCATCTTAACCATAACTAGTTCAAATGACTCAAATGAAACTAGTTAAAGAGTTGTTCAATTGCTATATTCTCATAGAAGTATACAAGAACACAATTGAAGCAAAATTGGTTTGATTCACTCGAATCAATTCATGAACATTATAGCCACGGTTTGCAAAGAATGCATTCCTTATTATATAAATGTATTTGTTCATGTCAAAACCGATTTTAGAACTTTAACCATTCAAGTATGCAAACGGGTACGCATACTTGAAGTAGCCGGACAAAGTTTGGTTTTTTCCAGTATGCAAACGGGTGCGCATACCTCCAAACCCAGCTGAAATTTCCGGTCACAAACATTACGCCAGTATGCGAACGGGTACACGTACTTAGGTTCTCGGACTTCTCAAACCAACATGTACGCATACGGGTATGCATACTATGGTTCCCGGACATGGATCACACATATGTAAGAGTGCATAACATGTTTATAATCCAATATTGGTTAAGTGTTCTAAACTCTATTTCAATCATTGAAACTTTCTTAGAGGATGACAATAGCGGTTTTCACACACTATTAGCATCAAATCAATTTTCAAGTTATTGAAATAATCATAACGAAACATTCCAAGTCTACAACAAATGATTTTATCACACAAACCATGTAAGATGTTACTCGGCGATTTTCACATGATCATCTTTTGACTTTTGTCAAGAATATAAGATGAACTTGGTTGAAGCGAAAGCTTATCAACACATATTTCGAGAAATATGTGCACAATCAAAAACTATAGTAATACGACTTTTGTCTCAATATAGGAGATCGAGTAGAAATAGACTTTCCAAGTGATAGATGAGTTTTAGTCTCCACATACCTTTTGTTGATGAAGTTCCACAAGCTCTCCTTAGTAGTTCTTCGTCTTCAATTGATGAACGACGTGAAGTCTAATGCTCAACTATACAATCTATCCTAGTCCGAGACATTAATTTAAGTAGACTAGAAATCAATACTTATAGTTTTGATCACTAACATTGACCAACAAGCTTGAGATAGCAACGCTTACGAGTTCGACCGAGCAGTGGTCTAACAAAGACTACTACCAACTTCGTATAGTTGAGACCAAGTAAATTACGCCTAGTTACCTAGTTTCCTCAGTATTCATGCACGTACAACCAATCTAGTTAATGCACCAGAATCTTAAGATAGAGTCCACTATTTTAAGTTGCTTCAGCCGATGTGAAGATTTCAAGCACTGAACTCCTTTGAATCGTCTTCCGAAATAGTAAAGGACCAATCTGTTCGGTAACCACTCTTTCAATTTCAAGAAGTAAATCGGAGATTATACTGTTGAGTTCAACAAAGGCTCTTCCGTTTTATCTTATAAACTCCTTTGTTAGGTAAGATCTACCAAGATCTAGATTATCGAGATAACCAGATCTAGGTATGCAAACTATCATATTCGGATACTGAAGAGAACCACCAAATGATAGATTGTCAATATTCTATGACTAGCAAATCAATTGTCTATCAAAGATAAACAAGATCTAGTCGGATCCCAACCGATCAAGTTTGTGCATGAAATTAAATCACAATGATAAGAAGCCAATAAAAAATCTTATTATCTTCAAATCTTTAATTTCTTCTTCTGTACCTGCACAACCAAACTTGATTCCAACTTTTGATCGATCACACACAGAACGAAGTCAGTTAACAATGGATGATCATAAGTCACTGTCAGATCTAAAGATGGATCTGAACTACCATTAATCCCTTGAGTGACCTTATGCTAGAAAACAAGACTCTCAAGAATAATCAAACTAGGTGCAATCAAGGCTTAATAACCGTTAGTCAATCAAATCAATAATCAACAACTAAAATAATAATAATAATTCTAGTTTTCCACCAATGGTACTAGTAGATGCTTCTTGATCCCATAGAAGTCTTTAAACTAGCAGACATTAGAGATTTCTCCTAATTACATTACAAAAATGATGCCCCATTGAGATGGCTTGCTTGTGTCACAATAGCTTGATTTTCCGTCACAATTGCATAGCTGTGACGGATATAGTACCATCACATTAGATGTTGTCACAAATACCTGTTGTGACGTCCAATACGACGGGTACACTGTCATAATATCACTTGTGATGACAATATTCCTGTCACATTTGTCTTGACTAATTTCAGTTGACTTTCCCAACTGGGACGACATCTGCCGTCACGACAGGTATTTCTTGGGACTTCACCTCTGGTCAGACTTAGCTGTCACCAAAACTATAAAAAAAATTTAGGAAATTGTACATAGAAAATTACGTACATCCGTCATTCAAAATACACACTAGAAATTTATAATAAAATTCTATTTCCTTTCATTCTCAATGTAATAATTTGTTTCTGAAAGTACAAAAAATCCCAAGTTACCATACAAATTAAAAGACAAATGTTTGTCAAAATGCCATAATTTTTCCAAGGCACTACATATTAAGTATTAAAGAACTATTTTCGAAGTAATAAACTACCAATGTATTTGCTAGAATCACCTCCAGTACAAAATTATGTGTATGTATTTGCTATAATCACCTCCATTCCAACTGAAAAAAAAATAAAAAAAATGGTGTTAGCAATCATATCATGTAAAGAGAAAACAGAAAGTTTATGGATAACACCACTAGAGACCTACACAACGCATGGCTGTAGAACGATTATGTGATAATGCAGAGACAAAGTTAAACATAATCCCAAAGATAAACTAAAAGGTTTAGTACTCTCTTTAAAGTCCAACCAAGTTTAAAATGCTCAAAATAATTCTGAAAAGAAATCTGAGAACCAGAAATTGTTCAGTCGAAATAATCTTTTACACATAGTATTTATCATAACCCTTTCATCATATTTTTCTGTTTTATTATGTTTAACTAGTTTGCTTAGACTCTTTCAATTAGAATTAAGAGTTCTGAAGCTCTTAAAGTTAAAAGATGCTGACAACAACCAAGCATAAAATTAGCTTACGAGATTATAATTAGATGGATGATATCATTGCAGCAGTGTCCTGCACAAGGAGTAAAAATTAAAATCTAATCACATAAGCTGGCATAGATAAATAGTCTTCTAGAACTTGGTAATCTTATAAACAATCTAAATAACTTAAGAAATTGGTAAACATATAGCAACCTGATTAGGAGAGAGTAGTTTAAATATGTCTAACAACTTATCCATCTTCTTGTTCGTCTCTTCGTTGCTCTTTATCAATCCTTTATTCACCTTTCGCAATTCTTCACGATCCTGATCTATGACCACAATATGCTCTTGTAAATCCTTAAGCACGTCATCAGTGTTGCTTGTACTTGAAGATTCTCCCCTGGATCTTTTCTTTGGTTTGACGCGGTTCCAAACACCGCGATATAGTCCTCGTTTTCCAGGTCCAATAGTTTGGGAATAACTATCACCATCTAGTTGCTGAAACGATTCTACGACACCATTTTATTCTGTCTTCTTTTTTAGCGCCTCCATTTTTCTCTATCGTGAACATATATTAGATACATCACCAAAAAAAAGATAAAGAACAGACCACTTAAATAATTGTACAAGTGAAAAACATACAATATTTTTTCCTGCGTCAGATTTGTTGTATGTACTTCCATATATACCCACCTGTGTTGCTGGTTGATTGGTTTCAACTTCTATTTATATGTTAGAATGAATATTATGATTATTATAATTACAAGGCTTGGAAAATACATACCTCATACACATGGCGATAAAGGACTTTGCACCAGAAGTTTGATGTTCATTTAATTGTTTTCTCGATGTAACGTGCACTCGACTCCTGCAATAAAATATATTCAACAATCATTATGTGTATACATACCTTCTAGAAAAACATAAAAACAAGTATTTTTCATCACATCAACCTTGAATTCATGAGTCTGAAAATAGTCAACCATATTTTCCCATTGTGCATGAGGTATACTAGGTGGAAAATTCCCATACCACTCCTCAATGGTCATTCCACTTTCTTTCGGTGTTTATTTTTCCCCCAAGTATCATTCAGTATTTGATACAACCAGTAGTCTGATTCCTCAAACCAATGTGAAATTACGAGGGTACCCAAATACACCACGCTTTTTCATTTCAACCTATAAGTCTGATACCAAGTGTGACCGTCTATGGACAGAGTTGAGACAATACAATAACAAGGTATTCACTTGACAATAGTTACGGTACAAGACCGATTGACTATAGGATCAATGTCAAGTGATTAGGATTTAACGTACAAGTGTTATTTACTTTATTATAATAAAATAATTATAATACGGAACTAAAGTAAATTACAAATCAAGATTTTGTTAAAGAGGAAACCGCAAATGCAGAAAATCCCCGGGACCTAGTCCAGTTTTGAATACTCTCAAAATTAAGCCACTATACAAAGTATAAAGTCAACTTCGTATAGTTGAGACCAAGTAATATACCCCTAGTTACTTAGTTCCCTCAGTATCCATGCGTTTATGACCGTTTGGTCACGCACGTGAATCCAAAGACAGAAATCACTATCTTGAGTTGCTTTACCGATGTAAAGTCTTAAGCACTCAACTCCTTTTGATCGTTTCCAAATAGTAAAGGAACAAAGTTGTTTGTTAACTACTCGAATAATCCTTAAAAAATGATTCGTTGAGTTTTGACAAAGGCTCTTCCGTTTAAACTGGTAAACTCCTTTGTCGGGTTAGATCAATCCAAATCAGTAACTTAGATTCTATTAGAGCATTTCTCGGTCGAACTCACAAGTGTTGCTATCTCAAGCTTGTTGTCAAATTTAGTTGTCAAAACTATATCTTGATTCTAGTCTACATTTAGTCAGGTCTCGGATTAGGATAGAAGTGTGTAGTTGAGATTCGGATATCACTGCGTTCTACCATTTGAAGGCGAAGATCAACAGGATCTTTGGAGACTTCAACATCAAAAGGTAAGTGAAGACTGAACCACCTATATCTCAAGTTTTCACCTTTATATTTTTGAAACATTGTCGCATGACTAAATTAGACAGTACATACATAATTGAAATTTCGAGTCAAGTTTATCTTGTATATCTTCTCGAAATATGACATTAAGCTTAAGAACATTTGTTCATACTTGGTGAATTTGGTTTAGAATAATTTATTGTTTATAACCTAATTATGATTCAAGATTTAATAATTTGAAAATAGCCTGGAACAATGATATGTGTCATTGATGTTATTCGGGAATATTTCGAATTGATTATTAGAGAGATATATAACTACTGTTAATCTGGATACAGGACAGTATGCATACCAGTTCACATATTGGGAAAACTATTATAAGTCCAGAGTCGTAGTACATGTACCCAATAAACGTACCGGCGTAGCTATAGTTCGGCAGCAACTTTTTGGCACGCATACCCAATATCCATACCATAAAAAGTTTGTTGATCGTGAACCATGAAAGGTACGCATACCTAGTATGCAAACCGGAAAATATCTGTTGGTTTCAAAACCAAATCAGGTACGCATACCATAAAAGATATGTGAGTTCCTGAAGTCGTTTTTGTCTTAAGGGTATGAATAAACGGGGGGTACAACAACCACAACCAATACTTCTCTTAGCAATCTGTATGGACTAACTCCAATATACTTTCAAGAGAATCAACTATAAAATCTGACTCAATCTTGACAAAAGTATATCAAAGAGTTATATCTCTATTTCTCAATTCAATCCGCAATCAAACAAATAGGAATTTGCGAGCTCGATTGAATATAAGAAATAACTTGGACGGTATCAAAAACTAAAATACAAGTGTAATTCAATTTTAATCAACAACCAAAGGTTGGATTCCCAATTGATTGAACTTACGCACAACCTGTGATATTTCTATTATATAACAAAATATAATGCGGAAAACAAATAACACAGACACCAGAAATTTTGTTAACGAGGAAACCGCAAATGCTGAAAAACCCCGGGACCTAGTCCAGATTTGAACACCAAGCCGCTACAGACACTAGCCTACTCCAAGTTAACTTCGGACTGGAATGCAGTTGAGCCCTAACAAATCTCATACTGATTAAGGTACAGGTTTGCTCCGTACGTCAATGAATCCCAGCAGGACTCTACGCACTTGATTCACTTAGCTGATCTCACCCACAACTAAGAGTTGCTACGACCCAAAGTCAAAGACTTGATAAACAAATCTGTCTCACACAGAAAATTTTATTGTATAGATAAATCTGTCTCCCACAGATAAACCTATGAGTTTTGTTCCGTCTTTTGAAAAATCAAGGTGAACAGGAACCAATTGATACACCGGACTTATATTCCCGAAGAACAACCTAGTAATATCAATCACCTCACAATAATCTTAATCATATGGTAGTGGAACAAGATATTGTGGAATCACAAACGATGAGACTAAGATGTTTGTGACTAATTTTTATCTTGCCTATCGGAGATTAAATCTCGAGCCAATCTTAAAGAAGATAGTACTCAATCACGATAGAATTAGAAAGATCAGATCACGAAACTACAGAGAAAATAGTTGGGTCTGGCTTCACAATCCCAATGAATTCTTCAAGTCGTTAACCTACAGGGTTTCGTGAAAAACCTAAGGTTAAAGTAGAATTGACTCTAGTCGCAACTAGTATCACACAGGAGGTGTGGGGATTAGGTTTCCCAGTTGCTAGAGTTCTCCTTTATATAGTTTTCAAATCATGGTTTGCAATCAATGTTACCTTGGTAGCAAAGCATTCAATATTCACCGTTAGATGAAAACCTAATTTGACTCAGCTAATATCTTCCAACTATTAGATTGAACTTAGCTTGTTACACACAAATGAAATGTACATTCATTTAGATATGAGTAACCGTACCTAAACGTGTACACCTTGTTGGCTCAACAATAGTTAACCAAAGTTAGCCATATGAACACTTCATATCAACCATATTCATCTTAACCATAACTAGTTCAAATGACTCAAATGAAACTAGTTCTAGAGTTGTTCAATTGTTTATATTCTCATAGAAGTATACAAGACACAATTAAAGCAAAATCGATTTTGATTCACTCGAATAAAGTCATGAACATTATAGCCACGGTTTGAAAAAGATAGCATTCCTAAATATATAAATGTATTAGTTCATGAACAAACCGATTTTAGAACATCATCTACTTAGGTATGCGTACGGGTATGCGTACCTAAGTAGTCGGACCAAGTTTGGGTTTCGCCAGTACGCGAACTGGTATGCATACCAATACAACTTCCAAACTCAGCAGAAATTCCTGGACCTGAACCTTACTGAAAAGTAAGGGTACAACAACCTCACCCAATATTTCGCTTAGAAATCTGAATGGACTAACTCCAATATACTTCTAAGAGAATCAACTAGACAGTCAGACTCAATCTTAATAAAAAGTATATCAAAGAGTTATATCTCAATTTCTCGATTCAATACTTAAGCAAATAGAAATCTGCGAGTCTAATTGAATACAAGAGAAATTAACTTGAACGGTACCAAAGACCAATGTTCAAGGATCAATCAATTTCAATCAACAACCAAAGGTTAGATTTACCAATTGATCGATTCAACGCACAACCTGTGATATTTAAATTATATAACAAAATATAATGCGGAAAAGAAATAACACAAACACCATAAGTTTTGTTAACGAGGAAACCGAAAATACATAAAAACCCCGGGACCTAGTCCATATTGAACACATACTGTATTAAGCCGCTATAGACACTAGACTACTACAAACTAACTTCGGTCTGGACTGTAGTTGAACCCCAATCAATGTCACACTGATCCAAGGTACAGTTGCACTCCTTACGTCTCTGATCCCAGCAGGATACTACGCACTTGATTCCCTTAGCTGATCTCACCCACAACTAAGAGTTGCTACGACCCAAAGTCGAAAACTTTAATAAACAAAATTGTCTCACACAGAAAAGTCTACAAGAATAGATAAATCTGTCTCCCACGGAAATACCTACAAGTTTTTGTTCCGTCTTTTGATAAATCAAGGTGCACATGAACCAATTGATAAACCGTACTTATATTCCCGAAGAATAGCCTAGTATTATCAATCACCTCACAAATGAAATATACGTCATTTAGGTTTGTGTAACCGTACCTAAACATGTACAAGTCGTTGGTTGAATAGTAGTTAACCAAATGGTTAGCCATATGAGCACTTTCATATCAACCTTATTCATCTTCACCATAACTAGTTCAAATGACTCAAATGAACTAGTTCAAGAGTTGTTCAATTGCTTAGATCTCATAGAAGTATACAAGACACAATCGAAGCAAAATTGGTTTTGATTCACTCGAATCGATTCATGAACTTTATAGCCATGGTTTGCAAATATGCATTCCTTAGTTTATATAAATTTAAGTTCACGAATAAACCAATTTTAGAAAGTAACACACTTAAGTATGCGTACGGGTATGCATACATAAGTAACCGGATTTGAGTTTGTTTTGGTTTCCAAACTCAGCAGAAATTCACGGACGTGAACTTCCGCCAGTATGTATACGGGTACGCATACCTAACCAGTCTCCATCCACCATTTAGTACACACACAAGTATGCATACATTTGGTTCTCGGTTTTGGACTTATACACTAATGCGCGAACACATTAAATTCTTATATACAAAGATGGTTACATGTTCTAAACTCTTTATTTCAATCATTGAAACATTCTTAGAGGATGTTAAATAGAGGTTAATCACACACTATTTTTCATCAAAGCAATTTTCAAGATATTGAAATAATCAACATGACTTTCGTCACTTGTAAAGATGAACTTTGCCAAAGCGATAGCTTAAAAACACATATTTCGAGAGTGAGATAAACTCGGCTTGAAATAGCAAATGTGTATAATCGAAGTCTATATAGCAATACGACTTTTGTCTCAAGATAGGAGATAGAGTAGATAGACTTTTTGAGTGATAGATAAGTTCAAGTCTCAACATACCTTTTAGTCGATGAAGTTCCACCAGTTCCTTGAGTAGTTCTTCGTTTTTGTATGATGAACCTCGTGGAGTCTAGATCTCAACTACACTTTCTATCCAAGTCTGAGACTTAGCTATAAGTAGACTAGAAATCAAGACTTATAGTTTTGGCAACTAAAATTGACAACAAGCTTGAGATAGCAACGCTTGCGAGTTCGACCGAGCAGTGCTCTAACACTTACGCCAGTACGCGTACCGGTTTGCATTCCAGGTTCCCGGACATCTCAAACCAACAAGTACGCATACGGGTATGCATACCATGGTTCCCGTACATGGATTACATATATGCAAGTACGCATACTATGCTTAAATCCAATTGTTCTAAACTCTTATTTCAACCATTGAAACATTCTTGGAAGTCGGGAATAGCTGGCTCACACAAACTATTAGCTTCAAAGCAATTTTCAAGTGATCGAATGATGGATATGAAACATTTCGAGTCTACATCAAATGACTGTCTCACACAAATCATGTAAGATGTTACCAGGCGATTTTCACATGATCATCTTTTGACTTTCGTCAAGAATATAAGATGAACTTGGTTAAAGCGAAAGCTTACCAACACATATTTAAACAAGTTAAACTCAGCTCGAAATATCAAATGTGTATAAATGAAGTCTATATAGCTATACGAATTTTGTCTAAAATAGGAGATAGAGTAGATAGACTTTTGAGTGATAGATGAGTTCAAGTCTCTACATACCTTTTGTTGATGAAGTTCCACAAGATCCCCTTAGTAGTTCTTCATCTTCAATCGATGAACGCCATGAAGTCTAAAGCTTAACTACACTTTCTATCCTAATCCGAGAATTAGCTATAAGTAGACTAGAAATCAAGACTTATAGTGTTGGCAACTAAACTTGACAACAAGCTTGAGATAGCAACGTTTGCGAGTTCGACTGAGCAGTGCTCTAAAAATCTCCCCCTTTGTCAATTTTTGTGACAAAACTATCAATACATGTGGATTGCAAAATAGATAAACTTTGTATCTCTCAATCCAAATGCTTTATTTCCTTGGTTCTTCAACATTACTTAAAATCTTCGTCACTTCCAAGTACTCCAATGATTCTGAACGTGTTCAACTCAGCATCAATGTTGTTGAAGATCCGTAGCTATAACAATGAGAAAACAGTTGCTCTCAATCATTGTTATACAGTGTCATAGTATTATTACACAACATCAAAGTTCAATTGTATCACAACTTTGACAACAATACTATGGTGATATGTATCACTCCCCGTTAGTCAATACTTCATCTCACATGAAAACAACTCCCCCTTACATAATGATCCGTAAATCATATGTATTTGTAGTGTGAACTACACATTAATTCTCCCCCTTTTGTCAATAAAAATTTCCAAAGGTACGAAAACTAGTGGGATCCTAATGTAATTTCCATAGAGATACTTCATGACCAAAAGAGAATAACATATCAACTTGTTTAGATGCAATCATATAGCCTAAACTAAATTCATTCAGCAAGGAGTTTATAAAGATACAAGATAACACCTACAATATTCCACATAAGCACTCCCCACAAATATTTGGCAATTAAGCACAAGTTCAATTAAGAACTCTCCCCCATAAAATGTCATTCCCGAAAGAACAACAAGAGCGACCTTACTTTCAAAAGAAAATAAGGATTTCTTTGGACATTAACAAATCACATGAAACATGAATTTGTATCCAAAATACTCAATTAAATTAACCACAAGAGAACCCATGATTAATTTAATCAGAAATGCTCAACATAAGAGAACTTACGGAGCCGCACAGTATTAACACAAAGATGTGGATCAGGGAAGACCAATACTACGGAATAAGCAAAGATTCATTATATCTTTCATCACTATTTTCATAGATACATATAATAGACATAATCGTTGTAAACAAAAGTTCATCCTATCTTCCATCAATATTTGCATAATGACATAATAGGCTTAACTTTTGTTTGTCAAAAGTTCATTCAATCTTTTATCAATATTTGCATAATGACATATGAAAGGCTTAACTTTTGACATATATGGGATAATCATAGTTCACGGACGCAAACACACATATCCCATAACAAGTTGCAATATATAAAACCATAAAGATTAATACTACAAAATCATTTGCCCTTTGAAGGTAGAATACACCAAGAATAGCTACCAAAGGTGTATAAAAAGATTTTCTTAACAAGGAAGAACATACAAAGTCATTAACGACCATGCACCATAGTTCACATATTCACATAAGATGATTGTGAACATTCAAGAATCCCATAGCAATGCGTACTACTGCCCATCCTTGAACTTCCTTCTTTGTGATTCACCAACAACATTCTTGTAAAAGCTACAAATGAGCTTAGAAGAGAATTACTCCAAGAATCCAAGTGCCCAAGTCCAAGAGAAGTGGAACAAGTGCAACGAAACGGAGCAAAACACTCAAAAACAAGAGACGGGAAAAAGGCCAATCTTAACTCATCCAAATTCAATAATTCTCATCTCCAATTTGAATAGAATTCAAAAAGGAAGAGAATGCAAAAAGAATGAGGTCATTCCGAGTTCGGATGAAGAAGTTACAACCCAAACAAGTTTATCGAATATCGACATCTACAGGCCAGTATGCATACGGGTTTACAAACGCATTTTCGTGACCAGGAGCAGTATGAAAACGGGTTTGCGTACTAAAATCCCTGGATTTTGATTTTAAATAATGGTATGCATACCAGGTATGTGTACCATGAAGTCCAAACATCCCAAACTGCTATTTTCAAACCTAAACATTTAAGAACCTTAAACACATATCAAGTTAGGTAGAAATGAACGATAAGAAAGGTATGTGGATCATTATAAGTACTCTAATCAAATAAATAAAAGAACAAATCTTTCTCAAGTTTATAAACATACCTTTTTAGATGAATCCAATCGAATTCTACAGCCTTACCAAACATAATAGGGCTTCCCTCACCGTATACATAACATGGCATTCCTTGGTGTGTCCCAATTCTCTTGCTTCCCTCACCGTATACATAACATGGCATTCCTTGGTGAGGATGCACTTATAACACAATCAAGTTGTATTGAGGTGAACAATGTCTTGCTCACCACAAGTGGATAAAACAGACTTTTCCGTAACTATGGAATTCTCACCATCTATAGTTATTGGCTTATTCTGTTTCATTTTTGGATTATCATGAAAGAGATCGCTTTTAGAACCTTTCATATCCAAACCCATCTTTCTAAAGAACTTTGTAAGTTCCAACATCATGGATACTGCCTTCTATACAGTCATGGAATTTTCTGGGAGATCATTCCTTTTCACACTCAAAGTATCATAGGCTTTCATTGGTACCCACTTCTGAGTGCGTTTAGGAACAATATGAACCTTCTTTCCATTACTCTCTTCTAGATTTCTCGGAAGATAATTGGATTGACTATTATTTTGCAAGTTAGTCTTTCTCCAATTGGGAGCATCGGATCTTGTCTTCGTCTTTACGAAGTTATCCTTTTGATAACCATTACGATTGTGAAAAGGATTCGTATGACATTTATAGGAAAATCTATGTTTATCACATCACTGATTCCTTTGCCTAAAGGTTAGACAGTTATAACCTGTAACGTTAAGTGGATTAGTCTTAACATATGATCTTGGTTTCACAACTTCTTGTGATTCCCAAATAAGAACATCATGAAGTTTCTCATTCCTTATACGGAAATGACATCTCCTTTCCAGGTGACCGTTATTTCCGCAATAGTGGCAAACATAAGGAATGTTCTTACCTCGATCCGTGTGTGCTGACTTTGGAGGTTGATATACTTTTCTCTTTCGAACCTTAACTGCCGGTGAAGGTATTTCACTTTTGCCATCAATGGAAACCTTTTGTTGAGAAGAATCACTAGCCTTGACAAATTTTACCTCTTTGCTAGTACTTGGAGCATCTATTCCCTTATAGCCCAATCCTCGTGTATCACGATGATTTTTACTTGCTCCAAGCATTGTGGTTAATTTGTTTGAACTAGAATTGAACTTTTTCAAGTCCTCTTCTAACATCTTGATTTTATCAAGAGAAGCAGTTAAATCAGCCTCAAGTTGCTTTTCTCGAGAAAGAAAAATACTTTCTCCGTCTTTGAAACAACATTATTGTTTTGGGGTAAAAACAAATTCTGTTGGTTTTGGTAAATTTGGGTATGCCGCCGACAAACGAATCTAAATCCTAAACAAATGCACTGCACGGGAGTACTTTAGATTCGAGAGATCAATCTATACAATCCTGGCATAAACCAAGAAATGGACGTTCCAGTCTTGCTTCGGTCACAAAGTTAAGGAGAAGGGTTGATCTTAGGAAGGGAAGCGAAGAAGGTGTTGAGATCAGAATGGTCAACTCTGAAGGTGTTAAGATTTTATGACTTGCATAAGAATATGGAACTGGCTTGCAAAATGTAAGCTATCAGTTTTTGGTGTTTTTATGGATACTTATGTTGATAACACTTGTGTTTTTGTCGAAATTGGTTAAAAACCTATTTATACAAGTCATGATTGAGCGCACCCTGATCTCGTAGGAAGTGGAGACAGTTAAACAGTGGATAAGTGGGGTTGTGTAAAAGGTGGTGACCATCACGTTTCCATCATGAGGGAAATCTGGTCAGCCTTACACCTACTACTCTCTTACTTCTATTAACCGTCCGCCCTTTCCTGACACTTTCTCGTAATGGGCGCGTTGCACGCTGCACGATGTAAACCGCCAGACCAATACCCTGATGAACATCCCCCAGTTTGTGACATGTTTGATGTCTCGAGTATTTTCGTGGAAAATATGCAGCAGGTTGCTGAGTGGGGCTTGTGTGCAAGACCTAGTTATTCTGACCAATCACGCGCAAGCTAGGCAGCGAGCGGTCATATTTGAGCAGCTGCCAGGAGCTATCCATGTACATTAAAGATGTGGTGGTCGGTCCCTATAGGAGAATGATGGCTGATAGCCATTTTGACATCCTATTGGTTGGCCCAAATTAAATCTAAACCGGTTAAATTGGCTAGACAAGTTGGATGGCTTAGATGATTTGAAGAAGTTTGTGTAAACTCATGAAATTTCGTAATCAGAAACTTCAGATGTGAGACCCTGACTAAAACTGTTATAAAATTCTCATACGAACTCAGATTTTGATGATCCGTCCATCCATTCATATCAGAAAAGAATTTCCTATCTTTTCACGAGATAATATTTGGGTTTTGAGCTCGTTTAGGAGGTGAAAACATCTCGACAGTAAAAAATCAGGAAGAATTCAAGAGGAATTCTGTCAGTTTTCAGCCATGACCCAGCTCGCCTTTTAAGATGTATCTTTTAGATCGTTAATCCGATTGTTTTGATTTTTTAGTATATTATACAAGACATCTATACGAAACTTTTGGCATATATCTCATACTCAAATTATTTACCAAATGCTCCCAGATGTTCGTACAATCTTTGGTGACCTTTTGGATATCGTCCGACCAAGTTGAAGAGATATGATTGGTCAAAACCAAAGACGGCCCGCCGGCCACCTTTAATTAGAAGTGTAGGCTTCGTTTTTGGAGTGATTTGATTGGATGATGGGAAACAGGAACCCGCGGGTGCGTACCATGGAGCTTGTCTGGTCGTGTTAAGAAGTGGCTAGACTTGATAAATCGACTGGCCAAAACGTACGGTCGTGATAGTTTTAAGTCTGACATGGGCAGCCTATATTAGATTCCTTAAGGAATTAGGTGCGTCGACCAACCAACTTCAAATTTTATTAAAAGTGCGTGTGGCGCATTTAAAGCGATCTGATTGGTCGATGGAAAGGGGGCCGGCAAGCGGCAACATGGAGTGTGGCCGATCGGCCATGGGTGGTGATGTCGTTTTATAGTTGTAGTGGTAAAAAGGTTCGTTGCTCGAACTTGTGAAGGATTTTCGAAAATTAAATAGAATTGTTTTGACAATAATAATAAAATACCGAGACTTTGGATTCCACCATTAACCAATTAATTGATAAACTCTAATCAATATTCATGCAATATTCTTCTTTAAAGTGATTCTAATATTTGCCTCTAATAGATTTTTGAAGTAATAATTGTAAGCACGAAGCATGAAACATCAAAAGTATTAAAACTAAGCATGTCCCATCAAAACACTTCACAACTACTCAATAAAAACCAATTTTTCTTTTAAGTTCTATGCAAATAATCATGTAAAATAATTGCAATAAATAATTAAAATAGAATTATACCACTTTTCATGGAACAATGGCTTCCTCCGTCGCCTCGGCTAAGGGGTTTAGCTCCTCATATTAATCACTTGCTCAAAATACATATTTGGTGTTCAAAAGTTGATTAAAAGAGTGAAAAGTGCTAAGCAGCGGATTCTGTAGTTGTTGAAGGTCTAAAACAGAAGTCCGAGTCGTTGCTGAAGAGCTTCGGTAACTGAAGGAAGATGCGACCGTACCTCGTTGTCACTGAAAATAAGTCTGCCTCTGCGACTGACTCTGAGGGTCTAATGTTCTTCGTCTTCTTCTTCTTCTCAGCAGCAGCAGGAAAGTTCTGAACTCGACTCTGTTGATTTTTTTCTCGCTTTTCTATAGCTCTAAACTTCTCCAAACTCCCCCAAATTGTTCGTATCTCTAAATATGACTCGAATCAACCTATATATATCCACCAAACCCCAAAATCACTCGAGTTAATCCAAATATTTTCGTTCTTTTTCAACAGCAAGTTACGGGATTTTAATCTTCTTTTTACGCGTCAACTTGGTTTCCAAAATCTCTTAAACTCTCCCAGGACTGAATAAGGACTCCATACACTCCTATCTTTCCGTAAACTCTTCACAAATTCTTTTGTAAACTGAAAATAACTCAAATTGTGAATTCTCCCTGTTTTGCTCCAACACGGATTTCTATCCCTGTTTAATCGATTCTACAACTCATACCATACTTGTTTATCCTTAACAGAGTTAACCCAACGAAAATCAGCCATTGAATCGCCTTAAAAATCATCCAAAATTCGAAACAGAAATTCTGTTTTTCTGACAAAATTTTCCCGCCAAAATCTGTTTTGAAAATTTGAGAAGAAATGTGACCTCCCCCTATCCAGTGCCGGTCTGTGCTTAGCAGCTGCTTGGAAATGGGTTACCCCTTATCCAAAATGAGATTCCGAATAGCAAGTGTCCTCCCAGGAGCCTTTAATAACTTTTCGAGCCAATTTTCCCAAAAATGTTTATTCCCCAAAAATACCTACAAAGGGATAAAATACCAACATTAGTACAAAAATGGGTACTAAAAATATACACAATAGAGATGAAAATAGACACATAAATGCGTCTATCAGGTGGCGCCTGCTGGAGAAGATTAGTCGGCCAAGTTGCATAGCCACGCCTCCCTTTGCTACTGCAGTTCCTCTTCATTTCTTGTTTTTTGATTTTTAATAAGATCTTGCTCCTACTAGCTCCATAATGGATCAATTTCCTAGTTTGCCTAGGTTTAGTTTCGACCAATAGGGTTCGAAATATCGCGCAGGGCACAGAAAACTTAATTATTTGCAAATAGGTAAAATTAGGTTAGAAAATTGAATTTCATAAGCTAACACAAAATTAAACAATTTTCGATAAATTATCTGTGCGTTGGCACAAGAAACCTCTTTATTAGAGAGCGGTGCAACTTGCGTGTTCCTGAGTATTTTCATGCAGATCTTAATACTGACACTTCTGGAAATTCATGCTACTCCGCTGCGAGTGAACAATAATTGTCATGTCATGCCAATATTAAGAGTTCAGCTGGGGAACATAGTATATGAAAATACTCGACAGGCTGTACATTAATGAATAATATAAGCGGGAGTTTTAATAAAATTTATAGAATATTTGGGATTGTTGCTACATGCACCATTCTGGATAAATTTCATATAAATATACTGAGTTGCTCAATACATATTGTAAGTGAAGAGACCTGGGCTCTAGTCACTTTTAAATGGCTCTGTTTCTCTACAGAATTAAAGCATATTAAGCACAGAGTTCCACAATTTTAGCTCTGAACTAAAAACCACCATCAACATTAAGTCCTCTGCTTAGCACGTAACAGTGAAATTTTTGCGGAGTAAGCACTAGATGGTGATAGATGAAAATAAAATTCATGAGAAGAGTAAACAGACGTTACCAGTAGAGAGGGGCCGGCTTGGCCTTTGAGCAGAACATGTTTAATGAAACGTCGAGGAGAGTAGCAATCACCCTTCTAGTATGTGTATGCCGAGAACACTAAAATGATGTATTTAAATTGTGGAGCCTCGAATGATGAGTGTTAAGGAAGTTGATCCTTGAATACAAAGATGAGTGTTGAGGTGGTGGAGCCGTCAGCACTATGATGTGTTGAGGCAGTGAAGCCTGACAACACAAGTGAGTGATGAGGAGATTGCGCGTCTTAACACTAAGATGAAGATGTGTTGAGGCAGTGATGCCTGACAATACAGTAGTGAGTGTTGAGGAATTGCTTCGTCTCAACACTAAGGTGAGGATATGTTGAGGCAGTATGCCTGACAACACAGTAGTGAGTGTTGAGGAATTTGCACGTCTCAAACTAAGAAGAGGATGCGTTGAGCCAGTATACCTGACAACACAGTAGTGAGTGTTGAGGAATTTGTACGTCTCAACACTAATAGGAAGGATGTGTTGAGGCAGTATGCCTGGCAACATAGTAGTAAGTGTTGAGGAATTTGCACATCTCAACACTAAGAGGAAGGATGTGTTGAGGCAGTATGCCTGGCAACACAGTAGTGAGTGTTGAGGAATTTGCGCGTCTCAACACTAAGAGGAAGGATGTGTTGAGGCATTATACCTGGCAACACAGTAGTGAGTATTGAGGAATTGGCACATATCAACACTAAGAGAAGGATAAGTTGAGGTAGTATGCCTGACAACATAGTAGTGAGTGTTGAGGAAATTGTACGTCTCAACACTAAGAGGAAGGATTTGTTGAGGCAGTATGTCTGGCAACACAGTAGTGAGTGTTGAGGAATTTGCACGTCTCAACACTAAGAGGAGGGATGTGTTGAGGCAGTATGCCTGGCGACACAATAGTGAGTGTTGAGGAATTTGCACGTCTCAACACTAAGAGGAGGATGTGTTGAGGCAGTATGCCTGGCAACACAGTAGTGAGTGTTGAGAAATTTTCACATCTCAACACTTAGAGGAAGGATGTGTTGAGGCAGTATGCCTGACAACACATTAGTGAGTGTTGAGGAATTTTCACGTCTCAACACTAAGAGGAAGGATGTGTTGAGGCAGTATGCCTGACAACACAGTAGTGAGTGTTGAGGAATTTACACGTCTCAACACTAAGAGGAGGATGTGTTGAGGCAGTATGCCTGGCAACACAGTAGTGAGTGTTGAGGAATTTGTACATCTCAACACTAAGAGGAAGGATGTGTTGAGGCAGTATGCCTGACAACACAGTAGTTAGTGTAAAGGAATTTGCACGTCTCAACACTAAGAGGAGGATGTGTTGAGGCAGTATGCCTAGAAACACAGTAGTGAGTGTTGAGGAATTTGTACGTCTCAACACTAAGAGGAAGGATGTGTTGAAGCAGTATGCCTGGCAACACAATAGTGAGTGTTGAGGAATTTGTACGTCTCAACACTAAGAGGAAGAATGTGTTGAGGCATTATGCCTGGCAACACAGTAGTGAGTATTAAGGAATTTGTACGTCTCAACACTAAGAGGAAAACGTGTTGATGCAGTATGCCTGACAACACAATAGTGAGTATTGAGGAATTAACACGTCTCAACACTAGGATATTTATAATTTATTTGATATGCCTAATAGATATAAAACATTTAGTTTATGGATAATTACTTAGCTCTTTCTCTGCTAGGCATGTCCTTCGCGCATGATTGGGATTTGGGTATATTAGGCTCTCTCGCTATTAAGCAGCATCAGGCGTTAGTGATAACATCAGGATGACGACGGATTGATAGACGGACAAAAGTCCCTAGGTCTTGATGGGATGAAAAAAAGCCGGTTGTAAAGAGTGTTGTTCAACAAGACTTACTAGTGTGCGGAACCTGCAAAGCTACACTCTCTCCAGGAAATTGTGTCACATTTGCGAGTTGTCCATATGACAACAAATAATCTTTAGGATTGGACATCTTGTTGGAGACCCTCTCAGGTATATACACTGGCAGAGAACATACTCCTAGTTTCGCTTTGTTGCTATATATCGATAAGCGCCCCAGAACCATATCATAATTCGGGTATTCCTTGACAATATGAAACTTGGCGTGTGTTGGGGCGTCTCCTATCTTGATTTCGAGTTTAATGTATCCATAGGCATCTATCGACTTTCCTTCTGAGTTTTCGATCACAGTCGGGCAGTGAGCAGCTTCTTGCTTCGAAATTCCTGCAGCTCTCAGAGTCTTGACAGTGACAATGTTGAAGTCAGAGTCCGCGTCAATCAGTGTGCTTTCAAACTCGACACCTTTCAGGTGAATAGTGGTTAGGAGTCCCCAGTTACATTTACCAGCCATACCTTCCAAGAGAAACTGGGATTTCGGGGTAGCTTCTCCAATTGAAAACAATCGCCTGCCCGACACAACATGGTTGAGGGCTGAAAATATATCTCGGCGCTGCGCCTTGGAGAAATAGAGAATATCACACACATGCTCCATCATAGATTGCACGGTTTTGTGAACAGAGTCCCCAGAAAGCATTAATGCACAACTCCACCAATTGATGTCCAGTCACATTTGGATCATGACAATCTAACGCCTGAATTCTGAATCTCTTGACATAATCATTCGGATGTTCGTTGTTTCACTCCTTCTGAGTTGTGGCCATGTCCATGTGTATTTTGGCAAGAACTTCTTGTCTCTCCATTAAATCGATAATAGTAATGGGAGGTTGGTTTCCTCTGGCTCCTCCAGTCTCTCATCCTGACGAAGAAGTGGTAGCAGCCCTAGTGATGATTGGAGGCGTCATGCTCGAATAAATATTAGGAGTAGCGGCGACTCTGGCTCTGGTAATAGGAGGCGTCACGCCAGAGGGGATGCTTCAAGTGCTGCTGGTGTTGATGCTAGAGGATGTAACGCCATGGGATGTGTTAACTTCGCTTGCGGACGGTATATTGGTGTTGGACATTCCCTTTTGCTCTCGTTCGATATGGCCACATACTATGTCTGCATCGTCGTTGGCGGAGGCACAGACCTCAGACAAGGATTCAACATTTTTTTTGGGCAATCTCTGAAATTGGTGGTGTTCTCCAAGTGAATGTTTGCTGGCTCTTGCTACAACCGGTTTTCCATACTCTTTAAGAGACAAAACGTCTCATTTTGCACCTTGACAATATCAGCTTGATTTGCGACAACATCTTCTAATATTTTTTCCATACCTTCCATGGTGATTGGATTTCGAGCATTGGCGGCTTTGAAAGTGTTTGGGATGGCCGGGGTACATCATGAAGCGGAAAGTCGGGATTGGTGATTGAAGTGAAAAGATTGAATTCAGACCTAAGATCCACCATCTAGAGTTTGGGAAAATTGGAATGAAAATTGAGAAATTGGCTTCGCAACCGAGAAATTAATCTCCCACTGTGGTCGCCAGTTGTTTTGGGGTAAAAACTGATTCTGCTGGTTTTGGTAAATTTGGGTGTGCCGCCGAGAAACAAATCTAAACCCTAAACAAATGCACTGCACGGGAGTACTTTAGATTCGAGAGATCAATTTGTACAATCCTGGCCTAAACCAAGAAATGGGCGTTCCAGTCTTGCTTCGGTCACAAAGTGAAGGAGAAGGGTTGATCTTAGGGAGGGAAGCGAAGAAGGTGTTGAGATCAGAATGGTCAACTATGAAGGTGTGGATATTTTATGACTTGTATCAGAATATGGAACTGGCTTGCAGAATGTAAGCTATCAGTTCTTGGTGTTTTTATGGATATTTATGTTGATAACACTTGTGTTTTTGTCAAAATTGGTTGAAAACCTATTTATACAAGTCATGATTGAGCGCACCCTGATCTCGTAGGAAGTGGAGACAGTTAAGCAGTGGAGAAGTGGGGTTGTGTAAAAGGTGGTGACCATCACGTTTCCATCATGAGGGAAAAATGGTCATCCTTACACCTACTACTCTCTTACTTCTATTAACCATCCGCCCTTTCCTGACACTTTCTCGTAATGGGCGCGTTGCACGCCGCACGATGTAAACCGCCAGACCAATACCCTGATGAACATCCCCTAGTTTGTGACATGTTTGATGTCTCGAGTATTTTCGTGGAAAATATGCAGCAGGTTGCTGAGTGGGTCTTGTGTGCAAGACCTAGTTATTCTGACCAATCACGCGCAAGCTAGGCGGCGAGCGGTCATATTTGAGCAGCTGCCAGGAGCTATCCATGTACATTAAAGATGTGGTGGTCGGTCCGTATAGGAGAATGATGGCTGGTAGCCATTTTGACATCCTATTGGTTGGCCCAAATTAAATCTAAACCGGTTAAATTGGCTAGACAAGTTGGATGGCTTAGATGATTTGAAGAAGTTTGTGTAAACTCATGAAATTTCGTAATCAGAAACTTCAGATGTGAGACCCTGACTAAAACTGTTATAAAATTCTCATACGAACTCAGATTTTGATGATCCGTCCATCCATTCTTATCAAAAAAGAATTTCCTATCTTTTCACGAGATAATATTTGGGTTTTGAGCTCGTTTAGGAGGTGAAAACATCTCGACAGTAAAAAATCAGGAAGAATTCAAGAGGAATTCTGTCAGTTTTCAGCCATGACCCAGCTCGCCTTTTAAGATGTATCTTTTAGATCGTTAATCCGATTGTTTTGATTTTTTAGTATGTTATACAAGACATCCATACGAAACTTTTGGCATATATCTCATACTCAAATTATTTACCAAATGCTCCCAGATGTTCGTAAAATCTTTGGTGACCTTTTGGATATCGTCCGACCAAGTTGAAGAGATATGATTGGTCAAAACCAAAGACGGCCCGCCGGCCACCTTTAATTAGAAGTGTAGGCTTCGTTTTTGGAGTGATTTGATTGGATGATGGGAAACAGGAACCCGCGGGTGCGTACCATGGAGCTTGTCTGGTCGTGTTAAGAAGTGGCTAGACTTGATAAATCGACTGGCCAAAACGTACGGTCGTGATAGTTTTAAGTCTGACATGGGAAGCCTATATTAGATTCCTTAAGGAATTAGGTGCGTCGACCAACCAACTTCAACTTTATTAAAAGTGCGTGTGGCGCATTTAAAGCGATCTGATTGGTCGATGGAAAGGGGGCCGGCAAGCGGCAACATGGAGTGTGGCCGATCGGCCATGGGTGGCGCCTGCTGGAGAAGATTAGTCGGCCAAGTTGCATGGCCACGCCTCCCTTTGCTACTGCAGTTCCTCTTTATTTCTTGTTTTTTGATTTTTAATAAGATCTTGCTCCTACTAGCTCCATAATGGATCAATTTCCTAGTTTGCCTAGGTTTAGTTTCGACCAATAGGGTTCGAAATATCGCGCAGGGCACAGAAAACTTAATTATTTGCAAATAGGTAAAATTAGGTTAGAAAATTGAATTTCATAAGCTAACACAAAATTAAACAATTTTCGATAAATTATCTGTGCGTTGGCACAAGAAACCTCTTTATTAGAGAGCGGTGCAACTTGCGTGTTCCTGAGTATTTTCATGCAGATCTTAATACTGACACTTCTGGAAATTCATGCTACTCCGCTGGGAGTGAACAATAATTGTCATGTCATGCCAATATTAAGAGTTAAGCTGGGGAACATAGTATAGGAAAATACTCGACAGGCTGTACATTAGTGAATAATGTAAGCGGGAGTTTTAATAAAATTTATAGAATATTTGGGATTGTTGCTACATGCACCATTCTGGATAAATTTCATATAAATATACTGAGTTGCTCAATACATATTGTAAGTGAAGAGACCTGGGCTCTAGTCACTTTTAAATGGCTCTGTTTCTCTACAGAATGAAAGCATATTAAGCACAGGGTTTCACAATTTTATCCCTGAACTAAAAACCACCATCAACAAATGTTGAGAGTTAATCCTTGCTTCAGATTCAAAAAGTTCTTCTTTCAGCTTAAAGAGATTTCGACGAAGATTTTCACATTTAGACTTCTTTGAACGTACATCTTCTTCACGATCTTTAAGTATAGATTGTAAAAGATTATAACCACAATCGTAACCCTTAAAGAGTTTTCTCATTTTCCTGTTTTCTAGACAGAGAGGAGACAGAAACTTAGTCAAGCAAGATGTTGACCCTTTCTTCTTCATGAGTTGGTCAAAAAGCTTGATATATTGTGAGACTTCCTCATCAACACCTTGTCCCTAATCAGAATCACTTCCATCTGAAAGATCGTCCAACTGCTCATCTAGGCGTGCTTCCCAGTTATACACAGTTTCAGACAATTGAGAAGGTATGAGAGACTTCTCAGGAAAAAAAAGGCTTTGAACCAAATCAGAATGTTTCTGAAATGGTGATGCGTTATCTGAGATATTATCATCCATAACCAGATCGCTACAAACACAGACTTATGAGGTATTAGCGTGTTTTCCTGCTCTGATACCAATTGAAAAAACGGGGGGTACAACAACCACACCCAATATTTCGCTTAGCAATCTGTATGGACAAACTCCAATATACTTTCAAGAGAATCAACTAGACAGTCAGACTCAATCTTGTGAAAAGTATATCAAAGAGTTATATCTCTATTTCTCGATTCAATCCACAATCAAACAAATAGGAATTTGCGAGCCCGATTGAATATAAGAAATAACTTGGACGGTATCAAAAACCAATATCCAAGTGTCAATCAATTTTAATCAACAACCAAAGGTTGGATTCCCAATTGATTGAACTTACGCACAACCTGTGATATTTCTATTATATAACAAAATATAATGCGGAAAACAAATAACACAGACACCAGAAATTTTGTTAACGAGGAAACCGCAAATGCAGAAAAACCCCGAGACCTAGTCCAGATTTGAACACCACACTGTATTAAGCCGTTACAAACACTATCCTACTCCAATTTAACTTCGGACTGGAATGTAGTTGAGCCCTAACCAATCTCACATTGATCAAGATACAGTTGTGCTCCTTATGTCTCTGAATCCCAGCAGGACTCTACGCACTTGATTCCCTTAACTGATCTCACCCACAACTAAGATTTTCTACGACCCAAAGTCGAAGACTTGATAAAAAAATCTGTCTCACATAGAAAAGTCTATTGTATAGATAAATCTATCTCCCACAGATAAACCTATGAGTTTTGTTCCGTCTTTTGATAAATCAAGGTGAACAGGAACCAATTGATACACCGGACTTATATTCCCAAAGAATATCCTAGTAATATCAATCACCTCACAATAATCTTAATCGTATGGTAGCGAAACAAGATATTGTGGAATCACAAACGATGAGACAAAGATGTTGGTGACTTCTTTTTATCTTGCCTATAAAAGATTAAATCTCGAGCCAATCTTAAAGAAGATAGTACTCAATCACGATAGAAACGGCAAGATCAGATCACGCAACTAGAGAGAAAATAGTTGGGTCTGGCTTCACAATCCCAATAAAGTCTTCAGGTCGTTAACCTACAGGGTTTAGTGAAAAACCTAAGGTTAAAGGAGAATTGACTCTAGTCACAACTAGTATCACACAGGAGGTGTGGGGATTAGGTTTCCCAGTTGCTAGAGTTATCCTTTATATAGTCTTCAAATCAGGGTTTGCAATCAATGTTACCTTGGTAACAAAGCATTCAATATTCACCATTAGATAAAAACCTAATTTGACTCAAGCTAATATCTTTCAACCGTTAGATCGAACTTAGCTTGTTACACACAAATGAAATGTACCTTCATTTACTTATGAGTAACCGTACCTAAACGTGTACACCTTTTTGGCTCAATAATAGTTAACCGAAGTTAGCCATATGAACACTTCATATCAACCATATTCATCTTAACCATAACTAGTTCAAATGACTCAAATGAAACTAGTTCTATAGTTGTTCAATTGTTTATATTCTAATAGAAGTATACAAGACACAATTAAAGCAAAATCGATTTTGATTCACTCGAATCAAGTCATGAACATTATAGCCACGGTTTGCAAAAGATTGCATTCCTTAATATATAAATGTATTAGTTCATGAACAAACCGATTTTAGAGCATCATCTACTTAGGTATGTGTACGGGTATGCGTACCTAAGTAGTCGGACCAAGTTTGGGTTTCGCAAGTACGCGAACTGGTACGCATACCAATACAACTTACAAACTCAGCAGAAATTCCTGGACCTGAACCTTACGCCAGTACGCGTACCGGTTTGCATACCAGGTTCCCGGACTTCTCAAACCAACAAGTACGCATACGTGTATGCATACCATGGTTCCCGAACATGGATTACATATATGCAAGTACACATACTATGCTTAAATCCAATTGTTCTAAACTCTCATTTCAACCATTGAAACATTCTTAGAAGACGAGAATAGCTGTCTCACACAAACTATTAGCTTCAAAGCAATTTTCAAGTGATCGAATGATCAATACGAAACATTCCGAGTCTACATCAAATGACTGTCTCACACAAATCATTTAAGATGTTACCAGGCAATTTTCACATGATCATCTTTTGAATTTCGTCAAGAATATATGATGAACTTGGTTAAAGCGAAAGCTTACCAACACATATTTCGAGAAATATGTAAGCGAGTTAAACTCAGCTCGAAATATCAAATGTGTATAAATGAAGGCTATATAGCTATACGAATTTTGTCTCAAATAGGAGATAGAGTAGATAGACTTTTGAGCGATAGATGAGTTCAAGTCTCCACATAACTTTTGTTGATGAAGTTCCATAAGCTCCCCTTAGTAGTTCTTCGTCTTCTATCGATGAACGCTGTGAAGTCTAAAGCTCAACTACACTTTATATCCTAATCCGAGACTTAGCTATAAGTTGACTAGAAATCAAGACTTTTAGTTTTGGCAATTAAACTTGACAACAAGCTTGAGATAGCAACACTTACGAGTTTGACCGGGCAGTGCTCTAACAGGGTATCCATACCCGGTACACCATGACAAGAACATTCACGAATATGTATAGTACACGTACCTGGTACACGTACTTACTATGTCGAATATTTTTAGATGCATCAAAATTATTTCTATGAGATAATCGACATTTGAAAAACTATCTAAAAACACCACCTAGACATTTTTGATCATATGTGTGATTTAAGAAAAGCCTTAAAGTGTTATATGAAAATGGTTAAGTTTATCGTTCAATTGGCTAGCTTCGGCTAACCATCATGAATATGTCATTATACACGGTTCGGTTATGGTCAATCCTAACTAGAGTGTATATTCTATTATGTTTATCTCAAACAACTAGGATCTTTGAATCCATGACACTACTCTTGTGTGTCCTAGTTGTAAACTAGAGTCGCCCTCTCCTTAAAACCCTTCTAGGGTTTAGTGACAAAAAAAACTTCACCTGGGGATTCGTGAAGCCAGGTCCATCTATCGTTATGTTGATAGTTTGTGTATCCTGATATATTTTTTTTATTGTTGAGCTTCTCACTCAAAAAATATAGAAATCACAAAGTTTCTTCGTCTCAAACTTTGTGATTCCACAAGTTTCAACTTGAGAGGTGAATAATAATCTAGGCTGCTCTTCGGGAGTCATAAGACTGAATTTTAAGGGCTAGACTTTGTCTATTACAATCGATTTCCTACCTCACCTTGATCTTTGATAAGAACGGAAATCACACATATAGGCTTATCTGTGGGAGGCATATTGGTTTAAAGTATTCAATTGAGTTGAAGCAACTCTTAGGATGTAAAGGACGCCAGCTAAGGGAATCATTTGCGTAAAGTCCTGCTAGGGTTCAAGACGTGTAAGGCGCGCATGTAACTGAATTGATGTGACGGTTCAATTCGGTCTCAACTACATCCAGTCCGAAGTTCTGATAGTAGGCTAGTGTCTATAGTAGTTTAATACAGTTTGGTGTTCAAGTCTGGACTAGGTCCTGAGGTTTTTCTGCATTTGCGGTTTCCTGGTTAACAAAAATTTTGGTGTCTGTATTATTTCTTTTTCCTCATTATATTGTTTATCTTTATAATTGAAATATCACAGGTTGTACGCTAATCAATCAAAGTAGATACATCCATCCTTATTTGTTGGATACGACTTGATTGATTCTTGGATATTGATCTTTGGAGTCGTCCAAGTACTATCACACATAATTTGGTTCACAGACTTGGTTCTGTAAACATTATAATTGTGAGAGAAAGAGATATAAGCTCTTCATATGATTCCTTGATTGAGTTTCATTAAGTTGAACTCTTGAAATTGTATTCGAGTTTAGTCCATACATGTTGCCTAATAAAAAGTTGATGGTATATTTTGGTACCCCCACATTTTTAATTGGTATCAGAGAATGCAAACACATTTAAGTCCTAACAAGTCTGTATTTGAAGCAATCTGACTATATGGATAGGAGTGCAATCTCGATAAACATACCGCCAGCCTTTGATGGAACAAATTACTTATGGTGGAGAATTGTTATGCGTTCCTTTCTACAAGCCCGTGAATTTGAGACATGAAAACTTGTGGTTATAGGATACGATCCTCCGACAGTTGTTAGACACGAAAATACTATTGAGAAAGAATTAGCACAATATAGCGATACCGAGATTAGTGCTGCAAAGCATAATTTTGATGGGTTAAATGCTATTATCCACGCCATAAGCTAAGATCTTCAACACCATGTGACATCGTGCACGAGGTCTAAAGATACTTGGGATATCTTAGAAACCTTATTCGAAGGAGATACCTCAGAGAAAGAAACTAGGCTTTAAAACCTAAATTCTGATTGGGAAAATCTTCGTATGTCTGATGAAGATTCGTTTGATGAGTTTAATCAAAAGGTGTCTTGAAATGTTAATGCATGTTATGCGTTAGGGAACAATATTCCCCAAAAGGACATTGTGATGAAAATTCTCCGATATTTACCAGTAAGGTACGAGTCTAATAAATATGCCATCATGGAAGGAAATAACCTTGAAACACATTCCAGAAATAGTCTCGTTGGGAAATTAAAGATTTTTTTATCACGAGCATAGCATGGCTAATGATAGCGCTTTTGCATTTAAACCCAAAACCAAAACAGGCGTAACTTCTTCAAAGGAAAGATTGTCTTGGGCTGACAAATGTTGTGTTGATCACGGTGAAGAAAATATATCCTTGATCACGCAGCAAGTCAAAAATATCCTAAGGAGGAATAAACAATCTGGGAAACGGAAACCTAAGATGATTTAATTATTCAAGATGGAAGTTCTTTTCAAAGAAATAATGCTCTCATAGTTTCACTCGATAACCCTGATGAGCTTACCTCTGATAATCAGACGGAATATCCAGCCCCCTGCGCAGAAATATCTGTTGATTCTGATTTGGATTCTGATCCGACTCACAAAAGGAGATTTTAGAAATTCTTGCATAAAAGTGAAGAAATTCACCGAGAAAACCTTTGAAAAACTTGAATCATCTGTTCATGTGAAAAGTCTATAGTTGGAAAAACCTAATGAAAATTTCACTAGAATAATGTCTGTAAAGGATAATGAGATTGATACCCACAAGTGTGGTCTATAAAGGCTTTCGGGAAGCTCATACAAAATCTCAGCTATGTTGCTGTTTGGGCAAAAGTATTTTGGTAACACTAATGGTATTGGGTTCACAAGCAAGACCTCAATCACCAACAACTGTTTAATCCTTGCATGTTCATGTAAAATAGAAACAGTTAGCTGTGATAAGTAGGTAGCCAAATCTTCTAAAGATGAATCCTCTCTGCATTGCTTCTTTTGCGGAAGTAAGTATCATGTGCAAGAGAAATATTGGAAATTCAAGAAGAATAACAAGAAAATTGTTAAACTTTATAAGGACATGCAAAGAATGAATTAGTTATTCAAGAATAGGTCGGGAACTTCATTGCCAAAGAGAGATAAACGAAGAACAAGAACCAGAAAAGGTAAGACTCCTGAATACACTAATAACCTTGTTAAGTCATCCTGTGACTCAAGTGGTGAGTATCCTACTCACCCTATCAATACTTGATTGTACTAATGGGTGCAATCTCAATATTTTTGCTTGGAATGAGGCTTGCACAAGCTCATCACAATACTGTTTGTGATGACAAGGTTACTCAAGTTGACTTGATTTTTTTTATGATTGTTAATTTCAACGTGAAACTTCTCATAATAATCTTATAGAGATATCGGTGTATGTGATCTTGTGGAGCCAGCTCCAAAATCTAGAATGCATATTTGTGTTCCATCATCGTTCAATAGTCCGTATTTTTGAATCATTATATCTTGTGCTCTAAACTTTGTTTATTTGAGCTAATAATATGTTTCAATCCTATGTTGACACTTCGTGAAGATAAGTAACTAATAATTAGCATAATTAAAAATGTAAAGAGGTCGTAAAAATTTGTATATTTTGTGGCTCACGGATGCCAAGTTCAAACCAAAGCCACACCGACTCACGGACCTTCTTAAGGATGGTCATTTCTCTTATTTAGGGTTACTTCCCTATCTTTTCTTCTTGGAGAAATAAACTTCAATGGATCCTCTAACTAGAGGTATAACCAAAAAGGATGCAGTAGAAGCTGTTAACATTTTTTTTATGTGAAGGAGTGAAATCATCAAGGATTAGAATGGAGAAATCGCTTGGAGAAGAAAAAGGTTCTACCTCAACTTGTCTTTTATCTATTTGTTGTCAGGATAATGATTTCAGGGCTGCAGTGAAGAACTTTGTGTCTACGAGGAATGATTTGAAATATCGAATCAATCTTGAAAACGCGGGGGTACAACAACCACACCCAACTATTTCGTTCGGCAATCTGTATGGACTAAAATCCAATATAATTATGAGAGCACCAAGTTACTGAGTCTTAATCAGGATATATATTAAAAAGCTTTATCTCTTTCTCAACTCAATCAGTAAATCAAACAGATAGAAATCCGTGAACCCGATTGTTATAATAATAACTCGGATGGTACTAAAGACCAATGGCCGAGTGTCAATCAAGTCCTACCTAACAAACAAGGTCAGATTTATCAACTATGATTGAACTACGCCCAACAAGTGTTATATAAAGAAAATATAGTGCGGAAAAGAAATAACGCAGACACCAGAAATTTTGTTAATGAGGAAACCGCAAATGCAGAAAAACCCTGGGACCTATTCCAGACTTGAACACCACACTGTATTAAGCCGCTGCAAAATCTAGCCTACTACAAGTTAACTTTGGACTGGAATATAGTTGAGCCTTAACCAAGTCTCACACTGATTAAGGTACAGTCGCGTTCCTTACACCTCTTGAATATCGCAAAACCCTGCACACTTGATTCCCCTAGCTGACGTCCTTTACAACCTAGAAGTTGCTATGACCCAAAGTCGAAGACTTATAAACAAATTTGTCTCCCACAGATAAGTCTAGTCAATTTTTTGTTTCCGTCTTAAGATAAAGATGAAGTTGAACATGAAACACAACTAATAATCCGGTCTTATACTCCCCAAGAGCAGCCTAGAAATATTAGTCACCTCACAATAACTGAACTGATTAACAGAAGAAGTTATTACGGAATCACAAGAGTCTGAGACGAAGAAACTGTTGTGATTACTTTTTATATCTTACCTATCCGAGATAAATCTTGAGAAAATCTTAGAGAAGATTAAACTCAATAGATAGAAAAAGTAAGATCAGGATACACAACTACATAAAAAATAGTTGGACATGGCTTAACGAATCTTAAATGAAGTCTTCAAGTCGTTAACCCTAATAATGGTTTTCATAAGAACTGTAAACCTAGGTTAATGGAGAATCGGCTCTAGTTTGCAACTAGGACACACGAGAGTGTCAGGATTAGGTTTCCCAGATGGTAGAGTTCTCCCTTATATAGTCTTTCAAATCAAGGTTGCTTACAATCAAAGCTAAGATAGCTTAGTAACAAAGCAATTAATATTCACCATTAGATGAACTCCTGATTTAAGATTCAAGCTAAGTATGCTTAGAAAATAAGAAATCCATCTCCACCGTTAGATGGTATTAGCTTGATACACACAAATGAAATATATTTATATTTAGATATGGGTGAACCGTACCTAAACGTGTATAACAAGTAGGCTCAACAACAGTTAACTGAAGTTAGTCATATGAACACTTTTAGCTTAGCCATATTCATCTAACACTTCAAGATCAAATATGATAATAAATCAATCATGATAGATAATCAAATGAATCTAAATGTGCCTTAAGAGAGTTGTTCAAATGTTCACTATCTCATAGAAATATCCATGAACAATTTGAAGCATATTCGGTTTGGTTTGTAATTGTACAAAGTACTTATACAAGAACCAATTCAAGAACATAATTCCACGATTTGCAAAGCAAGTTCGCATACCTTAATTCATTAAAGTTCCAGGGACTTTAGTTCGCAAACTGAGTTCACAAACAAACCTGAGTTCATGAGTATGAGTTGTCATACTTACTGATTTTAGAACCTAACCACTGTATTCGCAAACTGAGTACGCGAACCACAGTTCCGGACTTGCCTAGTCTTTCCGTACGCAAACACTTTTCGCAAACCACAGTTCCGGACCTATCACAGGTAAACCCATTCGCAAACACGGTTCGCAAAAAAGAGTTCTGGACCTGAACTAGTACTTCACAGTTCGCATATTAGGTACGCATACTGTGATGTATCCATACATTGGTAGTAGTTCTAAAAATCTAATTCAATCATTGAAACATCCTTGGAAGACAACAATGGTAATCTTACACATACCACTAGTTTCAAGTAATTTTCAAGTGATTAATTGATCAATATGAAACTTCCCAAGTTAACATCAAATGATTGTCTCACACAAATCATGTAAGATGTTCAAGGTAATTTTCACATGATCATCTTGACTAAATATTTAGTTTCCAACAAATAAATTCTTTGCAACCAAACTTGTCAAGTAGATGATGAAGTTAATCCAGAGCTAAGAAAGATTCAACCTGTATTTCGAGAAATAGATAAACGAGATAAACTCAACTCGAAATTTCAAATGTGTATAACACAAAGTCTATATAGCTATACGACTTAGTCTCATTAGAAGATAAAATTGAATAGACTTCTGAGTGATAGATAAGTTTTAGTCTCCATATACTTTTTGTCGACGAAGTTCCTCTAAGATCTTCTTCTTCAATTGGTGAACGCCGTGAAGTCTAAAGCTCAACTACACACTTCTATCCTAATCCGAGACATAGCTATAAGTAGACTAGAAATCAAGTATATAGTTTTGATCAACTAAACTTGACAAACAAGCTTGAGATAGCAACGCGACCGAGCAGTGCTCTAACAAATCTCTCCTTGGATAAGATAACTCACTATGAACACATGCTGACTCAGTCTAAAACTACCTTGCGTAATCTGAGAGCAGAACTTAGTGAGTTAACTGACATTCTTGAAGACTTGGAAGAACTGAATGATCCTATCATTAACGAGTTCTTCAACAATAAGAAGGAATTCTCCGCTCAAGATATCAAAAATAACTTGATGCAGTACTAGGAAGCTTCTTGTGAGAATTTATTCTTGCATTCAAGAAGGATAACTAGGGTTTGGTATATCAAATATTGTGATTACACAAGCTATTTCCAATGTTTTTCATCTTGCATGTTTATAGAATTATTTATTTAAATTCTAGAGTTTTAGGAAGATGAACTTGCAGTATTTAATCATTATTGGTTTAATGTATTGCAAAGTCTTATGAGATATATGTGTCCTTTACTTTATGTGAATTGAACTAATATCTCATATATGCTCAGAAGTTAAATCTATTATGTTTTATAAACTAAAAATAAAACAAACTTTGTGAGAATTTTTCGCAGTATTGATCTACTCGTGATCACACTTACGTGTTATTACCGTACTATCAACTCCGTAATATTTTCTTATGTTGAGTCATACAGATTAAAATTATCTCTTTATTCGTAACTGGCGTTGAGATTGATTTATGTCGATGTTCAGGATACAAATCCATGTGATTTGTTAATGTTCGACAAAATCCTTCTTTTTCATTAAAGTAAGGTCACTCATGTTGTTCTGTTGGGAATGACATCAAATGGGGGAGAGTTCTTAAATGAACTTGTGATTAATCGAAAAATGATATTGGGCTAAAAACAAGGATGGGTTATAGCTTAGGTTAGCCCCTTGCTTGGCCCGTCCCTGCTAATTTGTCGCTTGAATGTATGAAATGGAGCATTCGAACGTAAGTTATAATTCCCCACTATGCAATGTGTTTACAGGTTTTCCGAGTCAATTGGGATTAGTAGAGACATTCAGAGACTTTTTATGCAAGAGATTTTGGGTGACTCTCCGTGAGTTTAGAAATTTTGAGAGACTCTCTGAATGATTTTCAAGGAATTATGGTGATTCATTGAGACAATAAAACATATATGAATTTCAGCTTACACACATGAGACAAACAATATATTTATTTATTTTACAAAATGAATATATGAATATTTCAATGTGTTAGTTCATGCATGGCTAACAAAAATTATAACCATATTTCCAATAAAATCAAAACGAGACGAACAGAAGGGATTTGAATCTCTAGTAAACTTTTATTGGGTTTTGGACAAAAAAAATAAAATCATTTTTTATGAATTTAATTGTAGCTTATTTGGTTATTGTTTTTAATATTTTGATATTTAATCCTTAAAGAAAATAGAAAGAACAAAGTCTCTCAAAATATCACCTACTTTGGAGAGACTTTTTTTTAGCCATTTATGGTATGTTTTGTAATAAAAGTCTCTACAAGTCTCTCAAACCCATAAATCATTGATTTCAAATTTCAAATCCAATAACAGAGAATTATGAAGACTTTTAGAAAGTCACGATCCAATAACAGAAATTGTTTGAGATTTTGAAGAACTCTCTAGTGACTAAAAGAGATTTTAGAAGTCTCTAAAATTCTTTTAACATCTCCACAAATCTCAATTGACTAACCCCCTGTAAAACAGATGGATTTGTGCTCAATATATTCACCGGTGATTTTAAAGCATCATTTTTAGTACATATATACACTCCTTAAAATAGGCCAAATTGAAAAAGTGTAAGCATTTTTTTTCCAAAATCGGAAGGAGTATATTATATATAATATGATAATACTTTATTTTTTTTGTTGTATGAGTTCTGCTAACCCTGAGCGATAATCTTAAACACTAGTTACTGCGAAACCCTTTCTGGGGGTAACCAATCTTGGTACTGCCTTCAAGGGAATGGCTTTACGCAATGTGATGCCCACCCTTTCTCCCAAGTCTATAGTATCAGGTGTTATGCCATTCTCAAGAACCCATTCAAAAGATTGGACGAGTGATCCTAAGGCCAGTGGTAGCATTTGTTGAGTCATTGAGACTCCAGGACAAATACGCCTCCCTGCTCCAAATGGTATAAACTCGAAATTCTGTCCACGGTAATCGAGATTAGAACTCAAGAACCGTTCTGGTTTGAACAACAAATGATCAGCACCCCAAACATTAGGGTCCCTTCCCATTCCCCAAATATTGACCAACACCATAGTGTCTTTGGGTATCAGATATCCCATCAACTCGGTGTCTGTAACAGCAATCCGAGGTGCCAGTAATGGTGCTGCAGGATGTAATCTCAGTGTCTCTTTGATTACTGCGTTTAGATAGGGTAGATCTTTTATGTCATTCTCTTCAAGTTTCCTATCATGGCCTATAACTTGAGTAATCTCAGCTTTGGCCTTCTTCATTGTCTCTGGATTGCGGAGGAGTTCTGTCATTGCCCATTCTACTGTCGTGCTTGTCGTCTCGGTTGCTCCCATAAATAATTCCTGCATGATATCCACAACAAGTGTTAGTCATGGAATCTATGAAGGGAAAACAAACGTTTGTTTATCAGTATGGTTAACACGCACCAATATAAAGACAGTAAGATTTGCATCTGAAATTTTAGTTGGTTCATCCTTCCCATTGCCCTCAAATTCCATCAAAACATCCAAGAAATCCGTCTTTTTCCTTTCCGTTTTCGTGTTGTTAGGGTGTTTTATGTTCATGTCGATGTCCATCTCAGTAGTGGCGCATCGCCTTTCCTCTATGAATGAACCGATGATCTGAAGAATTTGTGCCTGCTTCTCTCCAATCTGCTTTTTTAAACCTTGTGGGTCTAACCAGCGCAAAGAAGGGAAGAAATCAGCTAAATTGGGTTTTACTGCAAGCTCCGTAAGCTCAGCATTGAAGTTAAAGAAGTCGTTTCCTACAGTGGAGTCTGGATCCACAAGGTCATCTCGAGAGAAAACGATACTGCCCATGACGTTGAAGCATGTGGCATAAACATACCGTGCCACCTCAACACCACCGCCGCCGCCAGTCTCCTTTGCTCCATTTGTTATCCACTCTAGCATCTTGTCTACACATTTCCTGCGTAAAGGTGAAGTTCCATTTATACTTTTGCGAGAGAAAAGTTCGCTTGAACACAGTCTCCTCAGCATTCGCCAATACGGACCATAGTCACCCAGCGAAATGGTGGACTTGTAAGTGTCACGAATTTTCATAGCCTCGTTTATATACCGGTTGCAGAAAGAGTGATCATGGTTTTTGAACATTTCCATTGTGGCTTCTACTGAAGACACAACAAGAGTATTAAGAGAACCCAAGCGTAACCAGATTAGCGGTCCATACTCTTTTTTATGGTTGGCTAGTGTTTGATGCGGCATGGTTCCTAAATCGAAGAGGTTGCCGACAATTGGCCAACCTGGAGGCCCTGGAGGTAACCTACCAATGGTGGTAATTCTGGCCATCCTTCGCCGCCATAGAAGAATCAAGGCAACCACTGCCACAGACAAGGCTGTGTACACCAAGGACATTTGGTTTGCGGTTGTTCCAGACATGAAACTTGGTTTCTCTACCAAGCAAGTTCAATTTCTAGGGCAATTTATAATAAAGTATCTTGTGTACATCTACGTACTTGGAATATAAATATCGATAATTACCATAACACAAAATTGATTTTGAATTTAGATTTTGATTTTTGTTTCTGGAGATGCGTCGGCCACCGGAATGTACAAGGTAAATACTTTTTGAAATGTTTTGTTTGTAGTGAGTCCACCTGAGCCATACTTGACTACATCACCCTGGAGTACAATGTAATTAGCTGGCTCAGACCTGTTTTATTCCAAACGAGGACTAAAGGTTTCAGAAGCCTTTACAAAAGGGGAATGACTCTAGCATCGGGATTGGTAATGGGGTGAAAAGGGGAATAATCAAAAGCCTGGATTTGTTGTCCCAGGATTGGCCCATGTTAGTTGTCCTAGAGTTTTCCTTTACAAAAGTATAAAATTGCACTATACACTTAAGCAGAGTTTGTACTAGGATTTCTGCAGCACAGAGCACAAAAACATTTAAAAAATCTGTTCCGGACTTTATTAAGATTAAAGATCACATGTCATATGGGTTCAACCTAATTGTCAAAAATAAAAACTAGGGTTAGGAACTAAATGCTACCAATTTACACCACCGATGCTAGGGATTTAGCTACCTGAATGAATACCTAGTCAATTAAGCACGTCCTTCGACCATGTCTGTTAGCTGGATAAGATTGTCAACAAGACTTCCTAGAACTGCAATCAGATCATCAGCTTGTCGCCTTGCCGTTTCCGTTTGCAGCATTCCAGGATTCCTTGGTTCGTTCAAGTCAATGTCTTTAGGGTTGAGGTCTCCTCTCAATATGGCATGTATAAGTTCCACATCCGCACGTGTTTTTTGAGTCATCTCTATTACCTTGCTTTTAGGGCGACCTACCCTTTTCTGCACATCCACTTTTGTGCTCTTGCCGTTTTCCTCAGCTGTTTCTGTTTCCTTGCCTTTCTGCTCAGATGTTGTATCTGTTGACTTTCTTTTAGGCCCACTTACTCTACCTTTCTGTACTGCTGTTTCTATTACCTTACCTTCCTGCTCCGCGCTTACTGTTCTCTCTCCTTTCTGTTCAGCTGGTTCTGGTACCTTGGTTTTAGGCCGACCGAACCTTTGTTTCTGTACTGCCGCTTCTGTTACTTTACCTTGTTCGTCAGCCATTTCTGTTACCTTGGTTTTAGGCCGACCAAACCTGCGTTTCTGTATTGTCTCTTCTATCGCCTTGCCTTCTTCTTCATTAACTTCTTCTTCAGCCGTTTCTGTTACCTTGGTTTTAGGCCGACCAAACCTACGTTTCTGTACCGTCTCTTCTATCGCCTTGGCTTCTTCTTCAGCCGGTTGTGTTATACCTCCAATCTGTTCAGTCGCTTCTGTTACATCTCCATTATGTTCGGTCGTTTCTGTTATCTTTACTTTAGGTCGATCTACCCTGCCTTTCTTAACAGCCGCTTCTGCTACAATACTTTCATTTTCAGCAGTTTCAACTATGTTGCCTTCCGGTTCAACCAATACTGTTATCTTGCCTTGCTCCTTGGCTGTTTCAGTTATCTTGCTTTTAGGTGGACCCCTCTTGCTCTTCTGACTACCTTGTGTTGAACCACTTTGTTTCTTCAAATCTGAAATACCAAAATGAACTGTAATTAATTTGAAATATAAGCATTGACAAGTCATATAAAAACGTTTTCAAGAATTTATATTCCAGCTAATGCTGATTCTGGAGAATTCGAGTCAGCTGCATAGCTAATTTATAATCATCGTACACTGTAACATGCATAGAGGCTGGGATGAAAATTTTCCCTGTACTCTTCAGATAATTTTTGCATACAAGCACCTTTGCTGAAACTCTTCTATTTACCAGAACACTTCAATGGTTATGAAACATGTGATCACTGGAACAAGAAATAACCTACCTTATAACTTTACAGACACCAGAAAATTTCCACAACGAACGGGTAAAGCCTCTAATCATCAAATCAAGGTCCACATTAAAGAATCGCAGTCATGAACCAAATTTCTCATAAAAGTTTTTCAGCTCCAAACTTTGGAGACTCCTGGATGAGTTTCAGTCTAAATCTTATGATAGAGGGACGCTATACTTCTTTGAGTAGAGTGCTTTTGAGTTTCAAAATTTGTGATTCTCGGCTTTAACAAAACTATGTAAATTTGCATATATTCAGTCCAATTATTGGACTAAATTCTAGCAAGCATAGTGCACATAACATAAAAAACAGAAGGTTTTCCACTAAGCATATGAAGAATGCACAAATAGGAAACAATTCCTCCAAATCGGGAACATTATGTAGATACACAAATAAAAATATTTAAAGCTATCAAATTAATTTCGCAAAATACTAAACTCGTACCTGAAATAGTAATATCATTTAGCTTTTCAACTTCTGCCTCTGATTCACTGCCTCCATTGTCTGACTCCGATTGATACCCTTGTAACTTTAAACTCTCATCGAGGCACTTAAACAGTTCAGCATCAAAGGAAATTGGAAGTTCATGTTCCATTTTCCTCTCCTTCTCCAAAGACCAATACGAAACAAGGCCACGCTTAGATTCCCAGTCCTTGATTTTTCTGTAGTCAACAAGTAACGACTCCCACTTTCTGTGGCATTGGTCTGATGATCTACCAACACCCAGAGCCGTGCATTTATCAGATATCATTTTCCATTTCTGAATAGAAGGCAAAGCTCTAGAGAAGGCGGCGTCAATAGCAACAGTTTCTGTCACAAGAGTGATCAGTTCTTCTGTAGTCCAGTCAGCAGCAAGACGTGAACGGGTAACCCGAGAACTTACAACCTGTGAATTACTGCCGCGCTTTCTAGATCCCCGTCTCAGTTTTTGCTTTTCTGGAGTTTCAAAAGTTTGAGGATCCCCAGCTTGTTCAGTTTCTTTCATGGTAATTATTTGATATGAACCAGAACTTCGTACGTTTCTTGTATTCAGTTGAGATTCTAAAGGAATGCAACACGAAGTCGGTAAGCCAATTAATTAAGGAAACAAAACAAAGTCGAACATTGCATAACTACAATCGAGACTACTAGAAGCAAATCATACTGGGATGCCCGTTAGTCAACAGATAACATATTTGATATTTCCATCTGCCAAATCTACTGGCAAATCTACAATTCGCTACAGATATTACATCTGCGTTGTAATATGCATGGAAAAACATATGCATTGCACATGCATTCAGGGAATGATCGATGTATTAGAATCAGTATCTGTATACAACTGATGCTTTTAAGGAAACTAACAAAAACACGAACTTTCATAAGCTTCATAATCTATAATGCCATTTAAGCCCAAAAGCTACACAGAACAAACAGACGATATGCATCGAGACAAATTAATGGTACCAACGGAGCCAGTATAAGTCTAAGTCTTAGGGAAAGTGCCCCCCTTGCTGCTGGCAAACTAAGTTTTTTCCAACTACTATTATTAAGCCTATTGGGTGGGATTCACAAGGAAAACAAATCTAGCATTCAGAAAACCTAGCGCCAAGAACAAGTAATGAGTTTTGCCTATTTTCAAAAAAAAAAATTAGCTCATTACATAAATTAATCAAACAGATATACATTCTGAAAAAGGAACAATCCTGAAGGGTTCTTAATACATAGGTTAAAATTCAAGAAACCCTTTTTTCTGTTTACTGAGAATTGAAGTTACAAATCTAAAATTCCTTCAAAACTAACAAATCATAATCTATGAGATTAAATTAACAAACTTGAAATTTAGTAAGTAATGAAAGGAGCTGAAAAAAGATTAAAAGTTTTATTGATGTTATTACCTTAAATTAAAACAGTGAATGTAGAAGGAGAGAATCAAAGATTTGTCTCTGGGATTGAATGAAACAAGGAATAGCAATCTAGGGTTTTCGTCTGTGCATCGAAGTTTTCTAATCTCTGTCTCTCTCTGAACTCTGTGTTGATCTTTTAGCTTCTGTGTTTCTTTCAGTTCTACAATTTGGGGGATTTTTTTTTAATCGAGTTTAGTGTTTAAGATGGAGTTTAGTTAAAACACGTTGTAAAGTCTCTATTCTCTAGACAAGAAATACTAGCCTTCCCTACATTAAAAATAAATAAACCAATCCTGCCAATGGATTTACTTATTCTTGTGCATCCATTAGATGTGTGGATGAACGGATAAAATGCAGATGATCCAATAGATATTTTTTTTCGTAATTAATATTTTAGATAGAGAAAAATAATTAATAAAAATTATTTAAATTGTAATAAATAACGAATCTCGGACAACAGTAAAATTTTGAATCTATAAATCTACAAATCATAATCACAGTAATTAACATAACAAATCGTTATTAAAAAACACAAAATACAGATGTACTTTCTGCTCCTTAAACCTAAGCCTTAAAAATTCGATGAAAGTAAATGCTCATAAAAAGATACGATGAACATATAATGATTTTATGTTAATATTATGCTAGCCTCGTATTTTACGAAAATTCTAGATATACTGTTAATGAAATGGTTGTCGGTGTTCAACGGATTTTTTAGACAACATCTGCACCTAATCCAATATCTATTAGATCCCATTAACTATACTCACTTCTGGTTCACTAGCTAGCGTACAGACCGGATATCCACCAACAGAATAAACGGATGGGCCAGATTGGATCCCTAATGCTCTCTCCTGGTTGGGATCTCATTCCCAAAAAATGGACAGGCTAAGGCAATGCTCTACGAGCATGCAGTCCCAACAATTTATCGAAGCAGGAATAAAACTTAAAAGAAGTTCGATCTTAACATATAAAGCCTAACAGTTAGAGGATTGCATATATCCAATCTATTCTTACTGTATTTGAAATCAGATATTGAACTGTGATTGTTTCCAAGACTTTCGTGTGTTCTCTTTTTTGGGTTAATTGATTTTTGGGATTTACATTCTGTTCAAATTTAGTGTGATTTATATTTGTCCAACTTAAGGGTTGGTGTGGAAAGTCCTAGCAGTTCACCAGCTCAAGCTAGTCCTTCTACCAGAGTTACTGTTACCAGATGGATGCCACCACATCCAAGTAAGATTTCATAGACGCTATGGAGACTTCACAGAACAATGAAGCTTCTCAATTTGTTAATGACACTGCATTGACTAAAGAAAATGAAGTTCATACTTCTAAGTCTACGGGAAAAGCAATTGTTATGTAAGATCATGTTTACAACAAGCAGAATATGGGACCTTTTACTAGTAGATATTTAGTTCTAAAAATCTATGAAATTGGTCAAGTAGAACAGAATGCAGAGAATCTTTCAGATACTGGTCTCCCTATCGTCCACAAATCGTCTAACTTGGAGTCAAGCATCTCAGACCAAGACAAAGTCAAGCATCTTGTGAATCCCGAGACTTCTTACAAAAGGTTTTAAGACAGCTGTTATGCCTTCTTTAAATACCACCTTATCCAAAGAGGAGGTTGTTTCCCTGGCAGTTGATCATGATGTTACCAGTAATCTCAAAAGGAAGATTAATCCACGTGCAGATGCTAGAAAGCGTACTCGGTCAGCGAAATTGGCTCAGTAAAATATAACTACTTCTACTTTATCTAATCCTTTTAGTAATTAATCCCCGGAACCTGATTATAACATTCTTTGTCCTCCTATTACCAATCTCGACCACCTCTCTTCTATCACTGAAAACCCATCTGGTACTTTCCATCTTTCCACAAGTCAATATATGGTGGATCATAATGTCTTCAATGATTCTCCTCATGAGGCTGCTTCTTTGAATCTCAATACAACTTAAGGAGGGAAAACAAGTGGTGATTCTTCTGGTTCTCAGCCTAATGGTAGTGTCCTTCCTACCATTCAGGTAACCTCATCCTCCAACAATTTTATTATCAATACTGTCATTCCTATTATTGATTCCTCCATGACTTCTTTTCCTGTCAATAACGTCAATATGCTATGTTGGAATGTTAGGGGTCTAGGAAAAAAATATGCTAATAAAGAGCTATCTATCCTGATGAAAAATATTAACCCTAATATAGTGCTTCTCTCTGAAACCCAAATGAAGAATGATATTTCTGCTAGAAAATTAAAAAAATTGGGTTTTCCTTGTGCTTTAAATGTTCCTTGTGCTGGGAGAAGTGGAGGTCTGGTCTTAGCTTGGAAACAGAAATTGGATCTTACAGTTATCTCTTCTGATTCTAGGGGCATCTATGTTACTACAAATAAAACTATACACCCTAAAACTTGTCATATACACTTCATATATGGTGAACCAAACCAGACCCTTAGAAATGCTTCTGGGCTAGTCAGAGTAACCTCCCCCCTATCCCTAGCGGAGAGCCAGCTTTCTTTGTACGTGATTTTAATGCTCTATTAGGACATGAGGACAAAATGGGGAGGGGGGAGATGATAATGATTTCATAAATCTTACAACTTTTTGTGAAAATTTTGAATTACATGATCCTGGTTTTTCTGGTCCCAGATTTACTTGGTCTAATATGCAAAGTGGTCCTGATTTAATTCTAGAAAGACTTGATAGAAGTCTAATTAATCAAGTCTCCTGTCCCTGATGGTTTCACTGGTCTATTTTACCAAAAACATTGGGATATTGTTAAAGATTTTTTTGTGGATATGGTGCAAACCTGTTTTAGAACTGGTCATGTAGCTAAATTACTTAACCACGCTAATATAGCCCTCGTACCCAAGACTCATACTGCTGAATTTGTCTCCCAATATAGACTTATAGGATTATGCAATTTTACTTATAAAATCATGTCTAAAACTCTAGATAATAGACTTAAACCCTTAATGGATGACCTGATCTCCCAAAATCAAAGTTATTTGTTCCTAAAAGAAGTATAGACGACAATATCCTTTTTGCCAAGAAGTGGTTTTTACAATGAATCATTATCATGGTAAAGAAGGCCTTGCATCCATTAAATTGGATATGTTTAAGGCCTATGATAAACTTGAATGGAAATTCCTGGAGAAATTTCTTAGGAAGATGGGTCTGTGTGAAAGTTGGATCTCCCTAATTATACAATGCTTATGTACTGTTTCTTATTTTGTGCTTCTCAATGGTGTCCCAACTGGTTTAATTCAACCTTAAAGGGGTTTGAGGCAAGGAGATCCCTTATCCCCCTATCTTTATATTCTTTGCTCTGAAGCTTTATCTTCCTACCTAGATAAACTCACTAGAATAAACTTAGTTCAAGGCATTAAAGTTTGTAGAAATTCCCCTCCCATAACTCATTTACTCTTTGCTGATGATTGTTTACTGTTTTCTAAAGCCACTATTCATAATTTTCATACCATAAAAGATTACTTGCATAAGTATTGCTCTGCTTCTGGTCAGGAAATAAACTTTGATAAATATGTTATTCTTTTTAGTAAGGAATTATCCTCCTCTCCCACTCAACAATTATCTTATATCATCAATATTAGTTCTTTGGACCTAAGAGAAAAATACCTAGGCACTCCCGTTAACTTCCAGAAATCTAAAATTCAAACTCATATGAGTATTCTTCAATCTGTGAATGCTAAGATTGCTTCCTAGTATCACAATCTTTTATCCCAAGATGCTAAAACTTCTCTCGTTAAACATGTTGGTCAAGCCATCCCCATTTATCAAATGGATGCTTTTCTTATACCCGAAACTTTGTGTAGGAAAATGGATTCTCATCTTTGTAAATTTTGATGGTGTGAAACCTTAGACCCAAAAGATAGGAAACTCCACTTATTGGGTGGAACATCCTTTGCTCCCCTAAAAGTGAAGGTGGTTTGGGTTTTAGAAATGCTGAGCTAAATAACCTTGTTATAATTGCTAGAAATGCTTGGAAGCTCATTGAGCAACCTGATTCTCTCATAGGCAATATCCTTAAAGCTAGATATTTTCCTAACTATGACTTTTTGAGTGTTAAGTGCCCCTCTACTTTCTCTTGGACTTGGAGATGTCTATTTACTATTAAAGAACTTATAAGACCCTTCATATCTTGGATTGTTGGAGATGGCCAGTTTATTGACCCTTGGTGTGATATCTTGATCCCATCTCTAGGCTATGCCATGCCTAATCCCCTTGTCCCCCGACCCCTAATTTAAAAGCCTCTTACTTCATTAATCCTGTTACTAGATCTTGGGATGTTTCCAGATTAAATGCCAATTTTTACAATGCTTCTGTACAGAAGATTGTTATTATTCCCTTAAGCCAGCTGCACATTCCTGATAGGAGGGCTTGGGAGCTTTCAAGAATGACAAATTTAGTTTTGAATATTCTTACTTGGGTCTCAGAGGTCTTAAACCTTCTCCAAGCAACACTCTTTGGAAGTTCATTTGGAAACTTAAAGTACCTCATCGTATTCAACTTTTTATTTGGAAAGCTAATAACAGTAATCTCCCTACCAGATCTGTTCTTCATAGTAGAATGCCTATTGACACTGTTATCTGTCCTAGATGCCATGCTTGTAATGAGAATGTTATGCATGCTTTGGTCATGTGTCCTTTTGTTTGTTCTGTTTGGTCTGCTACTTCTCTGGCCCTCCCCATCTTGAATTTTGCTAATTAGCTCATGCATCAGCTGGTTAACACTGCTACTGCTCTCCCTGAAGACTCTAAGAAAAATTTTGCTGCTATGATGTGGTCTATCTGGAATAGTAGAAATAGTTTCATCTTTTCTAAGAAAAAATAGACACCTAGTGTTATCTTAGATAGAGACAGATTTATGATTACAACCATAGCTCCTACTATTTCCCATGTCCCCTATCCTAAAGTCTACAGGCTAGTTAAAAGGGAATATTGATGGTGCCTTTGATCCTGTCTCTTTGTCTAATGGTGCAGGCTATATAATTCGTGATGCTGTCACTAGTGGAAATAAATCGTTTTAAGATAGTTGGAAAGTGTCGTATTAGAGACATACGACACTATGGAGCTTCCTATGAAAGTTCCGTAGATTTAATGTCTTTTCCTAGAACGACACTTTCAAGTTGACTCATAATAATGATACTTTTATATTGTCTCTAGGTACGACACCTAGATTATGTCGTAGATTTAATATTATAATAATAATAAGTAAATAAAAATCAAACCTGGCTGACTGATTGCAGTCATTGTGACTGAGCTGAAATAATTATGATTCAGACTCAAAGTACACTAAATGAAACTCAAATGACATCTCAAATTCAAATGACAAATGAAATACAAATAGTAACCCATCAGCACAAAATGCCAAATCAATTACATTGAACTGCGAATTTAGTTATAATCATACAAAAAAGCGTTCAATTCCTAAGTAGTTCTACAAGTCCTAAAGAAAAAACTAAATCAATTTACAAGGATTCTATTATCAATTTCAGTGATTATGACCTGGGCACCAGCTTATCAGATATGCCAGGGATTATAATTTGCTCATCCATGTTCCCTGCTGCATGTTACTTGAACCCTTGCACCTATTTTCACAAGGTCAAAGTTAATAGATTTCAACACAACAATTGCATCAAAAACTACATATGTGTATATATATTCCGTAAGTACAGACGCACCAAGTGAAGTCTTCCTCACTTTAAGCAGAGCTTCTAAGTATGTACTCAAAATTCATGCAAGTGAATTCTCACATCAACGACCACAAAAAAAAACACATAACATGGACTAGATAAGCATTTATGCTCAAGGGTCAATTATTGTGGTACTTAAACCATACATTCTAATATCCATCCAGTTCACTGTCATA
>JAJJMB010001378.1:1392192-1411076 GCA_023531105.1 Papaver atlanticum
TGAACTGCAACTCTATCTACTCATAAACATTTTACTCACGGTATCCTCATAAAAAGTGGCTCACAATTTTAAGAAACTTGCAACTCTATAGATACACTTAAAATCACAGAATGCTAGCATACCCAACGAAGCAACAACAAAAAAATCATCTTGATAATACTACTCGTAATAGGCAACACATGGTTTCAAACGACATTTTTCATATGAAACAGCTTAAACTACAATAGCAGGTTCGAAAACAAACTATGCAACCCTTAAATTGGTAGTAACACTCGTACATTGATTTGCAGGCATCCCCAGCCGTACACCTTCTTTTTTAGTTGCTTATCATACTCTTCTTCCATATTGAATTAGCCTCTCTTAAGACCAACCTGGACCTCGTTACATAAGAAAATTAAACATTAGATATTAGCCAAACTGAAATTCTTAATGCTCGACATAAAAACAAAAAAAGGAAAAAGAAACGAATGGACAGAAAACAAGAGCTAGAGAGTGTGTAAAATGACTACGTAGTCATACTACACCACTAGATGAAAAGGATGTGGTCTTTAACATTAATGTCAACTTTTCAAAGATTCTTAGCTAAATAAAGTACCTAGGTATTCAGTTACCTTGGTCAGTACTAGTTTGTGGCACTATCGAAGGTTCAATGAGGTACTCTCCTAGGTTTTACCAAGTAATCTGATCGTGTGTGTATTTTGGAATCAAAATCTGTAGTTATTACCTTGACGCGAACATATATAGTAGTTCTCAACTCAAGTGGAGGGTGATTCCATTCACTGCAAAAAGAAAAATCACAAGAAAAATTACATAACAAACAATTTAAATATTAACCATTTCAAACCAATGATTTCTTGAACTGATTTAATAAGACCGGGGTACTATTAAATAACTTCGATAAATGAAAATTCTGAGTAGCAAATTCTCCCTTAGAAAGAGCAGGATTGATAATTTAGTACGGACTCATCGATACCATTCATTTGCGTAGAAAACACAATGAGCAATTAAAAGGGTGACTGGATTATATACCAATTATAGCCATGAATTGTCTTTACCAATAGTGAATCCTACATGATCTATCAATAATCAAGCCTAGATGCTCTGACAGAAACTATGGTCCACGACAAGCATGGGAGAATCCATATTGGCGGTGGCAAAACGCATTCAATATGGATTCATTTTCTTTTACGACAACCTTATAGCTTATATCTCAAGTTACAACAATTAAATGTATGAATAATATTAAGATCACCTTCATGCCACTCTATACAGAGCCAATCACAACACCACAATTAGCTTGCAGGCAACATCGGTTGTAACTGACCTTCAAAATCTAAGCCTACTTATCCACACCCTACAAAACAAGTAGTTTGAAACTTCAAACATATATTGACAACATACTTTGCATCTCTGGATATATGACTGCAACAAAGCTTAGTAGTGATACCTACGCACTCCCCATGTAAGGAATTCGCTTTGCCCACTCCTCATAGTATCCTCGAGCTTTGCCATATTTGACTTGTCAACCCTATTGCCACGGCTTGACATCCGATAAATTTGAGCACTTCCCAGCTAAAGGAACAAATCCAAAACTAAATACATGTTGATTTCAATAACCCAACAAGTATAATTTGAATCAAAACATAAACATAACTCTATGAATCGAGAGGAACTAGTATAACTAAATCAAATAGTTTAAAAAGAAAACCAAGTATTCAGAACATATGAAATCAACATCAATATTTTTTTTTATCTAAAGCCATAAATACCAAAAACCCCAATAGTAACTTGGAGTTAGGGCCCTGCCAATACGAATTTTTTATTCTGGTCATTAGCCTGTCCATATAAAATGAAACTTTTAACAACCATACATGCTTTATGAGAAGAAGGAAATCTACATGGTACCTACAAATAACAAAATAGTAATTCCGCATGTGGATCTGGTTACCAATCACATAGGAGAGAATATATCGTTTTTTCTACGTATGCAATATCTAACTGTAGACAGCAGGAAGAACCTAAGGTTAATAAGTGTAAGTATTCTCTACAAAAGAACCTTCATCGTATACTTTATGGTCCTCACACGATTAGCGAAAGGCAGATGAAGCACCAATTTTTAAAAAAAAAAAATATATATAAATAACAACATATAACAATTAATCTTGTATGTATATTAAAAATATAAGTATATTTGGATCAGCTACCTTCTCAATGAAATACACGAGAAACTCCAACTAAAGCTCAAGATTACCAGATTAAGAACATGTCTCCATGGCGTATTTATAAAAGCTTTTCTTCTTTGACATTACAATGTACATAATCAGCTACCTGCTTTCTCATAAATATAAGCAGCATGGAGCAGTTCTCATTGATGTCTGGTTGGGCTTTGTGCTGACTGAGAAATTCCTTGTTCCTGTTGTATCCGAAGAAGAAGATTCAGACCAAATTGCAGGATATCTTTGGTTCTTATCAGCATCACCATCCGCTGAACCTTGGCCAGCACTTGAGAGAGCAGATTAATAGTTAAACAACAAATTCAATTATTGACAATAAAATTCTATTTGCGGCTGGAGCGTTAAAGTAACCAAAAGTATGACTTGCATTTGATGAGGGTCCATAAAATTGTATTCAAATGTCTAATAATATCTAAAGTCTCAAACCTGAGTGGTCGAGGTGACTGGAAACTTGTGTTGCTCAAAGCCTGGTGAAAAGACAAGGTTACCAAAATACACCACAATCTTTTTATTTCAACCTATAAGTCCTCTACGGAATGTAAACGTCTATGGACAAAGTCGAGAAAATACGACGATTCGGTTCACACTTCGTGTGATTGTCTATGGATACGAGATCGAAACAATACAGCAAGAAGATAACTTGTGTGATTGACTATGGATACAAGATCGAGACAATACGACAACAAAGTGTGTACTTGATAATAGGTTCAGTAATGACAAAACTCTATAGGATCACAATCAAGTATTACGAACTTAACGTAAAGTGCAATTTACTTTAATTACAATAAATCAATTATAATGTGAAAAAGTAAAGTAAATGGCACAACAAGATTTTGTTAACGAGGAAACCGCAAATGCAAAAAAAACCCGGGACCTAGTCCAGTTTTGAATACTCTCAGAATTAAGCCGCTATACAAAATCTAATACCACTTCGTATAGTTGATACCAAGAAGACTACCCCTAACTACTTAGTTCCCTTAGTATCCCTACGCATTCGATTTCTAAAGTCACACACGTGAATAACAAGTCCTTTGGGTCGTGTTCCAAACAACAAAGGAAGAATCTGTTTGGTAACCACTCTAATCAATCTTTCTACAAGATATAGATGAGTCGTTGACAAAGGCTCTTCTGTTCAATCTAATAAACTCCTTTGACTGGTTAGATCAATCTAACTATAACTACTGAAATAGTCAAGTATAGATTCACACTCAATCAATATAAATCTCAAAGAAAAATATAGAGAATGACGATGTCACACAACTAATCAATCAGATCTATCAAAGATAAATCGATTCTAGTTGGATCCCAGCCGATCAAGGTTGGTGTATTAAATCCACAAGATACGAAAACTAATAAGAATTCTTCTTCGTCTTCAAATCTTCTATTATCTTCAAATACCTGCACAACACCACTTGAATCTCTTGTGATCAATCACGCACAGAACGGAGTCTGTTAATAATGGATTATCACAAGATATCTTTAGATCTAACAACAGTTCTAAAGATCCCATCGATACTTTGATCTAGTATGAGTGAATCCTATATCAGAAGAGAAGATTCTCAAGCATAAACAAACTAGGTGCAATCAAAGTTTCAACAACCGTTAGTCAATCCAATCAAATCAAAAACTAATAACACTGCGATTATCTAGTTTCCCACTAACGGTACTTGTAGAGCTTCTTGATCCCACAGAAGTCTTTAAACGAGCGGTCGTAAGAGATTTCACCTAATTAAGATACTTTCCTCTCCAAATAGATGGCTCCACCAGGAACAACAAGAAATGAAGTTTGCCTGGCTCTTACGATAGTTTGATATAAATGCAAACTTAGGTATTTATATCCCAAGGATGTTTGGACACCAAGGAATTTCCAAAACCGAAAATATTCTCAAGATATGTAATGAATGCCCAAATTCGGTTTTTGAAATTCCAATAAATGTTGGTCCAATATTTTCTGAAATCTCTCATAGAGATTCTCCAATTAGTAAATGTACATTACTAATTGTTATTCTCTAGAGCTATGCATTAATTGATGGTAATTAAAGCATATAAAACCAAAAACCTTAATTAAGATTCTTAATTTATTTCGGCACAAGATCACCTTGAGTACCAAGGAATATCTTTGAACAATAAGTGATAAGAGTTACTGCGCGTGTTCAAAGTATGTTGACATCTTTTCACTACAAATCCTCATTTCATATTTACATGGATTTGCTTCTTGGAATCAGTTCTACCACCCTTCAAAACAAGTTAGAATTGGTTTACCAGTATTCCAAGACTAATATGTGATTGGTCATACTAAATCACAATGGTTAGTTGTGATCGGTCCTACCAAGTTACATACATGGGTTCAGATCGGTTATACCAATCACTAGGATCGGTTATACCTTAACATGGTATCTACTTGTGATAGGTCACACCATTCACTAGGATCGGTTACACCAATTACAAGGATCGGTCACACAACACTTATGATCAGGCACACCAATTACCAGGATCGGTCACACCCATTACAAGGATCGATCATACCATCTCATGGTGATTACTTAGGATCAGTTACACCAATTACCAGGACCGGTCATACCGAATCATAAGTCTAGGTATTGTGATCGGTTATACCAAGATATATAACCTGGGTTAAGATCGGTTCTACCAACTCACACATATTGGTCATACAAAGATTTGCAATGAATAGCCGGACCAATAAACCTATTGATTTGCCTTTAGATTCACGAAACAAGTTCATGAATGTACTTCCTTTAAACAAATGTAAAAAATTGTATCCTAGGATGAAATCTTCACCATAACCAATTCACATAACCATAACACTACATACAAAATTATGTCGATGTCATATCTACGAAGTTCAAAAAATAAGCGTTATACTTCGTAGTTTAATTCCTTAATACTATGATCATACCATTATGATCATGCCTCATCACTAGAGTATTATATACAATATGTACAATATATACAGCTTCGCAGTAATGTTTTTAATATAGCACGACTTGAAAGATAAGTTAGGAATGAAACAGTTCAAGTCAATATTACTAACCTCAAATGGAAGGATGATGTCGTCGTTGTAGTTCGTTACTTCTTCACATTCTTCAGGTCTTCGGAGTAATACTTGTATGTCTCAACATTCCTAGACTTTCTAGTCTAACCTAAATGAAGTTGACTCTAGTATTTAATCAAGCGACTTTAGATGAGTTTTGATACTAAAATATGACAACCAAACTTGACATACCAACTCCTGGTGAGTTCAACCGATCTATGCTCTAACAATCTCCCCCTTTGTCAATTTTAGTGACAAAACTCTTATTACATATAGAGCTAAAAGAATTACAAAATGACTCATTCTTCATACGCTTGATTACAAGTTTCAACAGCACAATAACCTGCATATATTCAATCAATAAATGTCGTTGTTGAAATCTTATACTCCCCCTAAAGGCAAGCCAGGTAAATATTTAATCCGAACATCTTTGTTATTCTTATTTTGTAGTAAGCATTACTACACAACAATATGATATGTTTCTCCCCCTAGCCAATGCTTTACTCTTTCGTTAGATATAACGTTTAAACACAATTGTCCTTTCCTAGTGATTAAAAATCACTTGTTTACTCCATATATTTCTCCCCCTTTTTGTCACGAAATGACAAAAGTTCGAGAAAATAAAGCACAAACCGAAAGAATCTTACAAATCTATAGACTTGTATACAACCTACAATAGTTAAGCACGAAAGTTTCGCATACCATTTTAGATAACCAATATTAAAACCAAAACTACAGAATTAATTTAGTTTCAATATGTTATCAAGGAAACAATTTCCCAAACCAATTTTCTCTATAATCCAACAATTCGACTAAGATACTCAATTCCCTTGTTGGACCGATTGTATATGTACAATCGTTTGTTTCGTAAGTCCAAAATAAAGATCAGAATTAACTTTATTTTTCTCATCATGCTCTAATTATTCAGACAATAACTTAGACATTTCCCTTTAGACAAGACAAACACTAGGTTAGTTAACTAGTTTTTCTTGTCAAGGCATTCGATTAGACTTGAATAACTGAATCCTCAAATTGATAAGTGTAACTAAGATCAGAATTAACTTAGTTTTTCTTATACAGAATCAATTGGACTAAACAAATGATCCCGTATTTTGTTAAGCCTCAAACAATAGATACAAACCAAAAAAAATTGACTTGCACAATTATATTCTTAACCGGAAGCAATTGAACAAATATATACATTACAGTACCGGAATTGCACCGAATTTCGTTAAGCAAAAACACTTGATACCCAACAATAAAGAAGATACCAAACAGTAAGCCAAATAAATTGACACAGTTTTTCTTAACCGGAAACAATTGAATCACATAAAAAAATCCATACACAACATAATGGAACATATCAAGTAAAAGAAAAATATATGCAATATAAACAGGCTTTTCTTAAATAGGAAAACCATTAACTAACAAATAAAATCGTTACCTCAATTTCCGCAGCCACATCTCCCAAGAAAGATATATCATTAAGCGCAAGTTCAAATAAGAACTCTCCCCCAGTGTGTTGTCATCCTCTCGCAAGAACAAAAAAACAAAAACAAAAGCAACCTTTACTAGAGAAAGGTTGAATCAGTTTTAACTAATGCGTGCCAATAGCAAAAGTTGAAAACCCGAAACACATATGTTATACTAAACACAACTCATGTAAACACAAATTGATTCAACATATTGTGACTTTTCACATATGAGTTTCAATCGGAATACCTTATGATCATTTGATAAAGCCTACCAACATGGGATAGAACTTAATCCCGCTAAATCAAAACGCCACACAAATCATAAGGGTTACACCATATGAGATCGAATATTAAGGTTAATAAAAACCGAAATCAGACATCTCATAAACCGAAAACACATAACAAAAATATAAACATTCATTCACAAGCTATGTAATCGGAAACTATCACATGAAACAAAAATTATAATAATTTTATTCATAAATAATAATTGATAGTTTTATTCAACTAGGCCTTACAATAATATCAACATATTGAATAACCTAATTTTAAATAAGAACTTAATCTTATATATTTTTGCTTTGCATGCCTTTTATGAGATTTCCTTCATAAGGTTCTCAGCTTATGTTAGATTACTTTTGCAGTGATCCAAATCCCTTCTCCACTCGGCCTTATCACCTTCTTGTTTTAGAGGCCACTGATAATTAGCTGATATGATGCTCATAGCCAGAGATTCACATCTTAGCAGCAACAATATCATCTTTGAGTAGATCCCTTCTCCCAATGAGTTCCATTGTTCATTCGAACATACTAGGAGCAATGATTTTTGAGAGAGTTATCTTAATGGGAAAAGTACAGTATTTGGAACACAGTTCAAACTTCTTCTTTTTCAAAATATGTGGAGCTTGACTCGAGAATTTTCTCAATTTTTTCCACACAGAATTCACCGATAACATCACTACATTCTCTTCCCTTCTTTACAAAAGAAATAGTATGAAATTCTTTCGAAAGAGGCATTAATCTGCAGGACTTAATTACATCCAAAATTTATTATGTTAAGTCTTCCTCACTTTCTTCATAAGGAGAGAGCATTATACAATATCTTGTGGTGACTTGATATTGTACGAAGAAGAGCAAGTAAGAAACTATATATAAATAACTTTTTCAGATGGTTCAAGAAGGGAACCTTTGAATTTCGGAAGTAAGGATATACAAATAAGGAAAGTCTCTTTTTGATTACCTAAAAATGACCAAAACTCATCTTACGTATGCAAAAAGGAAAAAATATTCCCTTTTTTTTATTTTTATTTTTTTAAAATTGCATACCAATAAGATTTGAGTAATCAGTTATTCCTGATTGACTTCCTTTTTCGTCTTCCACTTTGTAGCAGATTGTTGAAGGATACATGTGTATCGATATCACTGGATATCTTTAGATCCTTTTTGAGTCTAATAATTAGACGTTCACAATCATCTTTATTTAAGGTCAAAACTTGATTGTTTACCTTAGTCTTTTCTTTAGATGACTCTTTTGAGGTTTTTACTTTAGACTTGGGCATCCACTTGTAAGAGGATTTATGATGAAAATATTCTTTCATATCATGCAACATTGCACTTTTCCAAGTTGGAACATCAGATCTTATATTTCTGTTGATAAAAGTATTACCCTTTTTATCATTGTTCCTTTTAGGGATAACCCTTGCAGGATGGGAATGTGAACTGTAAGAATAGTTCTTTTGTCTCAAAACAGGACAATGGTGGTCTGGGTTTTTAGAAGTAAATTTACCTAATTCTTTCGAAACAAATGATAGAGCAACCTGCATCTTTCGAATCTTGCAACTCTTTTTCATATTACCTTTATCTCCACAGTAGTAACAATGCTTATTAAAAGGAGTGTAGGTTTTAGGATTACCTTTGCAAGATGTTCTGGTCTTTTGTGCATACTGATCTTTAATCTTTGGAGACTTAGCATGATTACTTACAGAAATTTTCTCTTCTAAAATCTCACTCGAGCTCTTTGGTAGATTAGGAGCTTCAGTAGGTTTAGGTAGATCCTCTGGTGTGGAAGAACTTGCATCCTTTAAAAAAATTATTTCTTTGTTGTTTATAGGAGTATTGATTCCTTTATATCCCAAGCCACGCGTATCACCATGACTTCTTCCTGTCTCCAATAAAGAAGATAAATTTATTGTACTATCATTGAGCCTTTTTAACTTTGCAACTTCCTCTTCCAAAGACTTAACTTTGTCAAGAGCATTGACAAGGTCAACCTTAAGAAGGTTTTCTCTGGAGAGAACAAACTCCTCTTTTTCTTCACACATTAATTGTTGAGAATTAATCCTTGCTTCAGTTTCAACAAGTATCTTATTCAACAAATAATGTTTCCTGCTAAGATTCTCATAATCAAGAGATTTTGAATTCATGCTTTTTCTGCACTCCTTAAGAAGATATTGAGCGTTCTGATATCCAGAGAAATTTTTTCTCAGTTTCCTATTTTCTCTGCAAAGAGGAGCAAGAAGTCCAACAACATCTGAGGTAGACAACCTTTTTGTAGAAACAACACCTAATAGTGAAGGGAATACAAAGATATCTTCTTATACATCTTGATCAATTTTTGAGTCACCATCTTCGGAAATTTCATCAAGTTGCTTTTCAAGACAAGTTTGCAAGTCATCAGAATCTTCATTATACTAATCAACTTGTTCAGTAGATTTACTGAAGATGACTTTATTAGGTATTGATTCTTCATCTTGTTTTTTGTTAACTGGATCATTTACAGGTTAAACTATGACAATTTTGATTCAAATCATATAGGTTGGATCACACAAAACATAGATTGTTAGATCTTTTCATTTTTGCCTGCTCTGATACCAATTGAAAAGACGAGGGTACAAAAATACACCATAATCTTTTTATTTCAACCTATAAGTCCTCTACCGAATGTGATCGTCTATGGACAAAGTCGAGAAAATACGACGATTCAGTTCACACTTCGTGTGATTGTCTATGGATACGAGATCGAGACAATACAACAACAAGATAACTTGTGTGATTGACAATGGATACAAAATCGAGACAATACGACAACAAAGTGTGTACTTGATACTAGGTTCGGTAATAACAAACTCTATAGGATCACTATCAAGTATTAGGAACTTAACGTAAAGTGCAATTTACTTTAATTATAATAAAATAATTATAATGTGAAAAAGTAAAGTAAAGGGCACAACAAGATTTTGTTAACGAGGAAACCGCAAATGCATAAAAACCCCAGGACCTAGTCCAGTTTTGAATACTCTCAGAATTAAGCCGCTATACAAAATCTAATACCACTTCGTATAGTTGATACCAAGCAGACTACCCCTAGCTACTTAGTTCCCTTAGTATCCCTACGCCTTCGACTTCTAGAGTCACACACGTGAATAGAAAGTCATTTGGATCGTATTCCAAACAACAAAGGAAGAATCTGTTTGGTAACCACTCTAATCAATCTTGCTATAAGATATAGATGAGTCGTTGACAAAGGCTCTTCTGTTCAATCTAATAAACTCCTTTGACTGGTTAGATCAATCTATCTATAACTACTGAAATAGTCAAGTATAGATTCACACTCAATCAATATAGATCTCAAAGAGAAATATAGATAATGACGATCTCACACAACTAATCAATCAGATCTATCAAAGATAAATCGATTCTAGTTGGATCCCATTCGATCAAGGTTGGTGCATTAAATCCACAAGATACGAAAACCAATAAGAATTCTTATTTGTCTTCAAATCTTCTATTATCTTCAAATAACTGCATAACACCACTTTAATCTCTTGTGATCAATCACGCATAGAACTGAGTCTGTTACCAATGGATTATCACAAGATGTATTTAGATCTAACAACAGTTCTAAAGATCCCGTCGATACTTTGATCTAGTCTGAGTGAATCTTATATCAGAAGCGAATATTCTCAAGCATAAACAAACTAGGTGCAATCAAAGTTTTAACAACCGTTTGTTAGTCAAATCAAATCGAAAACTAATAACACTGCAATTATCTAGCTTCCCACCAACGGGACTATAGAGCTTCTTGATCCCACATAAATCTTTAAACGAGCGGTCGTAAGAGATTTCACCGAATAGACGGATCCACCAGAAACAACAAGAAATGAAGTTTTCCTGGCTCTTAGGATAATTTGATATAAATGCAAACTTAGGTATTTATAGACCAAGGATGTTTTGACACCAAGGAATTTCCAAAACCGAAAATATTCTCAAGATATGTAATGAATGCCCAAATTCGATTTTCATAATTTCAATAAATTTTGGTCCAATATTTTTCGAAATCTCTCATAGAGAATCTCCAATTAGTAAATGCACATTACTAATTTTTATTCTCTAGAGATATGCATTAATTGTTGGTAAATAAAGCATATAAAACCAAAAACCTTAATTAAAGATTCTTAATTTATTTCGGCACAGGATCACCTTGAGTACCAAGGAATATCTTTGAACAATAAATGATAAGAGTTACTGATCGTGTTCAAAGTATATTGACATCTTTTAACTGCAAATCCTTATTTCATATTTACATGGATTTGCTTATTGGAATCGTTCTACCACACTTCCAACCAAGTTTAGAATTTGTTTATCAGTATTCCAAGACTACTATGTGATTGGTCATATACTAAATCACAATGGTTAGTTGTGATCGGTCCTACTAAGTCACATACATGAGTTCGGATCAGTTATACCAATCACTAGGATTGGTTATACCTAAACATGGTATCTACTTATGATCGGTCACACCAGTGACTAGGATCGGTTACACCAATTAAAAGGATCGGTCACACAATACTTATGATCGGTCAAAACAATTACCAGGATCGGTCACACTAATTACAAGGATCGATCATACCATCTCATGGTGATTACTTAGGATCTGTTACACCAATTACCAGGACCGGTCATACCAAATCATAAGTCTAGGTATTGTGATCAGTTATACCAAGATACATAACCTGAGTTAAGATCGGTTCTACCAACTCATACATATTGGTCATCCAAAGATATGCAATAAATAGAAGAACTAATAAACCTATTGATTTCCCTTCGATTCACAAAACAAGTTCATGAATGTACTTCCTTTAAACAAATATAAAACATTGTTTCCTAGGATGAAATCTTCACCATAACCCATTCACATAATCAAATCACTACATACAAGATTATGTCGATGTCATATCTACGAAGTTCAAAAGATAAGCGTTATACTTCGTAGTTTAATTCCTTAATACTATGATCATGTCTCATCACTAGAGTATTATATACAATATTTACAGAATATACAGCTTCATAGTAATGTTTTCAATATAGCACGACTTGAAAGATACGTTAGGAATGAAACAGTTCAAGTCAATATTACTAACCTCAAGTGGAAGGATGATGTCGTCGTTGTCGTTCGCTACTTCTTCACATTCTTCAAGTCTTCGGCGTAATACTTGTATGTCTCAACATTCCTAGAATTTCTAGTTTAACCTAAACGAAGTTTACTCTAGTATTTAATCAAGTGACTCTAGATGAGTTTTTATAATAAAATATGACAACCAAACTTGACATACCAACGCTTGGTGAGTTCAACCAAGCTTTGCTCCAATGACTGGTTTACGAAACTGTCTTGCCGCATTGGTTAGATGTGAACTGCCACCATAGCTTCTCTGAGAAGTCTAAGAGGGATCGAACTAGAAATGTTGGTTGACCTCTGAGGAACAAATTGTGAGCCCTGATAAGAGTTTCCGAAATTACTCTGTACTCTAGAGGTGACACCACCCTGCTGCTGTAGAGCGCTGGGAATGGGATCTTGGATTTGTGTACTTCCATACAAGGTTTGAGCAAGGTTCTCAGGTCCATTAGAAACATTTGCATAACTGGGATGATATTTTGAAGATTCTGGCTGATTACCAAACTGATGCAGTGGGCTCTAAGCAGTAGATCTTACGTAAAAATTAAGAACACTCGTTACTCAAAAATATAAACCCACCTCACGAACAAGAACATCTAACACAGATAAATCAATCGAGAAAAAACATACAAAAATATCATAATGCAGTTGAACTCCATGATGCAGTTAAACACTTCTTTGCGAAGTTGTAGATGTTATCCTCCACCTAAAACACCAAAAAGGAAACCCATCAGTTAGGGTTATGTATCTGTTTGTACATACTTTGGTCTGGATACAACTCTAACACTAAAACACTTTTATGTTGAATAATGTAGTCAAGTGAATTGCTACTAAATTTAGTAAGCAAGCATGGTGGCAGTCTATCACATTAAGGGTTAAATGTAATTGTAGGATTAATCATTCTTTAACGAGAAACAATAACATATGGATCTTTATTGAAGGTCCTCGGCATCAATGTCAAACAGAACTGCGCCAAGGTCATAGTTTAGTGTATATGGAGACTAGCTATGTTAAATCCATCTCAAGAAATAATGGTTGTACAATTGACAAACGAAGACTTACATAACATGAACAAACATAAGAATCGATAAGCCAGAATTCTCCACATCTATAACATCAATTAAACTACTGCCAACATAGTCATAGAGATATGTGGTTCCTTAGAAATGAGAATTCTATGATAATTATGCCAAAATATTAAGAGGGTTCCGTACCAATATGAAGTGCTTTCCTTTTTTCAACAAATTGCCGAAAGCAAATTAAGATGGATCTCTCAACACCGACAAGTGATATATGAACTTACACTAATTTTTGTACGCTAATCTGTTTTACTGGCTTGAAAGAGCTGAAGTATCTTTCACCAACTGTGAAATATGTAATCTTTCCTTTCACCTGTGAGCATTAAAAAGTTAATTATTAGAGCCATTACAACACATAATAATTTAATAACCATTAGTTTACAACAGATACCTCAATCATAATAGTATACTTAGAGATTCCCTAACATTTTTTTCTATAATACCGGACCTAAACAGATGAATCAACTTACTAAAAACAAATGAATATGAACTATGAAAAATAATTATATGGATGAGCCATTTTATCAAATAGATGAACATCAATACAGACAATTAGATCTGCATTTACACTCTTCCATGATATCAAAAATCCATTAACTCGAACAGAAAATAATTATCTGGGTGAGCAAACAAAAAATATTATCACTAACATCAAAGTTTGTTGTACACGAATTAAACCATTTATCAATTACCAAAAACAGTAAGAACACAAATAAGTATCAAAGACAAAAATCATTCAAATTAGTCAAATGAAAGATTTTAGTTCTTCTCACCATTGGGAAACTTTAAGTTGCTTCAAATAAGCCATCTCTTTATTGTATAGGTTAAAAAATACAAACCCAATTCAATCAACAGTGAATAGAGAGGATCTACAAACTTAAACATCCCTAAATCAAAACCCAGTAAACATAGATTAGGGTTTAAAAAGCTAAAAAAAAATCAAAAGAAATCAGATAGATGAAGAGGGTGAGATTGGCAAGATGCAATAGTATTATTCATCACTACCACCACCAAAACCCACCTCTTCTTCTTCTCCCGTCTATAAACTGAAAACGCGGGGGTATAACAACCACACCCAATATTTCGTTCGGCAATCTGTATGGACTAAACTCAAATATAATTCCGAGAGCACCAACTTAAAAGTGAGACTCAATCAAGAAAAATATTAAAGAGCTTTATCTCTTTCTCAATACAATCATTAAATCAACTGTGTTAGGGCACTGCTCGGTCGAACTCGCAAGCGTTGCTATCTCAAGCTTGTTTGTCAAATTTAGTTGTAAAAATTATAAGTCTTGATTTCTAGTCTACTTATAGTTAAGTCTCAGATTAGGATATAATGTGTAGTTGAGCTTTAGACTTCATGATGTAATTTTGATAGTGGTAAGAATGAGTGCGTAAGACTTGTGAAAGCAATTGAATTTATATTTATTTAAACTAAAAGTAGAGAAAATTTAAATCCAAATTTGTTTTTTTTTAGAGTGAAAATAACCAAGACACTAGATTCCACTATTACACATGAATAAATGATGATAAAAATTCCAAAACTCTAATTATTTTTAAAATCTCTTTTTCTTAATTCACAAATTATCAAGCATATTCCCAAACATTAATTGTATCCCTTAAGCATAGATTATCTAACCAAAGCATAACCTATCTAATTGAATCACAACTAATTAGGAAAAATTATGCAAACAATTAAAATTCTACAAAGTAGTGATTGAGTGAATTATAAAATACAAATTAGAGAAAAATTGAATAGTTACCAATTATTCATGCATAAATAGCTTCCTCCGTGCCTTGATTACGCGAGAATTAGCTCATCATTATCATGGAAACATGCTCAAAATTCATCTTTATTAATGCTCAAAAATGGTTCACAAATGATGAAATGGGAGAAAAATTAATAAAATCGGGTTTTGTAACACTTATATTTGTATCAATTGTTACAGAAAACGATAAAGGAATACCGTCACTGGCACTGTTGAAGAACGACAGTCTTTAAGGGTCTTATGTTCTTCGTACCTTCTTCGCCAGCAGAAAAATTGTTTTTCCTGCAACTTCGATTTTCCGATTCTGTGCTGCTCCCAACTGCTCCCAATTCTCTCTACCCCTTTCCTCTACATCCCAGAAGCTATTTATAACCCAGAAGCACCTCCAAATCTCGCCAATTACTCTTAAAATCTTCACAGTAAAGAAATATTATTCTCGGGAATAATTTCTTATTTTCTTTCTCTGCGTGACATGAAATGTTCTGTTTATCTCTTTACGCGTCAAATATCCCTCAGCCAATGCAGAATAACATTCCAGGATAATATATCTTCCAATCAATGAGTGTCTTCCATAGTATCTCAGAAATATATTCCGAGAATAATACACCCTCTGTTTGATGAGATTCTGTGATTTAATTGAAATGAATGCACTTACCACCCCTGTTGTGATCTAACAGGCTGGTACATATCCGAAGCAAGATGAAAATCCGACTGAATCTTCCTCAAAATACCAAACATCAAGTACGCAGGAACTGGAAATTTGAATCCAGAATTCCCGCCAATTTTTTTTTTTTCAAACGATGAGGGTGAAGTGCCCTGAATCCAAACACGGGTGCCTTTAACAGCTCGGCTGCCTTGGGGGCGCCCTTATCCATTTTTAGGGTGCCTTTAGTAATTTTGGTGGGTGCCTTTAACACTTTTTCTGGGGCATTTTCAACATTTTTTCGGGGTTCCTCCGCTGTATTTCTGGGGTGCTTCCGGTGCATTTCTGGGGTGCCTTTAGTACTCTATCCTGGGGTGTAAAACACCACTTTACGAGCCAATTTCGTCGCAAGAGCTTATTTCTCTAAAAATACCTACAAAGACATAAAACACCATAATAAGTACAAAAATGGGTACTAATAATATATACAATAGAGATGAAAATAGACACATAAATGCGTCTATCACTTCACGACATTCATCGATTGAAGAAGAAGAACTACTAAGGGGAGCTTGTGGAACTTCATCAACAAAAGGTATGTGGAGACTTGAACTCATATATCACTTAAAAGTCTATTTATACTCTATCTCCTATTTGAGACAAAAGTCGTATAGCTATATAGACTTCGATTATACACATTTGATATTTCGAGCTAAGTTTAACTCGCTTACATATTTCTCGAAATATGTGTTGGTAAGCTTTCGCTTTAACCAAGTTCATCTTATATTCTTCATGAAAGTCAAAAGATGATCATGTGAAAATCGCCTGGTAACATCTTATATGATTTGTGTGAGACAGTCATTTGGTGTAAACTCGGAATGTTTCGTATTGATCATTTGAAAATTGCTTTAAAGCTAATAGTTTGTGTGAGACAGCTATTCCCGTCTTATAAGAATGTTTCAATGATTGAAATGGGAGTTTAGAACAATTAACCATGATTGGATATAGCACAGTATGCGTACTTGTATGCTAACTATTGCAAGTTATTCCAAGTCCGGGAACCATAGTATGCATACCCGTATGCGTATTGGTTTGTTAGTTGAAGTTTGAAAACCTAGTATGCATACCCATATGCATACCAATGTAAAGTTCAAGTCCAGAAATTCAACTGAGTTTGGTGGTGTACGACAGTATGCGTACCCGTTCACATACTGACGAACCCAGACCAAGTTCGACTTCTTAGGTATGCGTACCCGTTTGCATACTTGAGTGGGTTATGTTCTAAAATCTGTTTGTTCATGAACTAATACATCTATAAAATAAGGAATGCAATCTTTTGCAAACCGTGGCTATAATGTTCATGAATTGATTCGAGTGAATCAAAATCGATTTTTCTTCAATTGTGTGTTGTATACTTCTATGAGAATATAAACAATTGAACGACTCTAAACCTAGTTTCATTTGAGTCACTTGAACTAGTTGTATTAAGATGAACAAGGTTGATATGAAAGTGTTCATATGACTAACTTCGGTTAACTATTGTTGAGCCAACAAGGTGTACACGTTTAGGTACGGTTACCCATATCTAAATGAAGTCACTTTTCATTTGAGTGTAACAAGCTAAGTTCGATCTAACGGTTGAAAGATATTCACTTGAGGATATTCATGTTTTCATCTAACAGTGAATATTGAATGCTTTGTTACCAAGGTAACATTGATTGCAAACCCTGATTTGAAGACAATATAAGGGAGAACTCTAGCAACTGGGAAACATAATCCCCACATCTCTTGTGTGATACTAGTTGCGACTAGAGTCGATTCTCCTTTAACCTAGGTTTTTCCTAAAACCATTATAGGTTAACGAATTAAAGACTTCAGTGGGATTGTGAAGCCAGACCCAACTATTTTCTCTGTAGTTGCGTGTTCTGATCTTGCTTTATTTTATCGTATTGAGTACTATCTTCTCTAAGATTTGCTCGATATTTAATCTCCGATTTGTAAGATAAAAAGTAGTCACAAACATCTTCATCTCATCGTTTGTGATTCCACAATATCTTGTTTCGCTACCATACGATTAAGATTATTATTAGGTGATTGATATTACTAGGCTGTTCTTCGGGAATATAAGTCAGGTGTATCAATTGGTTCCTGTTCACCTTGATTTATCAAAAGACAGAACAAAAACTCGTAGGTATTTCTGTGGGAGACAGCTTCATCTATTCGATAGACTTTTCTGTGTGAAACAGATTTGTTTATCAAGTTTTCGACTTTGGGTCGTAGCAACTCTTAATGTGGGTGAGATCAGCTAAGGGAATCAAGTGCGTAGAGTCCTACTGGGATTCAGAGGCGTAAGGAACGCGATTGTACCTTGATCAATGTGAGATTGGTTAGGGCTCAACTACATTCCAGTCCGAAGTTAACTTGTAGTAGGCTAGTGTATGTAGCGGATTAATACAGTGTGGTGTTCAAATCTGGACTAGGTCCCGGGGTTATTCCGTATTTGTGGTGATACCAACTGGCTCTGATACCAACTTGATACGTATTGATCTCTGTACCTTGGTGACTATTATTATAGAGGAGGAATTCAAAATAATAATAGACGAAAACTAGAAAACATAAGACACAAGATAGTAATTCGAAGAAATATATCTTCTCTAGATTATGAACAAGAAAACTATTACAATTCTCTTTTTGTTACGCTCACAATCTCTCTAAACAGTAAATAATCTTAAACTGTTTTTCTAAGCTTGCTTTTACAATAATTAATTGCCTTACAAACTTATTTCTAGGTGATTTTTCTCACAAACCTCCTTTCATAGATCTAGGTGTGTCTGTATCACAAACCACACTCTAGATGTCTTAGCTATGAGCTAAACATCTCTATTTATATCTTTAACGGTTTCCCAAACCTTCTAGAAATCTATTTCCTTATCTAGGAATAATTCCTTTTCTAGGTATATTTCCTTATCTAGGAATAATACCTTGTCTTAGGAATATTTCCATATCTAGGAATAATTCCTTATCTAGGAATATTTCTATATCTCAGAATATTTCCTTATCTAGGTTACTGCTTAAAAATTAGTATTCCTTCCTAAATTACAATTATATCCCTAATCCGTCTTGAGGATCACTAGTTCCCGGAGAGAGGAAGATACACATGTATCATGCGCCCCCCCCCCC
>JAJJMB010001378.1:1416076-1468591 GCA_023531105.1 Papaver atlanticum
GAAAGTTATATTTGGAGGTTAGGGAACTCAAGAGTTCCTTTCACCCTGCCGAACCATCTCTCTTTGCTGGAAACTTGACCTTGATGTTTAATTTGAAAAGCGTTCATATCTCCTCGTCTTGTCTTAGTCACTCTTCACTCCATAACGCAATCTTGTTCGAGTGGTTCTTCTTCTTTTTCCTCGTTCTTTTCTTCAAAAACACCAGATGGAAAACGTAGTCTTTTTCTTCATCTTCGACTTGGGTGTATAAGACTTCATGTCTGTTTATAGCGTAGCCACCTTCTCTTCCGTAGTTTGTGGTTCGCTTTGCTTAGGATCATCAACTGACTTTCCCATCTTTGGTTCCCTTTTCTTTAAACGTCTTCTTGCTTCTCGAGTACCTAAACAAGCTTTTTGTAGAGAGATCTAGTGAAGACCATAAACCACAGGAATCTTCCCTAAAATAAACGACCTTTCTCTGATACCAACTTGACACCAACTGGCTCTGATACCAACTTGATACGTATTGATCTATGTACCTTGGTGACTATTATTATAGAGGCGGAATTCAGAATAATAATAGACGAAAACTAGAAAATAGAAGACACAAGATAGTAATTCGAAGAAACATATCTTCTCTACATTATGAACAAGAAAACTATTACAATTCTCTTTTTGTTACGCTCACAATCTCTCTAAACAGTAAATAATCTTAAACCGTTTTTCTAAGCTTGCTTTTACAATAATTAATTGCCTCAAAAACTTCTTTTTATGTGATTTGTCTCACACACCTCCTTTCATAGATCTAGGTGTGTCTGTATCACAAACAACACTCTAGATGTCTTAGCTATGAGCTAAACATCTCTATTTATAGCTTTAAAGGTTTCCCAAACCTTCTAGAAATCTATTTCCTTATCTAGGAATAATTCTTTTTCTAGGTATATTTCCTTATCTAGGAATAATACCTTGTCTGAATATTTCCATATCTAGGAATATTTCTATATCTCAGAATATTTCCTTATCAAGGTTACTGCTTAAAAATCAGTATTCCTTCCTAAATTACAATTCTATCCCCAATCCGTCTTGAGGATCACTAGTTCCCAGAGAGAGGAAGATACACATGTATCATGCGCCCCCCCTCAAGAACTTGAACTCCTGTGAAAGTTATATTTGGAGGTTAGGGAACTCAAGAGTTCCTTTCACCCTACCGAACCATCTCTCTTTGTTGGAAACTTGACCTTGACGTCTAATTTGAAAAGCGTCCATATCTCCTCGTCTTGTCTTAGTCACTTTTCACTCCATAACGCAATCTTGTTCGGGTGGTTCTTCTTCTTCTTCCTCGTTCTTTTCTTCAAAAACACCGGATGGAAAACGTAGTCTTTTTCTTCGTCTTCTTCTTGGGTGTATAAGACTTCATATCTGTTTGTAGCGCAACCACCTTCTCTTCCGTAGTTTGTGGTTTGCTTTGCTTAGGATCATCAACTGACTTTCCCATCTTTGGTTCCCTTGTTCTTTAAACGTCTTCTTGCTTCTCGAGTACCGAAACAAGCTTTTCGTAGAGAGATCTAGTGAAGACCATAAACCACAGGAATCTTCCCTAAAATAAACGACCTTGCTCTGATACCAACTTGACACCAACTGGCTCTGATACCAACTTGATACGTATTGATCTTTGTACCTTGGTGACTATTATTATAGAGGCGGAATTCAGAATAATAATAGACGGAAACTAGAAAACAGAAGACACAAGTTAGTAATTCGAAGAAACATATCTTCTCTAGATTATGAACAAGAAAACTGTTACAATTCTCTTTTTGTTACGGTCACAATCTCTCTAAACAGTTTTAAGTTGATCTACTGTTTAGAGAGATTGTGAGCGTAACAAAGAGAGAATTGTAATCGTTTTCTTGTTCATAATCTAGAGAAGATATTTCTTCGAATCACGTTCTTGTGTCTTCTGTTTTCTTAGTTTTTTTCGTCTATTATTATTTTGAATTCCGCCTCTATAATAATAGTTTCCAAGGTATAAAGATCATACGTACCATCCATATGGGACAAAAATCGGTTAAACGCTTCAAAACATCCGCATCTCAAGAGGAAAAAAGCAAAGTAAAAAAGAAAAGACAATTCTTTTAAAATTGGCTGAGACACGGTCAAGACTCAAAGTAACAAAAAATTATGTCAAAAATCGCTGATAGTTTAGGAAGAGCGGAGGCTCGTTACACCTTATCAAAAAGAGAGAAAAAAAATTATGTCAAAAACAAAATAAAATAAAAAATCATTACATATAGTTGTTGCAAGTCGAATCTGTGACTTTGCGAGTATATTCTGTTCAGATATTTCTTCCATAAGCCTAAACAAGACGGTCATGCTTGCCACAAACCGGTACACAATCCAAATGACCAAGTCATTTATTCTTCTCCACAAACCGGTACACGAATGTTTACCTGAACAGAGAGCTTGGAGCGCACCAGTTGATGAGTCGCAACCACAGTGTTGGCATTATGAGTTTTTTTTTTTGGTTTTCCCCAGACAGCTGGGATTGGCATTATGAGCTGCAGCTAGCCCAAACCAATATGTCATTGTTGTAAAGCACAAATTGAAGAGTTGACAATCATGCATCTGACCAATAAATTAAAAAATGTAATTAACTAGTGGTGTGTTTTATAAAATGATTGTTGACGATTATCTGTGTAGGCCGATTATGTGCGGCAACTTCTTCTTCCATTTTCATTGACTAGCAGCTTTTGGTTTCATCTCAAGCACTACAGTGACTATACCGATGAACAGACATGCGCTAATTTGATCAGTCTGTCACAAGTTATTGCATACTTGAGTCCTATTATTTGGGGAGTTTGTTGGTAACTTTTTGTAGTTCTTTAGTTGTCAGAGTAGTGGGCGAATTTGTGACTGTCTAAGTGGTGGTACTGGTCGAGTATTATTAGGAGTTTGAATAGGTCATTTTAGTTGCTTAGAAAATGTCAGTCGTTGAGTACGTGACGAATTTATGTAGGAGCAAGTCAAGCACTATGTGCTATCAATATGTAATATAAATTGAGTAAGTTGTAATGTAACAGATGTATCTCAAGTTTAATGAAAATGTAGACATTGAAAGTCTATCTGTGTGTCTCCCTCTCTACTCTCCTCTATACCTGTTTTGCTACACAGTCTCCTCGGAGCGTTTAACTGATTATGATGATGATAACTACTCTACTCATTACCAGTAAAATCGTGAACGGGTACCTTCTTTTTATTTTTATTCATGTTTCTCTCTTGTTTGTTATTGCCATTCAAAACTGTTCTGCAAAAGATAACAGCACCATTACATCAACCCAAGTCATTACCGGCTCTCAAACTCTAATTTCCTCCGGCCAAGTCTTCAAACTAGGCTTCTTCAATCCTTCTAATTCTACAAACCGTTATGTCGGAATTTGGTACAACAAGTTTCCAGTACAGACCATCGTATGGGCCGCAAACAGGAACAACCCGATAAAGGATACGTCAGGAACTTTAAGAATTGCAAATGATGGGAATCTTGTAATCTCTAACGGACGAGGAGTTGTTCTCTGGACTACAAACATTCTAATATCGCCAACGCCAACAATACAGTTGTTGAATTATTAGATACGGGAAATTTAGTGCTTAGCTTGATAAATGATTGTACAAGGTTTTTATGGCAGAGTTTTGATCACCCAGCTGATACTTTGCTTCCGCAAATGAAAATTGGTGCAAGCACTAGACAAGAACTTACATCCTGGAAAGACGAATCTGATCCTTCACAAGGAATTTTCTCTGCGGGGCTCGATCTCGCAGATGGCATTCCTCAGCTTGTCCTTTCAAGTAATGGGTCTAATTATCGACACTGGCGTAGCGGTCCATGGAACAATATTGTGTTTATTGGTATACCGGACATGACTAATGGTTATAATGATGGATTTTATTTAACTAAAGATGATCAAGATGGCAGTATGTACATGAGTTTCAACTATGCTGATAAATCTACCATACGGAGGTTCGTAATGGATCATCGTGGGGTAGTACTAGGACTGAATTGGTATGAAGGAAGTAACGAATGGAGACAGTTGTGGTCCTCACAAGAGAATGAGTGCGACATTTATGGAAAATGCGGCCCATTCGGTAGCTGCAATCCATTGAATTCACCAATCTGTAGTTGTCTACCGGGGTTTAAGCCTATGTCTGACAATGAATGGAACAAGGGAAATTGGTCAGGTGTGTGTGTGAGGAATACTCTATTAATGTGCCAAAACAACTTTAGCGGTTCACACACTGATGACGGGTTCTTGAAGCTTGGAAGTGTCAAAGTGCCTGATTTCGCCTCCTCTTTCTGGTTGGGGTCTCCAACGATCGAGGATTGCAACAGGACATGCTTAAGTAACTGTTCTTGCATTGCGTATTCGTATGATAGTGGTATTGGGTGCATGACATGGGTTGTGGATTTAGTGGATATACAAGTTTTTGATGAAACTGGGGCAGATCTTTACATTCGCCTAGCTCTTTCCGATCTTGGTAAGTTTTTGATGAGCACTACAGCATTTGATATTTGTTTCTTTCAAGTAGCCTGAGCCCAATGTGCGCTTTCTTACATAAATTCCTTGTAAAAGGTAGATCTTGCAGAAAAGAACAATACAGATGAAAACACAAAGAACAGTACAGATGTAAACACAAAGAAGAATCCAAGTCATGTACTCTTGCGCGAGAATTTAAAGTCAGTTGTGGTAGTTGCAGTCCTTGTGGGAATACTTGCCATCATTATATGCACAAACTTCTTTTGGAGGTGGTTGGCGAAACAGAAGAATGACGGGAAAGTTGCTTCCGGTTTAGAAAATGTCCATGGAGAAACTCCAGGCGGCAACATGCTGGGAGACGATCCAGATCATCTGAAGTTTTTCAAATTTGAAGAGTTAGCAATTGCCACAAATAATTTCAGCAGAACCAATATGCTTGGCCAAGGTGGATTTGGTCAAGTATACAAGGTATAGTGGCTATCTATTCTCGGACTTTTAGTTACAAGAAATGAAACATAAATTGTTTCCGTTTTGCAGGCAAAGTTACTGGATGGACAGGAAATAGCTGTGAAGAGGCTTTCTAAGGGTTCTATACAGGGTTTGGAAGAGTTTAAGAATGAAGTTCTTGTCATCTCAAAAGTCCAACACAGGAATCTAGTTAGACTTTTAGGTTGTTGTCTTGAAGGGGAAGAAAAGATGTTGGTTTATGAGTATATGCCAAATAAAAGCCTGGACGCCTTCCTTTTCGGTTTGATGCTTTTCGCAAAACTCCTGTCTAATGATGTTTGTGCATGCATACCTGTATATGCACTTATAAAATGAGTTTTTGTTTGTGAATCAGATCCAACAAAAGGTGCACTCCTGGACTGGAAAAAGAGATTTCAGATTATAGAGGGGATAAGCCGGGGAATTCTGTATCTACATAGAGATTCTAGACTGAGAGTCATTCATAGAGACCTTAAAGTTAGCAACATTCTATTGGATGGAGACCTGAACCCCAAAATTTCAGACTTTGGCATGGCAAGGATATTTGGAGGTAATGAACACCAAGCAAGCACTGGAAGAGTTGTTGGGACACTGTAAGTGGGAAGTACTTGTTTATCTTATAAAATGTATCAGTAATTTGAATCAGTCGTAATTATAATTGTTCGCTTTCAAATGATGCAGTGGATACATCCCCCCTGAGTATCTCATGGAAGGTCGATTTTCAGAAAAGTCTGATGTTTTTAGTTTCGGCGTATTGCTACTCGAAGTTGTGAGTGGAAGAAAGACCACTAGTTTTCACCATTCCGAGCAGTCATTGAGCCTTTTGGGATATGTAAGTAGCTTTAACTTCTCTTTTCCTCCCAAGCAGCTTTGCAAGTATTACTGTGATCACTGTTTTTTAGTTTCTAATTAAGTGGTAGCATTCCAGGCATGGCAGTTGTGGAATGAAGATCAACTGGAATTGTTTATCGATCCTACATTACTACACGAATCAGTTCCCCAAGCAGAAATGTTTAGATGTATCCAAGTGGGACTATTGTGCGTGCAAGAATTGACAAGTGATAGACCAAATATGTCAACAACACTTTCAATGTTAACTAGCGAAATCGCAACTCTTCCCACTCCAAGAAAACCTGCATTCACAGAAAGAATGATATCGACACAACCAGATTCCTTTCCACAGAGCCAGGGATCAGCAGCTTCTGCAAACCAACTGACTGTTACAAATATTGAAGGGAGATGAGTTACATTTGTGCTTTTTCCTGTTTTTCGGGTTTTTAAAAATGCAATTTTTGAAGGCAACTTTGGATCTACTGGCCTTGCTATGTCCAGTGATTTCTTGGAATTCCCTTGGATTGGAAGATCATAAGACTTGCTCTGTGAGTTCTCAAAAGTGAAAGTTCTCAAGAATCAAGACCCACAACACCCATTTAGACATTTTTTTTGAAATGTGTAACAAAATATTGAAATACATTGACAATAGAGAGCTGGAAGCTTACTGACATCTGGATTCAAGTAATGCAACTTTCCTAATCCTTTATACAACTCCTATGCCGATGTATGGACCTTAATCTGGAAAGATGCGGTGTTCAAGAACAAGGGCGCCAGGACCTTCGCCTCGCCTAGCACCTAGGCATGCCTAAGACGCTTTAGGCGCTCAAAAAAAAAATTGCTCACACTTTGGTGCCTTGGGCGTTCTATTGTTAGGGGCCTTTTACAACATAGCAAGGAAGGCCGAGCGGATGCCGGCAAAGTTAATATTGTTGCATGCAACTCCAAGTTGTTCTTTCGATGAGTTCAGATACACCAATTTCTCTTTCGAGTTGTTCTTACATTTAGACATTTTTTTGGCAAAGACCCACAACACCCATTTAGACATTTATTGTGAAATTTGTAACAAATTTTAGAATTACACTGACAATTAAGTCAAAAACAAATTTATTAATAATCTCATTTTAACCAACTTAAAGATAATAAAATCAACCTCAGTAAAGACCAAGCCAAGTCTGAACACCCTTGTAGAGTGTGGCTGTGGCAGTCACTTGATGGTAACAGAATTGCCTGAACTTGAAATCTAAATACGTAAATGCTTCTCTAGGAATGATCCTACCCACACCTAGCTAGTATCCTAGTAAAACTTGTTCATCTAAACTCAAATTGCTCGTGATTCGTGTCGTCAGCATTAGGCTGGGAACGTGTTTACTGGGGATTTGGTGGACGACTGTTTGCAGAAGAAACCCTTGATCCCCATTCAAGCAACTCTTTGCTTGTATCATCCTTGTGGACTACAATCTCTATGAAACACAAGCAATCTTTCTTAACTGCAGTCGCAGTCTCAATCGCTTCCACCAGCTCTTCCTCGCATTGAACCTTGGTGGTCCAGCATTTCCCATCACCATTGTGTATAGCATCAACCAATGCAGTGTAGTTCCAGTTCTTGATGACATTGTAAGGTCCGTCATGGATTTCAACTTCTATGGTGTATCCGCCGTTATTTATTAAGAAGATGATGGGGTTCTGTTGACACCTTAACAATGTTGATATATCTTGTGCAGTTACCTGGAAACTTCCATCACCAATACAAGCAATCACTCGCTTATCTTTCGCAGCCTGTGCATACCCAAGTGTTGCACCAACTGACCAACCAATTGATCCATACTGCATCTGGAACTCATACCTGCAACCACAACACCCATTTAGATATATGCTCTATGTAGTTCTAAAGACATGAAAAAAATGAGAATACAATGTTCATGTAAATTTCTCACCCGCAACCATCAGGTAATTTCAATTTTTGGCAGTTAAACCAGGAATCACCGGTTTCAGCAATTACAGCACTGTCACCTGATAGCATCGCTTGAATGTGTTGGAACAGGATGTTGACTCTCAAAGGCTCTTTTGGATCACACTGTAAAGGAAGCCCTTGGGGGACATAAATTCTGTGGTAATTCTCATAAGCAGTTGTGTTTCGCTTGAGTTTCTTCGCCAATGCTGGTAAAAAATCTTTCATCATAACACATCCAAATGCAGGTCCATTAGCAATAACAACCCGGTCAGGTTGCACGATAATTGCCTTCTCTTTCTTGAGAAGCAGTGAGTAACCCACAGAACTGTAGTCATTAAAGATTGGTCCAGCAAATAAGTAGGCATCTGCTGATTCAACAATTTCAGCACAGAAGGCTGTGCTTACTGCACCCCAGTAAGTCCCAATGAAATGTGGATGCGTCTCTTTCATGAGTCCTTTAGCCGAAGGCATCACTGCAACTGGATAACCACAAGCATCCGCCAACTCAAGAAATGCATTGCAAGCCTTGGCCACCCGAAGTTTTGGCCCTGCCACCATCACTGGCTTTACTGCCTTATTCAAAAACTCAGCTGCAGCTTCTACTGCTGCTTCTAAACCCATACTATTACTCAACCTGCAAAGTGAATTAAAACACAAAGTATCAATACCAAACAAAACCAGAACTCACTGCTTTAAAAAAAATTATAAACCCCCTCAAGTTGGATTAGAGATTACTTGGGTGCAATGCAGAATGGAACAGGCTCTCGATTGAAAGTAGGGTGCGGAACTGCAGACAAATTACAACTGATGCTGATATAAACAGGTTTGCTTTCCTTCAAAGCTGTTGAAATCGCAGTATCAATTTGTTCTTGTGCATCTTCCAAGTTGTTAATAAGAACCTGGTAACAAGTAACCGGCTGAAAACAACGAAGTTCTTGACTGAAATCCGGTATACCAATAGTATGATGGAGAATTCTACTAGTGCCATAATCATTAGAATTAGGACCACCAACAATACAAATTATTGGCAAGTTTTCACTATAAGCACCAGCAATAGCATTAAGAATACTTAAACCACCAACAGTAAAGGTAACAGCACACGCACCAACACCGCGAGACCGAGCATAACCATCAGCAGCATACCCAGCATTAAGTTCATTACAACAACCAACCAATTTAAGACCTGGTTCAGCAATAAGATCATCGAGTAATGTTAAATTGAAATCACCGGGAACAGCAAAAACATCATTAACACCAACTTGTACTAAACGTCTAGCCAAATGACGTCCTAGCGTTGCTTCTGCTGAACCAATTGGTGTTGTGTTATGCACTGTTGAAACATGAGATGAGTTTGGTGGACAACCCACAACACCATTTGTTGGTTTGCAAGCTTCAAGAGCACCAACTTTGAAATCCATTTTTGTATCAGAGTTTTCAAGTGTTTAGCTTTGTTTTGAAGGAAGAAAAGAAGAGTGTGTAAGAAAAAAGAGAATTGATTAAGGTATTTATATAGGTGCAACAGAGAAATTTGCAATGGTTTTGACGGTGTTGGTTTTGGTTATGCACGTAGTAGCCTGCCAGTTGCCACCTGCACTGAATATTCACGCTGTTTTTTTCCTGTGATTCAGAGTTTGCCATGTCATAAGACACAAGTAAATGACCCAAGGATTAAACTCGCTTAGAACTCCAAGAAATGGTTTTCTCCATTAAGTATTGTGGGCAAGGAAATGGTTTCACTTCAATAGTACTTTGTCTAATTAACTATTAATTCTTTCGAATCAAAAAGGTTAATCTTACTTAGTGCGGCTCCTGCGAAAAAAAGGACATCCTTTGTTTGCTTTTGCATTTGCAAGTGGGCAAGCACTAATCAAGTTGTCCTTGTTGTCTGCTCTAAACCAGTGGTGGACATAGTTTAGTGGTAGTTGCAGTTTTGGCAACCCCTCGTAACACATGTATATATATAGGATAGTACTGTTTCAGATTTGTACTTGTTGACAATTATTAAGAAGAGGAAAAGGTACTGTTCCAAATTTCAAGTTTCAAAGTTTCATAACTTTGCATTGGATCAATTGTTCAGCCTGGCAGAACAAAAGTCTCGTGGGATAGATGATCAAATTGCCAAAATTGTTACCACATCAGAATTTGTAGCGAAACCGATCGAAAAAAAGAACTTGTAGTGAAAATTGACTTGGAGGGTCAAATCTCATGGGTAACTGCTCGCTCCATCAAGAGCAGTAAGATCTCACCATTTCTCTCCAGTGACTCCTTAGTTAGACAGCGAGTCACTTGACACTTCGGAAAATGCTGGGTTTGGAACCAAGTTTGGAAGCCCATAAGGCACGATTCTTCCAAGATTTTCAGGGATCGACCCTGGATCGGAAGACCATATAAGATTTGTTCCGACTAGCTGGACACGATTACAGTGCATAAGAACGCAACAAATCTGAGTTGTTTTCTTATGGAGACCATTGAATTCCTGTTGTAGGAATATTTGATTACAAGTTAAACTTTAGTTAACTTGAGACAAATTTGATTAGTTGGAGTCGGGAATTAATTTAGAACCATGTTTTGGGGACTACCCCAAAAAGGTGGGGGACTACTTTGTTATATGAATGTCCACCCTAAATTTTAAGGGGTGTCCTAAAAGATTAGGGAAGACTAATCTGCCCTTATCCTAATTAAGGTTATAACTAATCCTAATAACCCAATAATTTAACCACTAATCTAACCCCTAAATTAAAACCTAAAATCAGTTTCAAAACCCTTTTTTTTCTTTTATTCTTCTTCTTCATCTTCCTCTTCTTCGTATACATCGTCGATTCGAAAAAAATTCATCGTCGATTAATCAATTTTTATAAACAATGCGTTCTAAGCAGACACCAAGAATTCCAGGATTGAGTCCGGGTCTGGCTAATATAGCGAATCTCCCAAATCAATTTGAAGTTGATAAACAACTTCAAGCAAAGTTGGGAGACGAAGTCAAGCATCCAACATCAACCAAGAAGTCCGATTCGATTAAAATGAAAATCCGCAGGTAATTTCCTTCATACACATTCCTTTGAATCGTTTTTTGTTGAAGAAATCGATTAGAAATCATCAAAAACCATTGAAAATGGTCGTTACATTATAGATTTCGGCTAGGAGAAATTTTGAAAACCCTAGATTTTGGTAACCGAACTTTCAATATGAAGAACAGTTCGGCCAATTAGAAAATTTTAGGTAACCGAACTATGTAGTTCGGTAAGCTCGCAAAAAAAAAAACGTAACCGAACTCCTTCTTTATATGAAAATTTTGAGTTCGGTTTAGTCGATAAATTTATATAGGTAACCGAACTTTGATAAAATATAGTTCGGTTACTTCGCAGTTTCTATGTGGTAACCGAACTTTGATAAAATATAGTTCGGTTACTTCGCAGTTTTTATGTGGTAACCGAACTTTGATCTGTCAACACCAAACTTGTAGTTCGGTGACTTCGCAACTTATACCAGATAACCGAACTTTAGTCTGTTAACATTTTGTGTTTAATGTAATCCCATGTTCAATTTTATTTGATAAGAAAATATTCTGTTTAGCTAATAATGTGATTTTCATTCATTAGGAACAAAGGAAAAAAAATATAATCCCCACCTAGCCGAAGATTTGAGAACTCCCACTCTTCTCTGAAGCTAAATCCTACCAGTTTGTGACTGAGACTTCAGGTAAAAAGTTCGATTACCTAAATTTTTACCTTGTAACCGAACTTTCTAGTTCGGTTAGCAAAGTATAATATCACTGGTTACCGAACCTAGAGACTCAAAATTTGGCTTTTGCACAAGTTGGAAAAGTCATTCTCTTGATGCAGAAATCACAGAACTACACTCTTAGGTTTGTTTTAGAGTGGTTTGTATATCATATATATGTTAAGTTTGTGACTTAGCCTTCAAATAAAAGTTCGGTTACCTCATTATTTACCATGTAACCGAATTTTGTATTTCGGTTGGCTCACAAATATTTATTTTCTAACCGAACTTTGAATTTTAAAATTTCAATGTTCTATATCTGACACAAAACAGGTGTTCGGCAACCTGAAATATTTGCGCAGGTTAAGTTCGGCAATCTCAATAATCATTTGTGCTTACCGAACTATTATCTGTCAACTCAATAAAATACTAACATTAACTCGATAATGAATACCACACTTCAAAAAACATAGTATTAGATTGATAAGCATACTTAGTTCCATTACATGTGTCATTTAATCATCCTCAAGTGAAATTTTACCTTCATGTACAATTTCGTCCGATTTCTTCAAAGCTTTCCACATCTCCATGTTATGATCATACATAATACACCAACCCAACATTATATCGGAGTTAAATGCAGGCCAATAAGAGTTTCCGGATATTGGAGGCAGTGGACAATCGGGTTTTAAACGAAGTCCTATAAAGTGGTTGTTGTTAGTCAATGCCATCACACATCTCCTTCGCTTGAGTTGCTCGACACATACGGTTGTTTTCGGGGTGAAGGTGAAACTAGCATACTTTGATAAATAATGAACCACACAATTAAATGCGTCGGCGATTAAGTGTCCACATATCGGTATGCTCATCCAATAATCCGTTGTGATCGGATGGCCCCCATGAAGACGACGTTGATACTTAACAAATTTCTCATTGAGACTACCCACCCCATCACACAACATTGTCTTGTAAAATGCCGGATTCTCCTTTAGTTTGGACAACAACCTTTGCCTTATATGAGTGATTGCACACCCATTATTTAGCTTGGCACCTTCGATGAAAGGCCCAAGTTGTTGATTGACAACATGAAAACCACAATTACCATCCGGAGGAACGTCGTCAGTGGATATAACGTATTCTATAATGTATAGAGGTAGCTCATTCAAATAGTCTTTATTTGGAGCCTCAAGCTTCACGTATAGGGAAGATGGTTGGATAGGGCAAATTGGAGACTTAAGCTTCACGTCGCCGAAACATGGTTGACTTGGTTGTGATGGACACATCGTACCTTTTTTCTTCAAATCTCGCTCACTTGTTTCGCCTTTCTCCTCAATACTCCTACCCCGTTTCTTGGTTTTCTCCAAGTACATTGCCGCGGTATACTCATGGGCCGAAGGATCTCTAGTAAATGGGGTTTGCTCACTTTTCTTCTTACGTAACACCTTTGCGTATTCTCTTAGTTTTTTTTTAGTTTCTTTTTTGCTTGGCCTACCTTTGCGTTTGCCTTTTGATGGTTCATAAACATTCTCCGAAGTTTGTGGATATATGATTTTCCTCATGTCATCCCAAAATATTTGTTTTTGGAGCTTGTTCATGCCACGATACATCTCTAGTACGGTTCTACCCATTTCGTTATCACCAAACTTCTCTCCGGCTTCTTCTCCCTTTGGAGGAGGGATGAAACTTAGATGCTTCCAATATGGATCAATGTCGCTTAAAGGGATTACGCCATGCTCGTAGTTGATTATCATATGGCGACAAGGGAGTCCCATAGACTTCTTCATGTTACATACACACACCTCATCCCTCTTGGTTTCCCACTTATCAATCAACTCGACTTCTATAATCAACGACTTCATACATTGGCGAGATACATTGTAATGGATTCCCTTGAACAATGGGTGGTCGGCATATTTTCCGGTCATTTTGAATATATGGCTTTTTTGGAACTTCTCTTTAATTCTATCAATGTCACGCTTGAAGTAATTTTCCATAGCATTCCACACGGTTACGAAATTATCAACACATCTAAAGAGATTCTTCTTCAACCGATGGTGATCCGACTCTACTAAACTTGTCGCTTGATTTCCCAAGTGTTTATATTGGTTGATATAGGCATTAACAAACCTCTCTTTGTGTGGTTCCAACCATTAGCGAAGAACATACGATACAACACCGGGATAATCGGGAGTATCCCAATGGGCGATAAACTCCGCAAGATTTAGATGATACTCTTCCTCGGTAAGATACCAACACAATGATTCCCATTCACCGTTGAAAGCAACCCATTTAGCGTAATTTAGATCGTATTGTTTTTCAACTTCCTCTTTTGCATCCGCTCGTTCATGTTCCGGTAGCATCTTAATCTCTTCATATCCTTTTTTCTTGGGTGGACAAATTATTGGCTTGCACCTATTTATCAAATTACACCATATATGGAACGTACAACGCATATTGTGTGCTAATGGAAACACTACCTCTATTGCATTCATCAATGCGACTTCATTGTCGGTGACTATAACCCCGGGAATATCATCACCTTGGAAGATTGCCTTAACTTGTTGTAGTGCCCAAATGTAACTAGGTTCTTGCTCGTCCCTTAAGAAACAAAACGCCACGGTAAACGGTGACTGCGTCGAAGTACGCCCAACAATATTCAACAATGGCATCTCGTACTTGTTCGTCTTATAAGTACAATCCATTATGAGAACTTCATGGAAGCATTGAGCCAATTGAACACTCGTTGGATGCGCAATGAAGAGTTGTGTTATCTCTCCGTCTGAATCCACATCCTTTTGAACCGCGTAGTCTTTCTCTTTAGCCAAAAAAACAATTGTTGCATCACTTGTCTACCTCTCCATTCCTTCTTTCTAATTGTCACAATTGCATTACAAACCGTGGACAAAGATGAGTGGTTATCCTTGTTATCCTCCTTTAGTATTTGGAGCATTTGAATCGGTGAAACACCCATTTTCCTCATTTTAGCTACCTTGTCCATCTCTTCAGGAGTTTGCTTGGCCGCCATGAAATGTCCTTCAAGATGCTCCAGACGAGGGTGGTTATGACAACCTTCCATAACCTTGTAGAGAACCCATCCACCCAATTCTTCGTTGTAATTAAATGCAAGCTTGAATGGCCATTTAATCTTCTTTGAGAAAATTTTGTTCTTCCTATTTGTTTTTCCTTTATAAACATAACCCTTCCTCTTGTGGCTTTTATCGGGATCACCGCTTCTCTCACAAACCATTTCAAAGCGGGTTTTGCTTTCTCTCCCATTCAATACTTATACGCACATGTCTTTTAGTGTATGTTGTCTAGCCCAACTCTTTGCCTCTAAAGGACTTTTGAATACCAAGTCATTCATGTAGTGATGGGACGTGTCATCGTACAAAATATCAACAGGGGTAGGTTGATTTTCCATTGGTTCTATTGGATTAGATGTAACCTACGAGTAATAGCACAACGTCAATACCAACTAAAAATATAAAATACTTAAATTTTCGGAAATGTAAAAATAAAAATGATCCTGCCGAACAAAAAGTTTGGTTATGAAAAAAAAAATTGCGATCTTGCCGAACTTGTTCTTTGGAATTTTCTATGGTATAGTTCGGCAACATAATTACTACTATCGACTAAACCGAACTGCAAAGTTCGGTTACCTATTCAATGAACGTGATTTGCGAGCTTGCCGAACATAAACTTCGGTAACAAAGGGACTAAACTCGACTAAACCGAACTATTAACTGTATACTCTATAAAATTAGTTCGACAACGTTTTCTGAAAAAAGATAACCGAACTCTCAAAAACCTCCATTAAAACAGAGTTCGGTTACCTGCGTATGCTAAAATGAGTAACCGAACTGCACATACAGGAGAGTTCGGCTACCTGTTCTGCAGAATTGCTAACCGAACTACTTTGACCTAGCCGAAATTTCTTCTTGAAATTTTCGATTTGGCCAATTTTTTGCACAATTCAAGCTACATTAACTAAATTTGAGACATACCTGAGTACCCATAACTTCATCTTCTGGTTGTGGCTGATAAAATTCATCATTTGGGTCGTTAGGTTGAGTTTGGGGTAAATAGCTTTCATCATCTAACAAATAACTCATATCCGGATCATTAGAAATATTGACAAATATATTAAGAGATGAAGGAGGTTCTGATTCTGAGGAGGAGGTATCATCACATGAATCACTCATATCATATTTACTAAACTCAAAATAAAATTTTGAGGGTTCTTCCCTCTTTTTCTTCATCTTTTCTTCTTCTTCTTCTTCTCATTCTAACAAAACTATCCTATTAATAACTCACTAATCACTAACTAATCAGTAATTAATCATTACACTAACACTAACTAATCAATAAACTAACTAATTTAATTAACAAGGGTAAATTTGGTATTTAAAAAAAATAGATAAGGGGTGACCCAAAATTACTTCAAATGTCCTACCAAAAATAAAAGAGTAGTCCCCCACCTATTTTGAGTAGTCCCCAAAACATCGTTCTTAATTTAGGCAGGCTCAGGTGTTCTAAATGATTTATTTTTTTGACCTGGGCTAGTGTGAATGGCCAAGCCCAAAAATGAAGACTTAATTTGTTTTAAAAGAAGAAAGATTGACCAGCCCTCTCATAGGTCCATATCCCGATTAAGCTGGAGGAGGGATCTTTTTTATAATGGGACAAAATGAAAACAAATTACTACTCCCAGGTCATATGGGAGTAGTAAGTGACTGGTCCCTCCATCCAGAACTGTGAGATCTCACTATTCCTCTCCAATCATTCCTTAACTAGACGGGAAGTTACTTGACACTTCGGAAAATGCGGGGCTCGGAACGAAGTTTGGAGCCATAAGGCATGAGTCTTCCAAAAAATCAGGGAACAACCCTGGATCAGAAGACCATAAAACTTGTTCCGACCAGCTGGAAACAATAATAGTGCACAAAAATGCAACAAATCCGAGATTATTATTATTTATTTATTTTTTCGTTAATGGAGACCATTGAATTCCATCGCGAGAATAATCACTACTTACTATGTTGGTTTTTTATGGTTTAGGCCGGTAGCAATAGTCATGACTAATTTAAGTTAAACTTTAGTTAACTTGGGACAAATTTGATTAGTTGGAGTCGGGAATTGATTTAAATTATTTATTTTTTTAACCGGGCTGGTATTAATGGCCAAGCCCAAAAATGAAGACTTAATTTATTTATTTATTGTTTTTATCTTCTTTTTTTTGAAACTGAAAGAGACTAGGTTAAAGATTTAAGTGTTTACAAATCTTGCATCCTCCTTTGAGTAAGAGTATCACTAGGAGGAGCTAATAACCAAACACTACTTAAGTTATCAACTCTAGTTAATTTTGACAAAATGTCGGCAACTTTATTATCTCTTTAGGCATGTATCGACAATACCAAGAGGTGAAAACACTAAAAAATTGTTTAATGTCTAAGATTAAATTTCGAAGTCTCTGGTCTATGTTGAAGTCTTCATTATTTCAGCTTTGAGTCCAGTTTGAATGATACTTTTAGTCCTAGATCTTTTGCCCGCTTTACCGCTTCCATTAATTAAACCTCTGCCCTCAGCATGCTCTGCACCGGATACGTCTGTTAGATAGATGCATTTCGATCATCCACGTGTCCCTGCAAAATCACGTAGAATTATACCAATACCTTTAGATTTATTATTGTTAAAAAAAAAAACCCATCATAATTTATAGTATAAGATCCTCTAGGAGGGAAGACCAGTGAGCATTTGTTCTAGGTTGTCTGCTAACAATGTTACTCATAGAAGGAGGCATGTTCTCAAATTCCTGAAAGTATCTCCTGCATTCCTTAATTATCTTCTTTGGGATGAATTGCTGCCTCTAAAAACCTTTTCACATCTTTATGTCCATATACACCATGCAATAATTGCAATTTTACAAACCTCCTCTTCCAGAATTTGCTTAGAGATTAACTTATCTAACCAGCTACATAATCAGTCAGTTAAGCTTCCACTATGTTGAACATGAAGATCCAATACTGCGAACCAGAATGTTTTTACTAAAGAGCACTCCAAGATGCAAGAGCTGCTAATTCTTTGAATTGACTATAAAAAAGGACAACTAACATCTTCATTCTGAATTATATGCAACAACTTATCTCTAGTTGGGAGGATATCTCTTATGCATTTCCAAATGAAGTGATTTATCCTTGGCATAAGAGGGAGTTTCCATATTTTTTTGGAAATACTTTGCATTCTTGAACCCACCGAGTCATTATAATCTTCATACAAAAATTACCATTTTTTTCCAGAGTCCACACAAATCTGTCTTCGTATAGTTGATGAATTGGGATGTTGGTAATACTTCTTTCAGTAGTACCCTCAAAGAGAGAAAAGATGAGAGAGAAGTCCCAACTGCCTGTAGCTTGAGAGAATAGTTGATGGACAAATTGATAACTTTGATGATTAAAGGAACCAGCTTTGGGTAAAGAAGACCCATTCGGTTCTTCAATCCATCTATGCTTCCAGATTAGAATATTTTGACCATTTCCGACACACCAACAACTGTATTTATTGATGAAATTTAATTCTGAACTAATCCTATGCCATGACCAGGTAGAGTTAACATTATCTTTGACATTAAAAACTTGGCCATATGGGTAGTATTTGCTTGTAAATATTTAGCGCAAATAGAGGTGTTATCTGTGCGTAACTTCTAAACGGATTTAGCCAGTAAAGCTCTGCTGAACAAGTGAAGATCTTTGATACCCAAACCCCCCTCTTCGATTGGTTTATTTACACCTTTCCAGGTAATAAAATGCTTCCCTTAATTTGTTTTCTTGTTTCTCCCAAATTTTTGTTAATAGAATTGATATGCTTTGTGTCAGGAAGTTTGAAGCTAATCATGTGATGGACTGGAATAACACTGGTGACATTCCTTACCATGACTATTCTGCCATCCTCTGACATATTAATGCACCTTCATTTAGTCAATCTGTTTTCCATTTTATCCGCAAGATATGAGAATTGAATCTTTTCATTTCTACCCACAAATATTGGCAAACCTAAATACTTTTCGTTTTTAATATTCATTTGTCTGACCTGCAAAATACCTGAAATAGTTTGAGAGCAAGACGGATTCATAGTTTTACTGAAGTAGACAACAAACTTGTGGAATTAATCAACTGACCAAAGAAATCAGTAAAATCTTTAATCAATTCTAAGAGTTTGTGAGTTTAAGTCAAGTTTGCCTTGTAAAAGAGAAGAAAACCATCTGCAAATAATAGATGATTAATCTTGGGAGCTGACCTTGAAATCTTCATACCAGTTAATTGATTTGAGACTTCATAATGATTAAGCTGTCTTGAGAATGATTCCATAGCCAGAATAAATAGATAAGGGGATAAGGGATCCCCTTGCCTTATTCCCTACGTGCGTTTGAAAGATTTAGTTTGAGATCCATTAACCATAATCTCTATTTGTATGGTGTTGATACACTGGAAGATGAGATGACAAAACTTCTCACAAAAACCAAATTTCCAAAAAACGTCAATAAGAAAAACCCACTCTAATCTGTCGAATGCTTTCGACATATACATCTTTGAGTTAAATGGCATGTTATACCACCTTTCTTCTCCATTGCTTTAACCAATTCTTGAACCATGTAGACATTTTCAGAAATTAATCTACTCGGGACGTACGCAGATTGCATTGAAGAAATAATGTTAGGCAAGTGGTTTTTGAGAGGAAGGGAAATTATCTTGGATATCAGTTTGTAAATTGTGTTGCATAGTGATATTTGTCTGAAGTCCTCCGGCTTATGAGAAGTAACGCTTTTAGGAATTAAAGTCACCCTAGTATGATTGAGTTTCTTAAGGAGAAAACCAGAATGAAAGAAAGATTTTATCATCTTACAAACATCCTCTCCTACTATCTGCCATTGAGATTGATAGAAACCCGGAGGGAAACCATCCGGACCCGGTGCAACCCATGGCTCCATTGACATTAAATCTTGGTGAATTTTATCATTAGTTGGTATTGAAATTAGATCATATTTTTGTTGTTCAGAAATGCAGATAAGAATATGTTGAAGAAAAATATAATTGTCAGCAGTTTGAGAAAAAAAGCTGATCTTTTGAAGTGAGAGATTAGAATATCTTCGATAGAATCTTTATTTTGACACCATGAACCATCCGGAGTCTGCAAAGCATCAATTCTATTTCTTATTCTCCTATGATTTGCTCTGATATGGAAATATTTGGAGTTTTTGTCCATATAATGAGAATAGATCTCTGGATTTTAATCTATTGGATGAAGCTTGAATTTCATTAAGAGAATCTATTTCCATTTCAACTCTTAGAACTTCAGAATTATTGTTGCCTTGAACATATGTAGCTTGCAGTTGAGATAACTCTTGTTGAAGTGCATTAATTCTTGCATTTATATGACCAAAAGTACTTTTACTCCATTTAGACAAAAAATGTCTAGTATTAGATAACTTATCAGGGGGAGCATAAGATGCAGAACCAGAGATGTTAGAGTTCCAAGCATTAATAATTTCATTTATGCAAGAGTCATTTTGAAGACATTGTTCAAAAAAAATCCAATTTCTCCCAGATATTGTTAGAGCACTGCTCGGTCGAACTCGCAAGCGTTGCTATCTCAAGCTTGCTGTCAAGTTTAGTTGCCAAAACTATAAGTGTTGATTTCTAGTCTACTTATAGCTAAGTCTCGGATTAGGATAGAAAGTGTAGTTGAACATTAGACTTCACGACGTTCATCGATTGAAAACGAAGAACTACTAAGGGGATCTTGTGGAACTTATCCAACAAAAGGTATGTGGAGACTTGAACTCATCTATCACTCAAAAGTATATCTACTCTATCTCCTATTTGAGACAAAAGTCGTATAGCTATATAGACTTCATATTATACACATTTGATATTTCGAGCTGAGTTTAACTCGCTTACAAATTTCTCGAAACATGTGTTGGTAAGCTTTCGCTTTAACCAAGTTCATCTTATATTCTTGACGAAAGTCAAAAGATGATCATGTGAAAATCGCCTGGTAACATCTTACATGATTTGTGTGAGACAGTCATTTGATGTAGACTCAGAATGTTTCGTATTGATCATTCGATCACTTGAAAATTGCTTTGAAGCTAATAGTTTGTGTGAGACAGCTATTCCCGTCTTCCGAGAATATTTCAATGATTGAAATGAGAGTTTTGAACAAATAACCATGATTGGATATAGAAAAGTATGCATACTTGTATGCTAACTGTTGCAAGTTATTCCAAGTCCGGGAACCATAGTATGCGTACCCGTTCACATACTGGCGAACCCAGACCAAGTTCGACTTCTTAGGTATGCGTACCCGTTTGCATACTTGAGTGGGTTATGTTCTAAAATCTGTTTTTTCATGAACTAATACATCTATAAAATAAGGAATGCAATCTTTTGCAAACCGTGGCTATAATGTTCATGAATTGATTCGAGTGAATCAAAATCGATTTTGCTTCAATTGTGTGTTGTATACTTCTATGAGAATATAAACAATTGAACAACTCTAAAACTAGTTTCATTTGAGTCATTTGAACTAGTTATGGTTAAGATGAATATGGTTGATATGAAAGTGTTCATATGGCTAACATCGGTTAACTATTGTTGAGCCAACAAAGGTGTACACGTTTAGGTACGGTTACTCATATCTAAATGAAGTCACTTTTCATTTGTGTGTAACAAGCTAAGTTCAATCTAACGGTTGAAAGATATTAGCTTGAGTCTAATCAGGTTGTCATCTAACGGTGAATATTGAATGCTTTGTTACCAAGGTAACATTGATTGCAAACCCTATTTTGAAGACTATATAAAGGAGAACTCTAGCAACTGGGAAACCTAATCCCCACACCTCCTGTGTGATACTAGTTGCGACTAGAGTCGATTTTCCTTTAACCTTAGGTTTTTCCAAAACCCTATAGGTTAACGACTTAAAGACTTCATTGGGATTGTGAAGCTAGACTCAATTATTTTCTCTGTAGTTGCGTGTTCTGATCTTGCTGTTTTCTATTGTGATTGAGTACTATCTTCTCTGAGATTTTCTCGAGATTTAATCTCCAATAGGAAAGATAGAAAGTAGTCACAAACATCTTCGTCTCATCATTTGTGATTCCACAATATCTTGTTTCGCTTACATACGATTAAGATTATTGCGAGGTGATTGATATTTCTAGGCTGTTCTTCGGGAATATAAGTCCGGTATATCAATTGGTTCCTGTTCACCTTGATTTATTAAAAGACGGAACAAAACTCGGAGGTATTTCTGTGGGAGACAGATTTATCTATTCAATAGACTTTTTTGTGTTAGACAGATTGGTTTATCAAGTCTTTGACTTTGGGTCGTAACAACTCTTAGTTGTGGGTGAGATCAGCTAAGGGAATCAAGTGTGTAGAGTCCTACTGGGATTCAGAGACGTAAGGAGCGTAACTGTACCTTGATCAGTGTGAGATTGGTTAAGGCTCAACTACATTCCAGTCCGAAGTTAACTTGGAGTAAGATAGTGTCTGTAGCGTCTTAATACAGTGTGGTGTTCAAATCTAGACTAGGTCCCGAGATTTTTTTGTATTTGCGGTTTCCTCGTTAACAAAACTTCTGGTGTCTGTGTTATTTCTTTTCCGCATTATATTTGTTTATATAATTGAAATATCACAGGTTGTGTGTAGTTCAATCAATTAGATAATCCAACCTTTGGTTGTTGATATAAATTGATTGACACTTAAACATTGGTCTTTGGTACCGTTCATGTTGTTTCACATAATAATCAGGATCACGGATTTCTATCTGTTTGATTTGCTGATTACATTGTGGAACAGAGATATAACTCTTGGATATACTTTTCTTAAGATTGAGTCTAACTGTCTAGTTGATTCTCTTGAAAGTATATTAGAGTTAGTCCATACAGATTGCTAAGCGAAATATTGGGTGTGGTTGTTGTACCCCTGCTTTTTCAGATACAATAGTATTTGTGTAGAGAGAGAGAGAAATATGAGTGTGATCTGAAGCCTTCTAAGGGAGATGAGTAAGAGTGGCATCTAGATAGCTAACAATTCATTCACTATTAATAAGGTCCCTGTCAAGTCTAGATCTTATTTTACTAGTTCTGTGACTATTAATAGACCATGTGAAAGGGTTACCACTAAAACCCATGTCATGAAGCTCTGATTCTTTTATGTAATTCAGGACTTCAGGAGAAGAAAGATTCTAAGTATTTCTTTCATACATACTCATGGTTATATTTAGATCACCTATCAAGACCCAAGGGATGGCAACAAAGGTACTAAGATTTTTTAATATATTGTCATTGTTTAGGTTGATCAACCTTATATGGGGTACCATAAATACAAGAAAGAAACCAATCACCTTTTGCAAGGTCATTGTTAATTATAGCATGAATCATATATAATTTCAACCCATTCTTCCAAAGAAGGATAATACCCCCAGCTTGGCCTACAGAAAGAACATAATATCTATTTGGTATTCTTAGGGAGCTAGTAAGACTTAGGATTCTATCATCATTTATCTTTGTCTCTGACAAGAAAATTATATCAGGGGAGTGACAATTGTTCAAAAACAGAAAGTGGTCCCTTGTATCTTTTCCTAAGTAACCATGACAATTCCAGCTAAGAACCTTCATGGTTAAGACAAGATAATTTAATTATGACTTGATACTCAAGTCACTTAAATTATATGTAACTGATATTGATTGAATGTAGTAAGAGCAGAAAATAATAATACTTTTACAACTAAATGGATTTATCGTACTAAAGTTGAAAAAGTTAGAGATGTGAGGATATGATGAAGAGTTTAAATTAATTACCATAGAATTAGCCTCATTCATATCATGGAAAGTCTCCTTTGCATCAGGTTATCCTTCCTCAATCATGTCGTATTCCATCCATCAAAGTCATAAAATAATATTGTTAGTCCTCCAGTATTACTTTCGATGGGATTCTTCTAAGAGTCATAAGAAACTTGAATAGTAGTGGGAAGTTTTTTGGAAATAAGATTGGAGTCTTGAACAATATTTATAGATCTTTTATGAATTCTGGTTTCTTCCTCAACCTTTATTTCTTCTTGCTGCTCGACTAGCTTCACAGATTTGTTGAATGATGCGTTCCAAGTCATCAGAAATTTCAATAGTTTCTCTTTCTACCCGAATTTCTCGTTGTACCGGAATTTATCGGTCGATTGAAATCTTAAGAACATGTAATCTTTTTCAACTTAAATAAAGCAATATAAACAAGAGAATATCTTTGTTGTCAATTTGTTGATTTGTTAGTTCGAAAATACTATCATCAATTATTGCTTTACTTGTTAACTCAAGTGTTTTTAGTGTCTTGATAGTTTATAACGATGGGTAATAAATTTGTAAAGCCTAAATCTATTTCAGATCTACCTATTTCTCAATAATTCATATTGCTTACATCATTCCCGTGATTTGCTTAAGATTAGTACATGTGTAGTTAAAATGTAGTTTTACATATAATAGCTGAACTTATATGATTTAAGAATTTGATCTTGCTAGAATTTGAGAACAAATAACTAAAAATGTGTTCACTATCAGTTGATATCTTTTCAACTCCCTGCATTTCTTCATTATCTCTTTGGAAGAAATTAACAGGAAGAAAATGATGTGTCTTTTATGTAATTTTCTTGTTTTTATGTATGTGGTCTGTAAGGCCTCGTTCAAAAAAAAAAAAAAAAAAGTGTTGTACATAGAAACCAATTTTTCTTGAGTCTTGTTAATGGATTTGAGGAGGGAAAGAAACCGGCTAAATTGTAGTCAATGGATGGTCAAAGTCTAACGACATAATAAGAAATAATTATTGTGTAAATGCCAATATTACCCTCTCTTATCCATACTATCAAACGATTGATATAACCTAGCTGTCGTTTTGCCTCTGTAAGTTCCCCGAGATATGCTTTAGACTTCATATAAAGAATCCATACAACAATTAACAGAATTGGTTATGTTATTGAAATCATTTGTGTAACATAATTCATAATAGTTAATGAATATCAACAATAACCTTTGACGCTTTATGACTTCATTAATCAAAACCCTAAAAGTCATTAATGAAACTAATATATATTGATCTGATAACAAAGCCTAAATTTATTTCGTTCTCCGGAATATTGTAGTGAAGATGAATCTTAGCACATTTTATTGTCTAAGACAGATAGTTTCATTCTTATAAAAGGGGATTGATTATAGGTTGAAGAAGATGACGATGGAATTTGATAAAAATTGAATGGTTTTTTATAATGAATTGTGATAGCTCATGGCCATGTAGGTACTCTGATGTCCGTCAGTTTCGGATAATTGATCGTTACTTCCATTCGTATGCTTACTCACCCCCATTGCCACTGCCATAGTTTTCTTATAGAGAATGTATAACTTCAGAATTCTAGGTAAGAAGACAATGGTTTTTATCTTTCTTATGTTGATAAGTTCAAGGATATGTTGGACATTAATGTATCTTTTAAGAAGTCGATCCCTCCGTTAAAATTTCAATTCCCTCCTCAAATCCATTATATCCCTCCTAATAACATGAGGGATATATTACTAAAACACCCTATTTTGTACAGTGTTTATAAGACCGGGTCTTATGGAGATGCCCAAGCTCTTCCCAAGGCAAAAAACCGTTGCCTAAACCCCCTCTTCCCGCTAGCCTTCCCTGGTCTCTGGGAATCCCAGCGGGAAGACTCCGGATACGGGCAATGGTTAGCCATTCTCAAAAAGTGAAAAACGGACAACCATTGCCCGTTTTTGTCTTTAAAACCGGATATTGACCTTCCGTTCTTTTGGAAAACGAATAACTGTTAGCCGCTTCTTGACTTTCTAAAATTAAAACTTACAGAGAAATTGAATTAGCTGAAATTGCATATCCCTCATTAGTAGAATTGGGTTCAAATAGTTGCGATGATTTAGTCATATTATCAAACACTTACGCTGCTCATGAAAGATGGGATGTTGTTGGAAAAGTGAGAGAAGCATGAGAGAAAAGCTGTGAAGAAAATCCCAATTGAAGGTTCAATACGTAATCAGGATCATCCATATTGGAGAGATATTTATAGTGCATGAATATTGTTAACGATGATCAGGATCTTCCATATTGGTGAGATAATTTATAAGAAGATACATGAGATTAGTTTGGAGATTAATTGTTTAGGGTATGTAGATGGAATTAATCTTGTTTTACATGATATTGGTGAAGAAGAGAAAGAGAATGTATTGTTGTATCACAGTGAGAGTTTCACTGTTGCTTTTGGATTAATTAGTAGCGGTAGTGATGGAATTTGTTGGCAGATTGTCATGTACGGGTTAAACTAATTACAGAGATCTATAAGAGAGACATAATTGTAATTGATGGAGCTACATATCACCATTTTTCTCTTGCTGTTGTGGTGATTATTGGTGAAGATTGATTTGAAATATAATGGTGGAGACTGTTAATAAAATGATTGCAGAAGGAGAAGATATGGTTGACCAGTCAAGATGATATAAATGGATTACCATCGTCCGTTTAGCAGTTTTCATGAAACGGGGGGTCATTATCCGTTTTTGACAGAAAAAACGGATAATCGTTATCCGTCTAACAAAAAAATAGGGAGTCACCGCTGGGGCTAGACTCTTCCCAGTCTGATGTGTAAAGGCATTTGGGAAGAGCTTGGGCAACTCCACAAGACCCGGTCTAACATTCCCACTTTTTCTTTCACTGGCTTGCTGTGGAACCAACCGGTTAAATCGGTCACCTACTCGGATGGGTTAAAACCAAACCGATTTTAAAGACAGGGTTGAAAGGTCGTGCAGCCCTAATTTTAGGAATTACACCGATATTTAGCAGTGTAGCTAGTTGTTTTAGGAAATAGCTTGTGTTTCCTTATCTACTTATTCGTCTTCTCTATAAATTTCTAGTTTGTTCTAGGGTTTAAATCAACCAAATACAATTGATCGATATTATTACTATCAGAGACTCGATTCTTCTTGTGTAATTAGTCTTTTCGAACAAGGATTGATTTCGTCAACTACAAGTTCATCAGTAAAGGTGTTGATTTCCCAACCAAGGTATACCAGATCTTCTCTCGTCTTCCAACATTAATAATACCCAGGTGTGTATCAAAGTTATGGAATTCTCTAGTATTATCTGGTTTATCGTTCATCCACAAAATGTTTAACAGTGGTAATAGTCTTAGTAGTAACCCATGGATCTTCATGTACGATCCTTCTAACGAACAGGTTCAACTCTATCTGAAACATTCCCAGAAATTCATAAATCGTTATGATGGTTTATCCTTTGAATTCCTTTTAGATACGGATCCATTCAAAACACAAGAAGCACAAAAGGCATACCTTTTAAGTTCATGTAGTAATGGTTTAGTGCTTTATTCGGCAGAGAAGCCAGTTTCTTATCCAGCAGAGGAGAATAGTTTATACTATGTATGCAATCCCATGACCAAACAATGGGTTTCCCTCCCTCCTCGACCGCAAAGTAGTGGTTCTGATAATAAATTTCTCTACTGCGCTGAATTGGTATGTGATACCTCACTTACTCATTCTAACTACAAGGTGGTTTATATCGATGCTCCCTATAGAGCCACCAGCTTTCAGTTGCACATCTTTTCTTCTGCCACCGGTAAATGGAAAACGTCTGAAGTTCCACTGCCTGATGTATGGTATGGTTTTTCTGAAATGCTTATCCGTCGTAGTGCCTTGTATTGAACGGCTGAAGAGAATAGAACTCGTAACAAGATCCTCATAACTTATAATCTAGAAAACAATGCAAGTCAATTGCTTTTCCGAAACAGAATGATCGTATTTTTTTGGGGGAGCCAGATCTTACTTTTTTTGGGGAGTCACAAGGGTCCATCTACTATGGTATTATCTCCGTTGGACCCGACGATTACTACGATGAACAGACAAGCTATAAAGCTTTTCTCGATGTGTGGCGGCTTGAAGATGATGATTATACTAATGGAGGATTGAACTGGCAAATGGTGCACCAAAGTGTTGAACTTAAGGGTTACAGATCATCCAAGAAAGCAGAGGCCATCTATATCAATCCGGTGGATCGAAATGTTTTCATCATTGTTGACCGTGGTTGCTGTCTTTCCTACAGCATTGCAACTCTTAACACATAAAGTTCTACGTGGTTGTCCTATTCCAACTAAAATCGAAGATCACGAGTTACGACCAATTTTTATCACACCCAAGCCAACAGTGATTCCTTTGACATATTCCTGAATTCTCTACACCTGATAATTTATCTAATGGATTTTACTGTAATGTCTCGTTAATGGAATTTAGACTTGGGTTACAGTAGAAGTTGAATTGAGTTTCTTAGTAATGCTTGATTGTCACATTTTTACTTACTATGTGCATTCGATCATTAAGAAATACAGACTGCACCTGCAAGTTGAAGTTAGATAAACCATTGACATCAAAAGGGTTTCCAAGGAGGGGATAGTTCGAAATGGGTTTAATTTTCATGAGGCTGGATGTTTCAAGTATCTTAGAATATTGACATGCACTTGGATGTTTCAAGTATCTTACTAGAATATTGTTTTTGTCATGTCTTTTATCTGAGAAGTACACATCACATGGCTTGGTTCGCCTTAAAGCTTAGCCAATGTAATCACCACTGCACATCATCAGTATCTGACATTTCTTTTATGTGGATTTTTTCCAGAGATTATTGTATCTGCAGGGGGTATGTCTATGTCGCAGATTCTTTCAACGCTGGAGACCCAGTCAATTCCAGACGGAAGTAGACCTGGCAGGAATTAAGACTGAGAAGAATCAGATATATTGTGTATTATTACATTATTTTCTTCTTGTTACACTAAATTCTAATCGATACAAACAAGATTTAGGTTTCACTGTGGGATCAATAGAACGAACTGTCAAAAACATGCCACGTTACAACCAAGAAGTAAGGAGCAACTGATGGTTTTCCTAATTCAGCTAAAATTTACTCACAAAGTAGTTTTGAAGGAATAAATGTAGAATGTCTTTACCTGCAAACTTAGTAGTAGTAGTGGTGGTGGTAGGTGCTCCTAGCATAAATATAGACATAAATTGTGGTGCATTATTGTTGCAAAAAATGCAAAATTTTGAATTGAGAGCTTCACAACTTGTTCTGTAGTGGTGGAGGAGCTTAACTACAGATTTGGAACTCAACTTTAAGAATACTGAGGCCAGTAACTTCCATAAAAGCCCCCCAGTTGGACTTTAAGACCTCACTTTATGATTAAGGTAGGTGGTTTTAGATGAAAATGATCTCAACTACTAGGGGGAAAAAAAGACCCCAATTTATGAGCACTTGTGCATCACTAGGTTCTTGAGAAGAAGACTAGGTAGGTCACTCACTGCTCTTTCTATCTACCACAGTCAAGAACGCGTTGCTAATTAATTAGCACTCGCCAGTGCAAGTGTAGCTGCAAGAAGCTTCCTTATAAATTCTTTCACTGAAATCCACTACATAAACAAATCTTCTCTCTGCACTCTATCATTAACAGTGAAAGTTAGATAACAGCAAGGGAGTTGTTTGAAGATCCTGAGTTCTTGAATGCACAAAAAAGTATCAAAGAATTAGTAAGAGGTAGGTCTATCAAAGATGCGTCTAAAATCATAGTGAAAGCATCTCCATCAAAATTCTTCATGATGTTCTTAATTTTCATTCTCCCTCTCTCATTGTTCCAACTCTTGTATGAAGCTAATACTCGATACGTACTTGCTCTCTTTACTTGGGATCTGTATTACAAATCATCACCTGAATACTTTCCTTCTGATCAGAAGCTTGTTCATCAGAAACTCGTTCGCGACTCTATCCATGGCTGCGTCTACCTTATTCTCTTCTCCACCTTCTATCTTTTTTCAACCTCTGCTATGACCTTTGTCATTGCATATATTCACGTATCCAAACCCTTGTCTTACATTTCTATTCTCTCTTCTATTCCTCGTATCCTAAAACGTCTAGCAATCACCCTTTTACATGCCTTACCCCAGATATTCCTGGTCTACACATCTTACTTGGCTGTTTTTTCTCTGATTTGTACACTTGTTATTACTATGATTCCTATGGTAGCAAAAACTAATTATGTCCTAGCACCCCTCCTCATAGCTATCGTCTTTCTTTCCATCGGTTATGCTTTCATCTTGGATAACGAAGAGTAAACTACTCTTACAGGATAATAAAATTACTACGAATATTCTTGCGCTGCTTCACTTGGCTAATGACTTATTTGTTTGTATTGCATATTTGGTTATGGTCTATGATATGAACATCATAATCAGGGTTTCGATCATTTCGTTATGTGTCATCGGAGTGGCAGCGGGAAATTTCTTGCAGCTAACTGCTCAAAATCTCATGTATTATGCGTGCACACGGTATGATAATCAAGTGCTTGGCAAAAGAGTTTCTGATGACATTCAAATGATAGGTAAAGATAATCGTGTGGAAGCCGATAAGTTGGAGGTTTAAGCGATCTGTTTGGAATGTTATCAACTGCTAAGAATGTTACTAGGCAATTTGAAGTTACAAACACTATTTTCTGCTTGTTTTATGCTGTTGGTTTCATATATGCGTCCTACAGTGTAGTGTGGTATTAATGCTTACTGTTTTGGGTTTTGCTTATTTCCAACCAACTGTTTTTGTTGGTGTTGAAATGCAAAATGGTGAGTCTATCTATGTAATTGGCTGTTTTTATGTTGCAAATATTTAATGTTAATTACATCGAATTTGGCTAACTTTCTGTTTGTTCCATTTCTTTATCATTAATCTACCATTGCATCATTACGGATTGTTGTTCCTACTCTGATATAACACAGCGGAAACGATTTGAAATAAATCGACACGCGAAGAATTCACTCCGGTAAATAGGACCCAAAGATGATAATCAACTCCAATCCAGGAGCAAAGTAACCGATAAACGATCAAGACGACGATCAATCTCTTAAAGAGAACAACAGGTTTTAACCAAACAATAGTTTTAACAAACGAGCTCCCAAGCTAAATTACAATGATAATGCAATTGGCCATTTATAGCCTCCAAAAGTAAAACCCTAAAGTCTAGAACTTTCCTAACAAGATAAACTTAATAAAGAAACTAATTATCCTAATTAATAAAATACCAAACTAATTAAAATTCTGTTAAATATCAATAAATATGATACTAAAACTAATAGATATCCAAGATATTAGCCATATCTTGGAATGCACACGAATTCTTAGGATAAGTCCCATATCAGGCTCCCCTTCTGCGACAAAACTCGTCTCGAGTTTATATTGAAAATGGCAAATCGAAGAAAGAACTTTGGCACTCCCCCTAGAAACACAGCCCGACTTCGAATTATGCATTGGAATAACCAAGTGTTCGCAAAACGAACTAAGGTTCAGGTAAGAAACTGACTTATGTTCCCCATGTAGCTTGATTTCTTGTTTAGGATGTATAAACTCCCATAACAATTTCCGAACACCAGCATAAAAGCATCCATAAGAAACGGGTTGCGCTACAAATGGATCTACGTAATGGTAGGGAACAAATAAAGCAACCTCCGTTGATATTGACTTTTTGGCTGAAACCAACATGCCACCATGGACAGAAACAGTAACCTCTTGTGAATCTGGAATAAATTTGAAGTCTTCAGTAGCATCTCTATATACCAACGCATCAACAATTGTATCATCAACTCCAATTAATTGTTTTTCACAACTTTCTTTGTCAACAGTTTGACGTACAGTTTTAGCCTCAATGGGTTTTGTTTCTTCTGTTGGTTTGGGACCTTGTTAAGAATTACCCTGGTCTTCCCCCAAATAAACTCATAAGCGTTGTCTCCTCAGCTGCTACGAACCGCGCCAACATAAGAAAACCATGGTCTTCCAAGCACTATGTCGATATCACATAAATCCATGTCGACAACCTCGCAAACAATTGAGTCAAAATATTTCTTACCGATGAACAACGAAAACCTGCAAACACCGACACAAGTAATCGATCCATTTTTGACACATTCAATCTGATCCGGATGAGGGTACCAATCCATTTCGAGACCCAATGCCTCCACCATCCTTCTCGACACCAAGTTGTCAATGCACCCCATCGATTATAAAACGGACAGTACTTTCATCAACAATCCCCTGGAAAATATGATTTCTCTTGCGAATAGCATTAGGATACTCATCCATCTTGCATATCAATTAGTCCAGCAGGGTGAATAACCACGTACGTCTTTAGGTGATTGGGAATGATCAGTCTGTACTGGTTAGGGGTGAGCAACGGATGGACGGTTGCGGATTAGGGGTCACCCGCGTCCAATCCGTCAAAGTTGCGGATATGGAAAATCAAACCGTGACCGGCCCAATCACCCGCGGATTTCACATCCGTGGATCAGCGGTTGATACGGGCCGGATGCGGATAAACCGCGGATTTAGTAAAAAAAAAAAAAAAAAAACTTAAAACAAGCAAAAATACTAAGTTTATAAACTAGAATTTTAACACAAAGGATAGTTGACAGTTAACACAAAAGAGTATTGTGTTCTTTTTTACGGAAACAAAAAAAGTACTAATTCTTGCGGACAATCAAAGTTAAAACTATCAAAATGCAACAAGCCAACAACAAGTCTGGTGCCAAGCCAATGGAACTTCTGCTGCCAAAAAAGAGTCCTTGGATTTGAGTACTAGTTCATTCAATCCATAATGGATATGTCTGGAATTTCCTTCAAGATTTCTGCCGCATCTATAAAATGAGGAGTCATAGAGCAATCAGTGAACAGTTGCAAGTTTCTGTCATATATAGTGTCATTTATGCATTGTATCATATGCCAGAAACCCAACTTGACTTGGAGAAGCTAGCAGTTCAAACAAAATTGTGCCTAGTAAAGGACACACCATTCAGCCTATATTGTTATAATCAACAAATCACTTATGTCAAAGTAACAAAGCATAGCATTGAAATCACACATAACATAGATATTCCATGAGTTTTGTGGAAGAGATTCCATGAGCAAATAATTTTTTGGCAAATGTATATGACAAAGAACTGTCAAAAAAAATTCATAGGAGAAAAGGAGGCATGCTCATCTTCTTTCAAATTCAATGTAAAGGACAACAAAGAACTGTTGGATAGTCTAATATTGAAATTCCCAAACAAAAACAAGGAATTTAGCAGCACACATATCATGACAGTGTTCTTAGTGTTCTTTATGATTATGAGTGTATGATATGAATGATAATAGTTCTCCGCATTCAGAATTGCTATTGACGTCTAAAAAAGGGTGATCAAGTAGAAGGAACAATGTATATGCAAGCATAAAAGAATAAAAACAAAGAAAGCAAGGTTTGAGAGTTACTTAAGTCAATTTTTTCAATCCCTTCTATTATCTCCTCGATATTGATTGGTTTGTCTTTCAACCAATTTTCAGCACAGATCAGTACTTGCAATGTTTTTGGTTGCATGGAACTTCGAAACTCATTAAGAACACGACCACCTGTGGAGAAAGCTGATTCTGAAGCTACTGTTGATACTTGCATAGCCAGCACGTCTCGAGATATCATGGACAAGATCTTATACTTGGAAGAGTTAACCTTCCACCAATTCAAAATATCAAATTGTGCATTAAAATCCTCTCTTTTCTCTGACAAAAAGATATCCAGCTCTGTTTTGCCCTCTACTGTTTCTTGATGTTTTTCAGACTTAACAAATCTGTTGATCGGATTCTGAGGTTCTTGTGAAAGACAAGTATCGGGTTGTATTTCAGCTGTAGGTCTTGAAACCATATCACTCCCTTTATATAATAGTGCATACTCATCAAACATATTTGTTAAAATAAGTTTAACTGCAGTCATCATCTCATGGACCTTTTTGTCAATTGTAGCAACATTCTCTCTCAGTAATTATCTCAAAGCAAATCTAAGATAGGCTTTCTTGCGTCTTGGGTCAAGCAACACAGCAATGTATAGCATTTTGTTGATTTTATGCACTGCCCAATACTTTTCGTATTTCAGAACCATCCAATCAGCCATGTCAGCCAATAACATATTACCATTTTTAACCCATTCTTGCAATATGTCATTAATAGAAATTACTTCATTGAGGAATAAGTTAGATGTAACATAGGTTGATCCAGAAAATTTTAATGTAGCATCATAGAATCTTTTTAGCAATCTAACAAATGCACGAGCTGTTTCCCAATCAGAAGCAAAAGGCCATACCTTAGAATTGCTGGTGCTGCTGTGTTACCTCTGGTTGGTGGTCGAGGAGGATTAAGAAATTTATTCGCATACACTGATTCTTCAAATTGGTAGAAGACCTCCTCATATTTTTCAGCTGTAGACAACATTTGGTAAGTCGAATTCCACTTAGTCTCACAATCCAAGCTAAGAAATTTGGTGATGTTAATCTTCCGTTGTTCAGCACATTCTCTAAACTTTTTCAATCTTTCTCCTGATCCTCTAATAAACTTAACTGCCTCGCGTATCCTAGAAATAGATTCATTATACAAATCCATGCCGTCTTTAACCACTAATGCAAGGATATGTGCTGCACATCTGAGATGCATGTGCTCTCCTCCCAAAATTGTTGACTTCCAACCCACAACTCTCTTGGACAAATAAGAAACTGTTTCATTGTTAGAACTGACATTATCAACAGTCAAAGTGAATACCCTTTCAATCCCCCACTGTAAAAGACAAGATGCAACTGTTTTAACCAATTCCATGCCAGTATGATCCGTAACTGGACAAAAATTCAATATCTTCTTCTTTAACACCCAATTCTCATCAATATAATGACCTGTCAACACCATGTAGCTCATGTTTGTAACTGAACTCCATGTATCAGTGGTGAGACAGACTCATCTTCCATACTTTCTAAAATCAGCCTTTAATCTGTGGTACTCATTCAAATACATCTTCATGCAGTCTCTAGCTTCAGTAAAACGAGAAGGAACTTTAAACCTAGGTTCTAGTTGATGACAAAATTCTAAGAAGCCTTCACGCTGTACAACAAAAAAAGGTAATTCATCTTTGATGACCATTCTGGTAAGGGAAGCTCTGCATACATCTTGGTCAAAAGAGTGAGTCACAACAGAATGAGTCTCACCATCACTTACTTGAAAGTTTAACTGTTTCTGTCCAGGTGGAGTGAATTGAGGACACTTTCTTTTCTTTATATGGTTGTTCATATTTGTTGTTCCATGAGAGTTAGAACCCCATGTAGTGTCTTTACCCCATGAAAATCTCTGCTTGCAATGCTTGCACTCAACTTTAGGTGGATTAAGATCAAGACGCTTATCAAATGTTGCCAACAATCTGATTGCTTCTTACCAGAAGCTTTAGGAGGCTTTGAAACTTCAACCTAAGGTGTAGCTGTCACTGTGGCTGTAGCTATACTCTCGACAATTGCCGGGGTAGCTGTACCAATGCTCTCATCAGGATTGTTAATAGGAATAGAAGGTCCCTTAGTACTTGAAGCCATCTATAAACAAATTGAACACAACAAAATGAACACATTAGGTAAATGAACACAGCAAGGACAACACATTATTATCCAAACTGGCAAAAAGGAAAGATGCAAATTACCCTGGCTAACACTGATTTCATATTAGTATCCAGAAAAAACAACCATCAATATACATACACAGACACCACACATATTAATAAGTAGGAAAATGTACCATAATATAAGTTGATCGCAAAACATCTACTTCGCATACAACAATACAGTATATAGATAGCAAGATTGATGCTTTTTTTTTTTTTTGTTAAATCATATATAAGCATAGTTTTGAGAAAGAAGCATCAACAGTTACAAGTGAGTTCATATAAGTTCTCACCTCTATTCGCAACTCCAACCTTAATCTCTGAGGTCCGCCTATCGAATCCAAAGCCACCTTAATCATGTAGAAGTTGAGTTAGAAAATAGAAAATTTTAACCCAAACACAATACACAACAAACTAATAGTTGCAGTTCCCTGCCTAATTAGAAATTCATAGCACTTGATATCAATCTGTAATTTGTTGATCAGAGAGTTATACTTTTCAAATAGATACCCTACTCTAGTTCATCAACTAATTCCTAAAATTAAACTACAGTACCCCTAACAGCATGATAAGAGTTCTACAATAATATTGCTTGTTTTCAATTCAACAACTTTCTTATGAAATCTAAGGTGATTCACAGACTGGTAGAATCAGCACCTCCATCTTTATTTCAAATTCCAATTCTACCGTGATTCAAAGCTACAAAGAATTGAAATCAATATCTAATGAACCCTAGGTTTTACAGATACAAAATTAGATGGAAACAGAAGTAGTAACCATCATACTCAAATCAATCAGCTGAAACAAGAGTAGTTAAGGTAGAAATCATACCTTCAATCTCAAACGAAGGACACCAAGAAAAAAAGACCCTTTCACTTTCAGTTAACTTGTTTTCTTTTGTCTTTCCATAATTTGGAAACAAATCTGATATAGTTTTTGATTGTGATGAATGTAAAGGAACAAACAAGTTCCTGACTTTGGTATACGAAATCTTCCTTCGACCTGAGTTACGAGATTGGAAGAGACCAGAGAGAAAATGGAAGAGTTAGCAATGACGTGAACTAGGTTTCAGAAGATAAAGATGTTTATATATAAAACCTCTTACTTCCCATATTATCCTCAATAATTCTATTAAATTCCCTTACTGTCCACGGTGCGGGTGAATTCACGATTTTCAATACCCAACCGCACCCAAACCGCTAAAATGTGTGGATTTGAGAATCCCACCCGTGTCCGGCCCGTACGTCTTGCGGTTTGGGTGAAATCCGTAATTTTGCGGATGGATACAGGTGAAAACCGCGGTTCCGGTTTTTATGCTCACCCCTAGTACTGGTAAACAAGGTGAGATGGCTCCCAAAAGTGTAAGGTGAGATGGTTGGTCTCAGTGTGGTATATGGCTTAATGGAGTAAAGTAGCTAGTGGGCTTTAGGATTATACTAACGAGTATATAATGGAGAAATAAATAAACCCACCAAATTAGTTAAACCGAACAAGACGTTCTCATATCTCAGTAAGGCTGCACATGATTCGGTACGACCCGGTTTTCTGTTAGAACCGGTACCTGTACTTGGAGTTGACCGATATCTCATTTTGAGGACCGGACGATCGGTACTTGTACCTGGACTTGTACCTGGAAGACCTGTCCGGTACAAGTCCGGTACCGGGTTTTTACCTTGTGATTTTGATACATAAGAAAATGACAGAAATTCTGAACAACAAGATCACCACAACAAGAGATTGATATTTCTACATAAACAAAAATTCCACAAAAAAGATTTCTATAGAATCTAGTTACTAAGCAAACTTAATAGTGAAATGGCTTTCTTGATTTTACAACTCTATGAGCTTATTCGACCTGAAAACAAATTCAGTCTTCATTTTCATTACCAAGACCCTGTAAATTTCATTATTGAATCATCGTCCTCTTCCACACTTGTTGAGCTTCAAATCTTCAAACCCTAACTTCAATTATTCTTCACCAATTCCTCCATATGATTCCTCCCTGTGAACCCAAATCTCATCAATATTGTGTTCATCAAACAAACTAAAATAAAATATATTAAATTAACTAACCTAATCGAACAAAATCATCATCAAAAAAATTGATTGAACAATCAACTAATCAATTGAAGAAACTGATTGGAACCAATATGAAATATCAATATCTATGAATTTGAAATTAATGAAATATCCTTTAGGGGTTTTTGAGAAAGAAATTTTTGATCTAGTTCTCCAATTAAACTTACCCAGAGTCTCTTCTCGTAGAATTAAATCCTTAGTATTTCAGTTCCACGATAATCTGACCTAATCTCTAAATCAATACACATATTTCCCTATCATCTTTGATTCATCAGCACCCTCTAAAGCCCTATTATACTGATTGTTTCAATTGATATAATGATAAGAATTGAAACCAGGGAAGAAGAAGAGAGATCGGCAGGAAGAAGGAAGAAAATAATGAGAGTCGTCTCATCTGTTAGTGGGAGTAAGTATGAGAGAAAGAGTAAACAAGTATAAAAACCTATCATCTACGGTTGAGATGAATTTAAATCAATGGATAATAATCAAACGGGTAATTCAATCCGGGACAGGCCGGGAATGAGGTTGGAACCGGTACCTGTACCCTATACCACCGGTTCTGTATCCTATTCCGTTTCCTGTACTTGTTGTTCCGGTTTTAGGGGGTTCCGGTTCAGTTCTTGTGCAGCCTTACTTCTCAGCATGTAATTAATCTTGATCTCAAAAACTCGAATAATCAACAGAAGTTCCTCCACACTAATTTTATTCTTTTTTAGTCAGTCCGATTCAACCATATCCCTCTGCGAATCGGGCGATGTTGAGCCGGCTCATTTTTTCACCGATTCACAAATTTCATCAATTTTGATTCGCTGCATGTCCATGGATCTCTTCTAAAAACAGTCAATCGATTCCTTTCTTCCTCACCTGCCAAAAAACAGTTCCTCTACACTAATTTTATTCTTTTTTCGGCTGATTTTACTCCACCATGAGCGGCTAAATACCTACCCACAGCCTCTGATGGCGGATTTGTACACAAGTTCTCATATCTACTACATCAATTGGGGATATGATAATTAAGTTTATGGAGGTGGAAGGAAGGATGGGTCTCTACCCATCTCAGAGCTTGGGAGATGAAGATAAGGAACTAAATCCATGGAATCAGGTTTTTATTGAGGTTTATAATTAGAGTAAGAATTTATGCTAATTCAGTCCACCCCCTTCCCGATCTGTTTGATTGAAAATCCTTTCTGCTCTTTGATTAGTTGAGTCTTTCTTGTTGTATTATTGTAATTTTAATTCTTTCTTCCTAGAAATTAGTTTGATGATCTTGAATTGAATTTCCAATTCTCTTCTATAATCTTTTTTCACTGGGTTTTTCTTGTAGGGGTCCTTGAGTAGAACATCAAACCCTATTTATATAATTTTAACTCTGATGATATAGCTTCCTTTTCCTATGGTGTTGTGTGTCTCTTGATAATCTGTTGAATACATTTTGATAATAAAACCCTGCAATAATTTTATATCTCTCTGTAGCTTCTTAGCTGAGTCCTTTGGTATCACCTTGTTTATTTGTTTGGCTTGGTGATGATTTTAAGTCATCCTTCAAACCTCCTTGATGTTTCCCTTGTTCCTTAAAATAATTGAAAAATTTATCCCACCCGGTAGCTTCTCAGCTGTGCTTCTGGTATCACTATTCATGTTTTTCAGCTGGACATGGTGATGTTTTGTAGAAAAGTTATGTTCTTCCTAAAATATCCAAGGAGTTTTTAGCTGTTTGCTTAAATTGCAGGTTGTTCTTGTTCCTTAAGATTTCAACATTTGCTTGAGATGCATAGGGTTATCCTTTTGTTTCTAGAGAGTTTGTGAAATAAAACTGGGTGTTCTACTGATGTTTTATAAAACCCAATTCCCAACCGTAGTTAAAAAAAAAAATTCAATTCCTTTCACTTTTCCTCATTCAGCTTTTAATCCAGTGAAATTGCAGGTTCCTTTGTAGTAGTAAAGATACCGTATAAGTTATCTATATTTCTAAGACTTCCTAATAGTTGTTCATCTATCTCTGTTTCAGAATTTATCAGTTTGAGAAAAATTTCAATCCCAGAGTCATAGCCGAGAATTTTTTGGTGTAATTTTGGGGTCTAATTTTTGAGGTGAACTGTAATTTGCATAACTTTCCTGTTTTCCGTGGTATTCGTGGATCATTGAAGAATACTAGCTACTTTCCCGACATAAGATTTTCTGAGGTAACCTCTCAGGAATTGCAATAACTCATAGATGGAAAACCAACCAAGCAGAAGCAGAAATTGATGAGAATAATAAAAATAACACTTTTTGGAAACTCTGTCCTCTTGAATAGCTTTATATCCCCTAAAGAAGAGGTAGATAAATTTTATGTAGAACTTGTTGTATAATGATGCAATCAGAGACTGTGAGAACTCTCATTTTAATTTGTATTAGCTCTCTTAAGACTTCCCTGTGAATTTAGTGTTTGTTTATCTATTTTTATTTTGTAACCCAAATTTGTTTAGTTCAGTATACTCTGATATCCTTTTAGTACCAATTTCCCCCACTATGTAATCTGACTAGCTTGCACCAAAGTGTTCTATTCATTTGTCTTCTTTGGTTCAGTTCTCTGATTTTCTTTTATCCATTGCTGGACTGTAGTGTTTACTCCTTATTGTGTCAGTGTCTAAGCCCTGTTCATTCTTCTTGTCCAAGCCAATAGTGCTTCTTCATTCTTAACCCTACCTGATTGTACAAGTCCTTTTTTAGCTCTTTGGTGTAGAATTTTCCATTCATCTTTATAGTCTAATCTGATTTCAGCGAACTAACCTTGTTGTCATCTTATACTCTTTTAAGTCTTAGTAAAGGTTCGCATTACCTCTATTTCCTTCCCCCCCTTTGGTTCTTTCGGTGTGTTTTTATCTCTGATTTTGTGGCACTCCAGGTGGTTTTTCTTTTAAGATTTTTTTCCTGGCATTTCCCTTTAGTCAGTTTAATCTTTCTCAATCTCTTTCATAATGAAACTTTTATCTTGGAATGTCAAGGATCATTTAAATCACCTTTGCCAGTTGCACAAACCAGATATCATTTTCTTATCCGAAACTAAGGCCCCATTCGACAGAATGGACCTTATTTTGAAAAAATCTGACTTTCATGATTGGCTTATAGTTCCTTCGGTGGGTATCGCTAAGGGGTTAGCAATAGCTTGGCACAATAATGTAGACTTGAAGTTAATCTCATCTCATCTAAATGTCTGTCATTTTGAAATGTTAATTGGTGACAAAGAAATAGAAATTACTTGCGTCTACGGTACAGTGGAAGCAGATGAGAAAATAGCACAATGGTCATATATTTCAGATCTTGCTAAACAAATTCAAAAGCCTTGGGTTCTAATTGGAGATCCTAATATCATCCTGGATCCGGGAGAAAAACAAGGCGGCAACAATTCGAGCTCTAGCATCAAGGCTTTTGTTACTCAAGGTATCGACTCTTTGGGTCTCCAAGATGCGGGATATGAAGGAGCACCATTTACTTGGTCAAATAACAGAAGCAGAGTTGCTAATATCTGCGAAAGGATTGATAGAGCTTTAATTTCTTACCAGTGGATTCAAAATTTCCATAACAAAAAGGTAAGTCACCTGACAAGAGTTGGTTCTAACCATACCCCTATACTTTTTGACTCCAACCCAGAAACAAAAAGACTTAGCAAACCATTTAGATGCCTCATATCCTGGCTTTCGCACCCTACGTTATCAACAGTAGTGGCAGCGTCTTGGAACCTCCATTCCTCAAAATCCCCTGACAGGAACTTAGCCTCTAACCTAAAATCTCTCTCCTCAGACCTAGCTCAATGGAATCCCGATGTTTTCGGCAATATTCATAAAAAAAAAAATTAAAACTCTTAATAACAAAATAGAAAATATTCACAAATCCGGGAACTTCTCTTCTAAAATTGATACTCTCAAGAACCTCCAAGCTGAACTGGGGAAATGGTACAAGATTAAAAATGATTATTACCATCAACTATCTAGGGATAAGTTCTTTAAAGAATATGATCAAAACACCGAATATTTCCATGCTTCTGCCTCTAATAGAATAAGGATCAGTGCAATTCACTCTCTTCGAGAACCTTATGGTCTTTGGATCTCAGACCGAGACCAAATCAATGCTTTATTGATCAATCATTTCACCCAAATTGGAACTTCTCAAATGGGTAACTACAATGTCGACCTCTCTGAAATAATCCAACCTTGTATCTCAGATTCAGAAAATTCTTCTCTAACCCAAATTCCATCCAAAGAAGAAATTTGGTCAACTCTTTCAAAAATGAACCCTTGGGGAGCTCCTGGCCTAGATGGATTTCAACCGGGGTTTTTTTTAAGCCAATTGGGAAATCTTGGGGTCATATATTACAAACACCATACAAGAATTTTTTTAGAACAGGGATTATGACACAAGAATTCAACCATTCCTTTATTACTCTTATCCCAAAAATATCAACACCTCAAACCCCAGCGGATTTCAGACCGATCAGCCTCAGCAACACGATTTATAAACTTATTTCCAAGATATTATCCAATAGATTAAAACCCCTATTGAATAGGATAATTTCACCCAATCAATCGGCTTTTCTTCCAGGGAGACAAATTACAGACAACATTATCATAGCCCATGAATTAATTCATTCTATGAAAACTTCCAAAAAAAAAGAAGGGATTTTTTGCTCTTAAGATAGATCTCTCCAAAGCTTTTGATAGAGTTGAGTGGCCTTTTATTAGAAAAACTTTATCGTCATTTGGCTTCAGTGATGACTGGGTTAATCTCATCTTTCAATGCATCTCCACTACCTCCTTTGCTATCCTTCTAAACGGATCCCCAGGCCCAACCTTTTCCAATTCAAGGGGTATAAGATAAGGTGACCCTTTATCCCCTTATATTTTCTTAATTTGCATGGAGATCCTCTCAAGACTCCTTGAAAAAGCAACAAGAGAAAATAAAATCTCGGGGCTTCAAATAAATAAACACGCCCCTACCGTATCCCATCTCTTCTTCGCCGATGATTGTTTTCTTTTCACCAAAGCGGACCTGGGGGAAGCGAAAAACTTATTGGATATCTTATCTAAATTTGGGGGAATTACAGGCCAAATGGTTAATCTTCAAAAATCGGGAATATATTTTAGCCCCAAAATGCATCCCAAACACGGGAAAATAATAGCAAAAATCCTTAAAGTCCAGCTGATGACTAAAAAAGACGGGTATCTAGGAAATCCTCTCTTCTTTGATAAAACAAGAAGGAGAATTTCGAACCGCTACTTCAAATATATTATAACACCTTACAAGGTTGGAAATCAAAGTTGCGATCTCAAGCGGGCAGAACAGTCTTAATTCAATCTATTCTTCAAGCGTACCCGACATATCAGATGCAGATGTTAGCTCTTCCTAAAGAAACCTTGGATAAATTAGATAAAATCCAGAGAGATTTTTGGTGGAAGAAAGATAGGTCAAAAGGTAAAGGTGGTTATATAAAGGCGTGGAAAGGCATGTGCAAGCCAAAAACACAAGGGGGATTGGGAATAAAAAATCCTCATAATTTCAATATAGCCCTTTTAAAAAAACTAGCTAGCAGGTTAATTATGGAAAAAGATCAGTTATGGGTTAAACCTTCTAGAAGCGAAATATTTCTATAATTCCAATCCTTTCGATCCTACAAGAAACTATGAGATATCATGGATTTGGACAAGCATTCAAAAAGGTCTAAATATCATTAAAGGCAATTAAATTTGGCAAGTGAAAAATGGAGCTAATACGAAGATTTGGGAGGAAAATTGGATTCCCAAAACTTGTGACCACCTATCCAGAGGCGGAGGTTTTTCTTACAGAACAAGGCCTTTAATTATATATCCGGGACTTCTTCTTTTGCGACCTTCAGCGGGAAAATTAAATAAACCAAGGGATAAAGATGATAATTTTCCGCAAAAAGTTCAGGAGTTAATAAATAATGAAAGATATTGGGACACGGAAAAGCTAGATGATTTGTTCTCTTCAGATATAAAAGAAAAAATTCTAGCTATTACCCCAAATAAAGAAGATTGTGACAGGATAAGATGGGTTCACCACCAATCGGGAGATTTCTCGGCAAAAAATATATATAACTTTCTCATTAATCGTAATTCTGATAATGAGAATGATATGGATTTCCCTTGGAAAAAACTATGGAAGCTGCAGACTCTACCACAGATCAGGTTGTTTATTTGGAAATTAATTCAGAAAGCTTTACCGACCTCGAGTAGACTAGCGGCTCATAACCCATAGGTTTCCCAAGAGTGTCAAATGTGCAATAACCAATCAATGGAAACGGAAAATCATCTTTTTAGAACATGCCCTTTTGCCAGATCAGTTTGGTTTGGTTGCTCCTTGGAAGCGGTCAATTCGAGAGGTAACACAGATGTGATTAGCAAGTGGGTTGAATTTTGGATCGCCGATCAAAACTTCTCGCAATTTAGTGAACAAATTGCAATCATTCTTTGGTTCATATGGAAATATAGATGCGAGGTTGTTTTCAGGAAAACCGTTCCGGATCCCTCCTATTTAATTAAGCAGATAAAAAAATTCATCCAGTCTTTAGTTATCAAGGAAGAGACCAAAACTCAAGGCATCCGAAAAACGAAGATTACCAATCATGTGTGGAATAACATCAGGTCGGGTTGGATAATTTTCATTGATGCGTCCTTTAAAAAAGAAAATCTATCCATGGGATATGCCTTCATTCTATACTCGACAGACCAAGAAGCTTTCCTACATATTTCAGCTGGCTATGATTGGGATTCCTCAGCGTTACATGTTGAAGCAAAAGCACTGTTAAATGCTTTAAAGTGGCTAAAAAATAATATTCTTTCTAGCGTCTGTATAGTCACAGACTGTAAACTCCTTCGGGATTCTATCACCAAACAAGATACAGAAGCTTCATGGGTTGCGGAGAATACTATTAAAGAAGAAATTTACTTGTTGGATAAACTTCCTCAAGCACATGTTAAATTTATAAACAGGGACTACAATGCTGCAGCGGACTCAGTTGCAAAAGAAGCAAGGATCAGAAGACTTCATCATATGTCATCACACTTGTGTCAACGAGTGCGAAAAAGAGTATTACTTCTAATATTTTTGATGAAAATGAAATTGTAGATCTTCTGTATTACATTGCTTAAGTTAATATATTAACCATTTCCATCAAAAAAAAACCCAGAAGAGTTAGAAATCGTACCGAACAATGAAGTAATTAAGCGGCTGCGAGGATGAGCGCACAACCAAATAAGATGATGAAAAGAAATCAAACTTCAACTGCCTCGTCTCTATCTCTTCTTTTTTTATTATTTGTTAGAATACGGGCATCCAACTCAAAACCAATTTACAATGAGTTGAGAGGTCCAAAGGATATAAACCGTAGGATCTTAGATTTCCCAGACAATGTGTGACTAACTAATAATCCCAACACGCCCCCTCACGTGTAGCCTCGTTGGGTCTAACATGTGGACAATTAAATCGGGTGACGCGGAATAAAGGCGCGGTCAAATGACTCGTCGCAAATAGCCTGCTCTGATACCATGTTAGAATACGGGCATCCAACTCAAAACCAATTGGCAATGAGTGGAGAGGTCCAAAGGATTATAAACCGCAGGATCTTAGATTGCCCAGACAATGTGGGACTAACTAATAATCACAACATTATTCTTTTTTTGATATTTTTTATTTTTATTTTTATTTTTGATAAAATACCAAGATTGCACAGGACTCCTCAACTGATTCTTCTAGGTAAAACCCCACAGATGCACAACACAGGAAAAGCCTGCTCTGGTAACCACCTGATATAGCACAGCGGAAACGATTTGAAATAAATCGATACGCGGAGAATCCACTCCGGTAAATAGGACCCAAATATGATAATCAACTCCAATCCAGGAGCAAAGACGAAGATAATGACCCTAATCCAAGAGTTAATCAACAATCAATGGTAATCAATCTCTCAAAGAGAATCAAACAGGTTTTAACCAAACAATAGTTTTAACAAACGAGCTCGCAAGCTAAATTACAATGATAATGTAATTGGCCATTTATAGCCTCCAAAAGTAAAACCCTAAAGTCTAGAACTTTCCTAACAAGATAAACTTAATAAAGAAACTAATTATCCTAATTAATAAAATATCAAACTAATTAAAATTCTGATAAATATCAATAAATATGATACTAAAACTAATAGATATCCAATATATTAGCCATATCTTGGAATGCACACGAATTCTCAGGATATGTCCCATATCATACTCGGAAAGGTTTATCCAGATTTTGAGTTAACTACTGTCAGTGGGTATAGTATAGACGTGTTCGTCGCTGTGATGAATGCATTACCATATCATGTACCCTTGGTCTCCTGGCAATCAGTTTAGAGATTTCAGAAGTATGCTTTTCAGGATTCATACATTCTCTAAGTGTCAATGCCAGCATAATGGTGTTCATTTTCCTTACTAAAATGTAATGCTTTGTATCTTTAGCTTCACGTGGAAGCCGTTCATGTTTAGGATCTTTCGTCGCTCAATTCTAAATACTCCATATAAGAACTCAACAGCATCAGGTAGGGCATTTCATTTGTGGGTTGAATCCAGTTGATGAACCTTTTCCTGGAAACAGCGTGCGCTCACCCTTAAAAGTGTAGGATATATACTAGCATAGTAGCTAGTAGTAAAACGAAAATTGAATCAAAATCTAGGTGGAGGAAAAAGATCTATGGGCCTTGAATACTTGTTTTGCTGGTTTCTGGTGTAACTGAGTGTGGCTTTTGGTTTTTCTTTCATGTTTTAATTTATATTGCCCTGGCATTTTGCGTGTTTGTCAGGCTTAGCTTGGCCTTTAGTCGCACTAGTTTAGTGCTCTCCTTCTTGCTTTTCGTTTTTCATTTCTAATACAATCTTAACTTTTTCCCCTCAAAATAAAAAAAAGTTAATCCAAATTTGAAATACATATGGAATTTGGTGTGAATGTGTGATCTTTCTATAAACGAATATAGTGGATTTTTTGTGTATTGGATTGTTAAGAAATGGTTCATAGTAGTGATCAAATTTCAACTTGCATTTCGTGTAATTTTATTGATTTTGTCAGACTCTAGATGTTGGGATTTAAGCAGGAAGGAAGAATTTTTAAAGAATGTTTGTAACCTAAATGATGTAAGTCTTGTTTAGTGCTTAATATATTTCCTTTTATCAAAAAAAAATTGATTTTGTCTTACGAGTTTGTATTGTTTCACAAAAGAAATATATTTATGTTAAAGGGCCCATTTCCATGGATGTGCGGTCCAATACGGAAGTATTTTGGTATTCCCTTTCCCATGTATATATATAAGAAACCTAATATAGAGGCTTCACATTCCAATAGAGGGGCTTCACATGTGATCCTAGTGTCTATTTAGTTTGTTAAGGGGTGTTCTAAAGGTATTTAAAAAGTCTAACTTGCCCTTCAATTATTATTTTTGCGAGAAAAAGATTATGATTTTATTAAGGAAAAAGTAAAATAAAATTGTAGAATACAATTCAGTTACAAAAGTACCCTCATTCAGTTACAATTCAGTTATACTTTCCCTTCCATTATCACTTTCCAGTGTGTTATGAGTTGACTGAACTGAATAAATTTGAACCAGTTTGAAGTTGATTTCCATAAATATATGGTGCTTTTAACTTCATCAATGGCCACTGTGGCTTTTCTTCCTCTTTTTCCTGCCATTACCCTTTGGTTTCTTTCATTCCATATTACCCAGATGATAGCAAATATTAACAAGGGCCATATCTTTCTTCCTTTGTTTATCCCTTTCCTTAGTTTCCATGCCAGCATTTGATGTTCCATGTCTTTGGTCTGAACCCATTTCTGATTGAATCCTTTAATGAAGTAGCCAGATTTTTGATGCATATGGGTGTTTTGGGGTAAAAACTGATTCTGCTATTTTTGGTAAATTTGGGTGTGTTGATGAGAAACGAATTCAAACCCTAAACAAACGTACTGCACGGGAGTACTTTTAGATTCGAGAGATCAATCTGTAAGATTCTGGCCTAAACCAAGAAATGGCCGTTCCAGATTCAATTCGGTCACAAAGTGAAGGAGAAGGGTTGATCTTAGGGAGGGAAGCGAAGAAGGTGTTTGAGATCAGAATGTTGAATTATGAAGATGTAGCTGTTTTATGACTTGTACTTGTATCAGAATGTGGAACTAGCTTGCAGAACGTAAGCTATCAGTTCTTGGTGTTTTCTGGATACTTGTGTTGATCACACTTGTCTCCTATGTTGAAATAGGTTGAAATCCTATTTATACAAGTCATTGAGTGCACCCCTGATCTCGTAGGAAGTATAGGAAGTTAAGTAGTGGAGAACTGGGGTTGTGTAAAAAGTGGTGATCACCACGTTTCCATTACGAGGGAAAACTGGTCACACTTTCACCCACTACTCCCATTGTTGTTAACCGTCCGTCCTTTCCTGACATTTTCTCTTAATGGGCGCGTTGCACGCCGCACGCTGTAAACCGCCATACCAATACCCCAGTGAGCATCCCCCAGTTTGTGACTCGTCTCTAAAAGCAGCACGTAGTGCTTTTAGGTCATATGAGCAAGCCGTGGCTTGGCTGATCGCTCCTCATGGAAGAGGGGTGGCCGGTGATCACAGTGCCACGTTGTTGTCCATCTAGAATCCGATCTAAGCTGTTCGACCAAGCTGGCGAAGATGGATGGACACGATTGATTTGCGGCAGTCGCCTAACGCCGTTTATTCAATTTAGGGTTTTTAAAAAATCGCGCGATCACCCTTCTTTGGGCGAGCGATTCAACGCGTTTCTAGTTTGCCATGGGCAAGTCGATTGACCAAGAATGTAGTTGGGTCGCCGGTGAACACGCCAGTACCCTCATTCGAGGGAATATATAAGCCATCCAACTAGGCTAGCTAAGTTGGGAGGTCGTGATGTTTTTGAGAACGTTTTTGCCGGTTTTAGCTCATTTGAGCTCATCTTTCAACAGCACGACCACCCATATTAGGGTTAGTGTTCAAAGGCGTTGCGGGTGTACTAGATGGAATCCGATCGGACGGGATGTTAGTGGGCCCGCCGGTGGTCATCATGATGATCGCCTAGTTCCGCTAGAAGTAGGCTAGGCCTGTTGAATTGTGTTGCCAAATCGTGTGGCCGTGATCGTTTTTAAAGACTGATATGGACAGTCTAGATTTTCCTTAAGGAATTTAAACGCGTTCGATCGCGCTAACTTTTAATTAAAAAGTGTGTAAACACGCTGATCTCTTTATCAGAGAGTGGTGTAGCCTACGCGAGTGTTTTCATGCAGATTTCAATATTGACACTTCGGGAGATTCGTGTTACTCTGCTGCGAGTGAACATTAATCGTCATGTCATGCCAACATTGAAAGTTCAGCTGGGGAACATAGCATGGGAAAATACCAGGCAAGTCATGCATTAGTGAATAATGCAATAGGTTAAAATTTACAGAATATCTGGGATTGTTGCTTCACGCACCATTCTGGATAAATTTCATAAATATGTTGAATTGCTCAATACATATGTAAGTAAAGAGGTCCGGACACTCATTACTTTTGAATGGCTCAGTCTCTTTGCAGAGTAACGGCGCATTAAATACAGGGTTTTACAATTTTAGCCCTGAACTAAAAACCACCATCAACAATGGGCAGTGCAAAAAGATGTGAGCAATTGTTTCTTCCTCTGTTCTGCAGAAGTTGCATCTTGAGTTTTGGATTTCACATCCCCTATTGATAAGGTTATCTGCTGTAGCAATGGCATTTTGTAACACCATCCACATAAATAATTGTACCTTCAAAGGAACAAATTTGATCCAAATACTTTTATAAGAGACCTGAGATACCTGAATCAATTGTGCTATTGGGTCTTGTGAGCTTAGGGCTTCATAGCACTCTTTGGCAGAGAATTTGTCTCCAAATTTGCAGGTAAGCTCATCTGAGTTGTTGTTCAAAACTGGAGGTGACCCAATGTGCATTATTAGGTTAATGATATCTTGCATTTCCTCCACAGTTGCATTCCTGTTGAATTGCACATTCCATCTACCATTTTGTATCATTTGCTAAATGTATCCATCTTTATGTGTAGCTTTTTTATAAGCAGCAGGAAATAGTGACTTCAGGTTGTTTGTTCCTTTCAAAATGTCTTGCCAAAATCTAACTGATGCTCCATTATTTATTCTGAGAGTTGTATTCTGCTCAACAATTTGTCTTGACTTTTGTATACCTTTCCAGAATCCTCTGCCATGAGGTGTAGTTAGGGTTTTAGCCCACAAGTCATTATCTTCACCTTTTACTTTCTCCCTTATCACTTTCCTCCACAATGCTTGTTTCTCCTTCTTATATCTCCAAGACCATTTTGCTAGTAGTGCTTTATTGGTTAATCTGAGATTTCTTACTCCCAATCCCCCTTTTTTCTTTGAGATGCAAACCTTTCTCCAAGCTATCCAGTTTATTTTCTTTTTTTCTGCTGATGAACCCCATAGAAATTTCCTCATGATTTGAGTAAGTTTCTTTTCTACACACACAGGCATAGGAATGATAGACATGAAGTAAATAGGCATGGCTGCAAGAGTGCTTTTAATTAGGACCAATCTACCTGCTTTGTTGAAGAATTTCCTCCTCCAAGTCTAAACCTTCTCTATGATCTCATCCCATATTATTCTTGTGTTACATGTTGCTCCTATTGGCATTCCTAGGTATGTGAGAGGTAGCTTCTCAATTTTGTAGCTTAGGATCTCTGCACAGACCTTGAATTTATTGTCAGCTCCAATACTCACTACTGAGCTCTTCTGCAAGTTGATTGGCAATCCAGTAATAGCTTCATATATTTGAAGTACTAATAACATATTTTCTACCTCCTCTTCTCTTGCGTCAATGAAGACTAGCGTGTCATCAGCAAATTGAAGGTGTGTTATCATGTCTTGATTGTTGATGTAGAAACCCTTGAACATATTTATCTCCATAGCCTTCTTCATTAGTTTAGTGAATATCTCAGCTACTAGGATAAACAAGAATGGAGACAATGGGTCTCCTTGTCTCAATCCTTTTTGTGGGCTAAATCTTTCAGGGGATGCTCCATTTATTATCAAGGAATGTTGAACAGTGGTAATACACCAACAGATCCAGCTCCTCCACTTGATTCCAAAACCAGATGCTTGAAGTACATGATCCACTGTGTGCCAGCTGATGTTGTCAAATGCTTTTTGTATATCCAGCTTGCACAACAATCCTGGTTTCTTGCTTTTTAATCTTGAATCAATCATCTCCCAGCAACTAAAATCTCATCTAATATATGTTTGTCCTTAATGAATGCACCTTGACTGTCAGATATCAATTTTGGAAAAACTGATTTGAATCTTTCAGAGAATCTTGGATACAATCTTGTACAAGCTCCCTACTAAACTGATTGGCCTGTAATCTTTTGGAGAGTTGGAGTCTTCCTTTTTTGGTATCAACGTAATGAAAGAACAGTTAGCTCTCCATGTCATCCTTTCCTCATAGTAATTCATGAATTGCTGCCATTAGATCTGCTTTTATGATTTCCCATGCTGCCTTGAAGAACTCCATGGGATACCCATCTTGGCCTGGAGATTTGTTATTCTTAAAATGCATAATTGTCTGTTTGACTTCATCTTGTTCAATTCGTCTTTCCATCCAGACTTGCTCTTCTGAGGATATTTTTGTGAATTGGTTACTGTCCAGTTGAGGTCTTATAGGATGCTCATCTTCAAACAGTTTGGAGAAGTGCTCTATGAATTCTTTTTTGCTTTAGCCCTGGACATCAACATTCTTTGATTTTCTGCACTGATTTGCTGCAATTTTAACTTCCATTCCACTCTAGCTGTAAAGTCTTGTTGTTGTGGTGGACCCTTCTCCTCCAACAAGTTAAGTGCATCTAGTTTCTCATTTATCTCATTTTTCAATGATTGAGTTCCTCCATATGTTTCTTTGCTCCATCTCTTCAGAATGAATTTCAGACTTTGTAGTTTCTTGGAAAACACATAACTTGGTGTACCAGTGAAGGACAATGCAGACCACCAAATTTGAAGATTTGTTAGAAAGTTCTTATTAAGCAACCAATAAGCTTCAAATTTGTAAGATGGTTTTTGTCTAGCAATGTCAGCAGTTGTGAGCATTATTGGGTTATGGTCTGACAATGATCTGGATAAGAGGTGCTGAGTAAGAAAAGGAAATTTACCTCCAAGATATAATGCTTGTAGGGAAATCTTGGAAAGTCATTAAATTACAATTAACAAGTGAAAGATAAACATAGCCGATATAAAAATCGGAACCCATTTATTCTGCAAAATCAATAACAGGGACAAATAGTTAAAGACAAGAACCAATAATCAAGAAAACTCCCCCCTTAAAAACAGAGCAAGCAGAGGACTTACCTTGGAAGTTTTAGGGAATTAAGGAATTGAAAATTTCCCATCTAATCTGTTGTATTGGTGTATGATCCCGATAGTTTTTTCACCTTTAGGAACTCTTCCTCTATAAAATACCAATGTTTTTCTCATTCCGACAAATGATTTTCCTATACTTATCTTCTCCGGGAGCTTTGCAATAGCCCGCCTCGGTAGCTCTGTTAGTTCTTAATACAGTTGGATAGTTTCTAAGTTTCAATCTCACGTTGCTTTTCTCCCATTTTTGCTTTCCCTTCGATCAAAAACAACACAAAATTAAAAACTAGAAATTTTAATATGTTGTTGTGCTAATTAAGAAACCAAAGTACTTACATGGCAAGTCCCAAAACTCACACCTGTTCAAATCAACTTCGCCGAGTGTCAAGAACTCTCTTTATTAGGTAATAAATTATCAATTCTTTATTAGTCGGACTTACTCAATGCAAACTCGCTTGGCCTGCTTTATAGTTTACTACTTCATTAGGTTGTTGTATTTTATTTATTTATTTATTTATTTATTCGGTTGCCTTTTTTGCTTATATCCAACAGTAACTGGTTTAGGTTACGATTAGAAGTTCATCGTCATCAAACCGTAAACTTGTCTTACGGTTGGTTATGAATGAGAAAACCCAACCGTAAACCCGTTTGGAAAATTAAAAAAGAAAAGTCAATCTTTACCGTATTTTAACCAATTTGGTTTCTCTTTGTCATATATTCACTCACCTGAAATTTCTCTTTGAAATCACTCATTTAGATGAATGAATCAAAATCTAGGGTTTTTGAAAAAAATCTATTTTTTCCTTCTACTCCTCTTCCCTCCAAAAACCCAAAACACTAACTCTAACTATAAATCGATACGTTAATCCAATCTAATAACTTATACTCCCTCCGTCCCAAATTAGATGAGCTAGTTGTAGTTTGCACAATTCTTAAGG
>JAJJMB010001378.1:1469262-1561299 GCA_023531105.1 Papaver atlanticum
AAATATGGGAAGAAACCCTGTATGTTCGCGTGAAAGAGATGGAAGAAACAGACGAACGGCCCAGCCCATCCCGGTCCGGTCCGGGCCAACCAACCCGGCCCATCCCATCCCGGTCCGATCCGGGCCAGCAACCCGTCCCAGCCCATTCCAGATGTGTCCTGTTCTGGTTTCGAACCGTGCGTGACCAAGTCTGTTCCGGTTTCGTCTATGTATTGTGGGAACCAAAACCTGAGGTATGTAACTATAATTAATGTGAGTCTTTACATAGAATATTTAACATGCCTAGTTTTGTTTTTCCCTTAAGATAAACGGTCAACTTAAATTATGATTGTTGATCTCGATCATTAAGAATTTTGGTCTCAGTGTTATTTTGTTCTCTTGAATATGATATTGGCTATAGTTGAATTTTTTTTTTTTTTGTCTAATTGGTCAAACCAACTCGATTCAAATATAACTCATTTTCTTTTTGAGAGGGCTAGAAGTACTTGAACACTGTTATCTATTTGATGTGGAAAAGGTGTGTATCCCATGTAAAACTCTCTACCAATGACAATGTACCGTCTAAAAAGTGAAGCCATATGCCCCTATGTTATGAAAAATTTAAACACGCATGATTTTTATTTATTTTTCCGGAGCATGAATGTCCAGTGGGATGAAATCCACTTATTAGATTATTGTAATATAATCAGTATCTTCAACAAAGTTATGTTGTAGTTAAAAGCACATGAATCTCAACTTTTGTGGGAGGACTCACAGAAAGTGACATGAGTCGGAGTTTATTTTCCTTCCATTTTTCTACTTCATTCATAATACTAACGAACCAGTATATGTTAAAGTATGCAAACAAGAGATCCACTATTTTTAGTAAGCTATTCAACCTAAAGTAAGTGGTTGACATGCAAAACGGGATTCTCTTGACCTCGTTGAGATGAAGAAATTTCTCACATTAAGCTAATCGTAGAAAGTTTGAAAATAAAAACAACCCCAAAGTAATGAGGGCTAGGCTTACCGACTTCTCTGAAGCATTATGAATAGGGACATATATATCATGAGACAAATATGTATTTTTGTCTCCGATAGTAATGACACCAAAGTACTGGTATCAACTGAATATGGGATCAAGCCAAGATGTAATTCTAGCTCGCATCAAAAATAAATTGTTACTGGTATTGGTGCGAGCAATGTAATGCAGGTACCATAATAGCAAATTATTTCCATAGGAAGGTGATACTTCAAACATCAACTTTAATGACAAGCAGAACTTTGCTTGGCCAATTAACTATTTAATTGAACTAGATCCAATGTCTGCGCTTATGGAATGAAAAGTACATCATTCCCACGAGACATAAATTCTCTAAAGCAATTGAGATATATCTGGATTAAACGTAACATATATTCACTCTAAAGTAACTGAGTTGAATCCGTATTTTGTTACATAATAAGGCCACACCACTTATTAAATCTCTCAAGACTTAGTGTCTAACTAATAGTGGTTTTTCTTCCATTAATTTAAGGAATATACACTAGTTGTTGAACTAATTCCTCATAATATGACTACGATGATTGGATCATTGAGCGAAGCACTGTTCAAAATTTGTTTCCAAGATGGAACAGAGTCACAAAAGCTCTATATGTACCGAGAGCTAATCACCTTGTTAAATTCCAAAGAAACCCATGAAAGTGGATATCATATGGAAACTCACAGTGATGAGAATGTAATTGATTGCATCTTTTATATCTCTAATGCATGTGGAAGAAAACATATTTTAGAGAAACTAATGAGTCAATCTAGTGAAATGTAAATCACTATAGTATTTGGATTATTGAATCCATATTGACTCCGACGATGAAATGTTGGGAATAGACACATATAGGCTTTGGGCATCACCACAAAGGCACTTTGGTTGTAACATCTCTCAATAAGTGTTTTTCTAAAGTACTAGATGCACCCCCCCCCCCCCCCCCCCTCCCCTCCATGATGCTTTTATTAAGTAAAAAAAGCATATCACTCATTTTACAAAGTCTTCAGTAAAACAGGATCGAGACCATCCTAAGATGCAAATGGTCCATATTACAAAGAAAACGAGGTGAAATTTAGAAAAACATTCATGCAGAATGCGGACCATTAAAGTGACTTATGGCTCTGGTGAATGTTTTGACATTTTGGACTAGTTATAGTTCCCAAGATTTGCGTGTGGAAAACTACTAGCACATATTTTACATGTAAGGGCTCACCACCCCTTGTAAATGTTAGTGAGTGCACATCAAAAGGAATTGATGGTTATTGCATGTTTAATAAGATCAATGTAGAGCATCTTATACCCAATGGTATCGCATAGACTACCATCAAAGTTTACATATGGTGACTAAGGAATAGGTTATGCGTACCAACCTACCTTTTATTGCTTTGGGGATATGCAATATTACACGCATGTTTACTTAATTTGTTTTAGAACCCAATATTAGTCAACCTTTTCTGCGTACCAGTTGGTAACTGGATTTAAGTCTGACATTCATGTTCTTATGCATTTTTGGTTGCACTATATATGTGCCATTACGACTCCACATCGTACTATGATGGGTCTTCAAAACTGTTAACTAGTGTTAGAGCACTGCTCGGTCGAACTCGCAAGCGTTGCTATCTCAAGCTTGTTTGTCAAGTTTAGTTGCCAAAACTATAAGTCTTGATTTCTAATCTACTTATAGCTAAGTCTCGGTCTAGGATAGTAAGTGTAGTTGAGCTCTAGACTCCACGGCGTTTATCATGCAAAGACGAAGAACTACTCAAGGAACTGGTGGATCTTCATCGACAAAAAGGTATGTGGAGACTTGAACTTATCTATCACCCAAAAGTCTATCTACTCTATCTCCTATCTTGAGACAAAAGTCGTATTGCTATATAGACTTCGATTATATACATTTGCTTTTTCGAGCCGAGTTTATCTCGCTTATCTATTTCTCGAAATATGTGTTGGTAAGCTTTCGCTTTGGCCAAGTTCATCTTTACTCGTGACGAAAGTCATGTTGATTGTTTCAATCTCTTGAAAATCGCTTTGATGAAAAATGGTATGTGAATAACCACTATATAACATCCTCTAAGAATGTTTCAATGATTGAAATGACAGTTTAGAATATATAACCTTGAGTGGATATAAACATTGTATGTGAACTCATACTTGTGTAAGTCAAAAATCCTTGAACCAAAGTATGCGTACTTTACTGGTTTAGGAAGTCCGGAGCTAAGTCCGTGTATCCGTACGCATCCTGCCGGAAGTTCACATCCTGTGAATTTCTGCTGGAGTTTGTGAACCAAAAATAAGCTCAATCCTGGTACTTAAGTATGCGTACCCGTATGCGAACTAAAGTGGGTTATTTTCTAAAAACGGTTTATTCGTGAACTAAGACATTTATAAATTAAGGGATGCATATTTGCAAACCGTGGCTATAATGTTCATGAATCGATTCGAGTGAATAAAAATCGTTTTGCTTCGATTGTGTCTTGTATACTTCTATGAGATCTAAGCAATTGAACAACTCTCTAACTAGTTCTTTTGAGTCATTTGAACTAGTTATGGTGAAGATGAATAAGGTTGATATGAAAGTGCTCATATGGCTACCCATTTGGTTAACTACTGTTGAACCAACTAGGTGTACACGTTTAGGTACGGTTACCCAAACCTAAATGAACGTGCATTTCATTTATGTATGACAATCTATGTTCAATCTAACTGTTGAAAGATATTAGCTTGAATCTAATCAGGTTTTCATCTAACGGTGAATATTGAATGCTTTGTTACCAAGGTAACTTAGATTGCAAACCCTGATTTGGAGACTATATAAAGGAGAACTCTAGCAACTGGGAAACCTAATCCCCACACCTCCTGTGTGATACTAGTTATATAAGCTAGAGTCGATTCTCCTTCAACCTTAGGTTTCTATCGAGACCCTGTAGGTTAACGACTTGAAGACTTCATTGGGATTGTGAAGCAAGACCCAACTATTTTCTTTGTAGTTGCGTGATCTGATCTTGCTGTTTCTATCGTATTTGAGTACAATCGTAAGATTGGCTTGAGATTAATTTCTCCGATAGGAAAGATAGAAAAGAAGTCACAAACATCTTCGTCTCATCGTTTGTGATTCCGCAATATCTTGTTTCGCTAGTCGATTAAGATTATTTTGAGGTGATTGATAATTCTAGGCTGTTCTTCGGGAATATAAGTCAGGGTTATCGATTGGTTCATGTTCATCTTGATTTATCAAAAGACAGAGCAAAAACTCGTAGGTATTTCTATGGGAGACAGATTTATCTATTCATGTAGACTTTTCTGTGTGAGACAGATTTGTTTATTAAAGTTTTCGACTTTGGTTCGTAGCAACTCTTAGTTGTGGGTGAGATCAGCTAAGGGAATCAAGTGCATAGTATCCTGCTGGGATCAGAGACGTAAGGAGCGCAACTGTACCTTGGATCAATGTGAGATTGATTGGGTTTCAATTACAATCCAGACCGAAGTTAGTTTGTAGTAGGCTAGTGTCTGTAGCGGTTTAATACAATGTGTGTTCAATCTAGACTAGGTCCCGGGGGTTTTCTGCATTTGCGGTTTCCTCGTTAACAAAACTTCTGGTGTCTGTGTTATTTCTTTTCTGCATTATATTTTGTTATATAATTGAAATATCACAGGTTGTGCGTTGAATCGATCAATTGGTAAATCCAACCTTTGGTTGTTGATTGAAATTGATTGATCCTTGAACATTGGTCTTTGGTACCGTTCAAGTTATTTCTCTTGTATTCAATTAGGCTCGCAGATTTCTATTTGTTTGAGTAAGGATTGAATCGAGAAATTGAGATATAACTCTTTGATATACTTTTTATTAAGATTGAGTCTGACTGTCTAGTTGATTCTCTTAAAAGTATATTGGAGTTAGTCCATACAGATTACTAAGCAAAATATTGGGTGAGGTTGTTAGACCCCTGCTTTTTTAACTAGTTATGTTGGAATGAATTCTTAACAATTATTCGTATTTTAAACCTTTTGGCAGGAGATCTCTTACCGCTAGATTTGCGGGTTATCACTTTAATGAGACAGTCTTCCCGTCGTTAGGGGAAGATAAGAAAAAGTATTTTCTAAGGTAACGGCAGGAATTATCGTGGTGTGTTCCCACAAATGTAAATGTGAAGCGATTTTCAGAATGTACACTGATGTTGCTAAAGTGATGAGATCACACATACCAGCTGTAAACCTACCTGCAAGGTTACAAATCCTCAACAAGGGATATACACCATAGACTAAGGTGTTTCAACTACACTCAGTGGAAGTGTGGTTGAAGCCGTGGATCCATAAAGGAAGTTGGAGAGACCACTTGGTTCGATCAATCCTCACATAGAAAGGAAGTAGGTGAGTAAGGAACAACTTATTTATATCATCAGAAATCATCTCATAAGATTGTATATGAATATGTCCATGAATCAAACTGGAGGACGCTCCAAAGTTTAATGATTCCAGAGAACAACGACATCCCAAGTGGATTATGAGAATGCGCACAAGTCAATGGAAATATCATGCGAGCATATTGATGATTAATTTCATATGCACTTGCTTAAGGAAATAAAGCAAGATAAGATCGAACCAATCTCCTTGTTTCTTAATGTCAACGAATAGCATATTTGGCCTATACAATCCAGGTAGAACTTAATTCTTTGACAAATATACAGGTATTTGGTGTGGTAGTGCTAACCAACCAAGTGTAAATCCTATGGGACATACATGATTATTTGTCATAGAGCATAGTGGGAAGAATGAAGTCTCAAAGTATCAAGGCTCGCCTTGTGGCGCGAGGTTTCTCAATAAACCCTGGAATTACCCTCTTGTAATGAACGTTATAGTGTCCCGCTACTTAGTTAGCTTGTTAATTTCAAAAGGACTTGAAATGCAGCAAATGTATGTAGTTATTACGTATCTCTGAATGAATCAAGAGATAGTAGATATTTACAAAAGTATTTGATAGCCTTTTTTTTCCAAATCAGTTGACTCTAAACCAAAGAGTGCGTTTACAGTTAGATAGAACGATCACTTATAGATTGAAGCAATCAGGCGGATGTGGTATACCCGTCTAAGTGACAATTTGATTTGGAGGGGATATACAAGTAAGTTATTTATCCTTGCGTATTCACAAGAAAGTTCCTGATTTAAAATTGTAGCTATCTATGTCGATGGTACAGACATAATGGGTACTCTTGATGTAATAAGAGACCTTAAAAGATATTTAAAATCCGAATTTGAGATGAAAAATCTAGGGAAAGCTCGACCGAATACTAATCTTGTGGTATATTATTCCACCAGTTTGCATATATCTAAAGTTGTCAGGCAATTTAACAAAGACATGTGATGCAGTTTTACAAGTGGTAAGAAAGGGATTCGATTCTCGGACTATTTTAAAGATTTGATTTTAGACTTAATAAATAAAAATGCTAAAAATTATAAAATATGGAACAAGATGAAGAGAGATAGGTCTAGGATTTCGGATTCCACTACTTCTAACGGTTGTAACTTCAATAATTATTTTCTCTAATCTACTCTCAAAACTACACAAGGCTATTTTGAACCCAATCTCAAGCCTTGGAAAATTTATTGTTAATAAAATATTAATTCGACTCAAGTCGATAATCTAAGGCCTAATTTTCCTTCGCTTATAAAAGATCGACCGCCAAAGACGATCCAAAACAGTTATTATGAAACATTAAAAGAAGAGAAAATTTCTATACAATTAAAACTAATTTGAGAGTAATAATTAAAGAAAAATAAATACTAAAATTACATATCAAAATTAATTTCCTCCTCAACCCTATAAATTAAATTTAGCAACCCATGAATCGAAAATTGGAGAAAAATCGATTAATCATTGTATTCAAAAAGATGTAAATATGCTTACAACGATTTTCAATTACTAGAGGTATTTAGCCACCACAACAGCATAGCTACTAATGATAACACCACTACGAGCTTCAGTTACAAAAAGTCTTTCGCTACTGATTGAGCAACGATATATAGTTTCTGTGGTTGAATATAAGACTACTTCTGTGACTGTTCTGGAGAGTCTAATGTTCTTCGTGTTCTTCTTTAATGGCAGCAGCAGCAGAATTGCTGCAGAGCTTGATTTCTTCGTTTGTAGCTCTCTAACCTTTCCCAAACTCTCCGTCCCCCTTCTTCACCTCCCAACAGGCCCTTATATACTCAACATGCGCATGAAATCTCTGTATTAACTCAAAACTATTTTCTTTTACTCGGGTATTATTCTCTGCCTATTTTAGGTGATAATTTCCATCTTAATCTCCTTCACACGTCAATAGCATTTCAACTCCATCTATACACGTCTCTGCATATTCCAGCTAATGTCAAATACTCTCAAAACACACGCAATCCTTCCACAAATATCAAAAATCCCAAAAATAGCTTTCCACGTAACTACCCTTCCCTGTTTCATCCAATCTCTTTATCCAGCCAAATATAATCGAATCCAAGGACATTAACAACCATGTGTGGTCCAAACAGGCCCAAATCAGTCCAAACCCGTGATTGAATCCCTTCCAATTCTTCCCACAATTCGAACTGAACTCTGCCAGTGACTGCAACAATTTTCCCCGAGCATCCAGCCAATTCTAAACAAATCTAAAGCCATTACCAACCCTGTTTATCCCTGTTTACCAACCCCAATCAATATCAGCCATTTAGTTTCCCTAAAACATCTTCAATTTCCAAACCCTAATTCTGCCTGTTTGAAAAACACTTTCTCGCCAAAACGCTGATTTCAAAATGTTGAAGAAGGTCACCCCTTATCCGGACTGCTTGGATGTCGATAGTAATTTGGGGTTCCCCTTAGTAATTGGGCGCCACTTATCCAACTGAGGGGTGGAAATGGTAAATTTTTTGGATGCCTTTATCAACTCCTTCGGGTGCCTTTAGTAGCTTTCTCTCAAGGGTGAAAATACCATTTTTTGAGCCAATTTCTCCGCACAATTTTATTTCTCCAAAAATACCTACAAAGACATAAAATGCTAAAATAAATACAAAAATGGGTACTAAAAATATAGAATATCGATATAAAAATAGATACATAAATGCGTCTATCAACATGCATCCTGATAGCACTCCCATGATTAGTCGAGGTTCAAATGTAAGTAAGTAACCATTTCGTCCAAAGGAAGATGACGAAGTTGTGTTGGGAGATGAAATTCCCATATCTAAGTACAATAGACCCATTGTTGTACTTAGTATAATAATGTACTCGATTAAATTTTACATCCTCAGAGAACTTGTTAGCTAGATATAGCTTAGCGCCAACTCAAAGTCATTGGAATGGTATAGTGAATGTAATCATGTACTTAAAAGTAACCATTGACATACTTAAAAGTAACCATTGACATAAAAAAAAATTATCTCTACAAAGATATAAAAAGGAACGCTAATGAAAGTGCAATCCAAAAGTTGTTGATTATGAAGGAACAATAATCTCTTCTCCAATGAAAGTAATCAGGGGGGGATATGGTAGATTATTTTCTAAGTCATTACCGATATTCAGTTTCGAAAAGTACATGACTAAAGGAACTATCTGGAACAACTCTAAAAGCAATCAGGGGGAGATGCCGACATCAGGGGGAGGATCCAAGGATATGATGTCCCCATATTTTACTTCGAAATTGAAGTTGTGTTGTAGTCTTTTTCCCTTCGATCGAGAATAGTTTTTCCCAAAAGGTTTTGTTACTCGACAAGGTTTTTAGCAAGACAACACTAAAAACATCAAGTATGTTGAACGTTGAAGACAGAAGATCGCGTTGATATTACTGAAAATATCTGAATCAAAGAAATGAAACACGATAGTCTGTTAAGCAACGTAACTTCCAGAATCAACAACAGGGTCTTATAAACATTCAAGTCACCAAAGTAAAGTGTGATAAACTCCTTTTGACTGTATTAGACTAATGAAAATTGTCTGACATCAAGGGGAATATCTAATGGTGTGTTGAACTTTTTTTATTCACCGAGGTTACTTTTTACCACGGGGTTTTGTTGCTCGGAAAGGTTTTTAATGAGACAACAACAAACACCGGGAATTAATTTCCCAACTACGGATATTGTCTTTCCCACGAGGATTTTTCTGCCTTAGGAGTTGTGAAGCAGCTAATCAACTTCAACGAAGCAAAGTGATCATATGCAACTGATCACCTTTACTTGCACCTGTCACGTTGTACTCTTTCCCATTAGTCAAGGTTTTGTCCCACTGGGTTTTCCTTGTCAAGGTTTTAATGAGGCAACATATTCGAGTCCAACTATGTTCTAAGTTTGCTTAATATTGTACTCTTTTTCTTTAGTTCAGGTTTTGTCCCTCTGGGTTTTCCTGATGAAGTTTTAACGAGGCAGTTAACTTAGACTTACCGTTCCTTGAAGATCGTATTGCATGTGATGAACTACATGTAAAGTATGAGACAACATGTGAAGAGTTGTACCAAGGTTTTGTCCCACTGGATTTTTCCTTGTCAAAGTTTTAATGAGGAAATTGATTTCGCCACAAGTCATCAAGGAGAGAACGACATTTGAAGAACTACATTCTATATGTGAAGCACTGCGTACAAGTTCAGTTGAACTGCACAAGGGGGAGTGTTAAAGGGCCCATGCCCATGGATGTGCGGTCAAAAACGGAAGTCTTTTGGTTTTCCCTTTCCCATGTATATATATAAAGGATATTATATCCATGTAACCATATAACTCTTATGAATGAAATCCTTCTCTTTTCCTGCCTCTTTCTCTTTCCCTAATATTCTACTGCAACAGCTTAGATATTTATTTAGCTGAAGAGTTAGGTAGATATTTCTTTAAACTTTTCCAACTTTTTAATCTTTGTATGGACCTATAAAAAGATCGATCTGATGGATATTGAGCCAGACCAGACTCCTGACTGTGTTGGAAAAATTGTTAGGGGAATATGCTGGGAATCGAACCCGGGAACTCTGGTCGAAAATATATGTACTAATGTACATGTGTAAGTAGGGCTGTCAACGGCACTTACGAAATGGATATTGGCTTAGCCGCTTCCGTTAGGTCAAGAATTAACGGATATCCGATAGTTTCCGATGAAAATTTGAAATTCAATTCCAATACCGTTACGTTGGAGTTATCGGAATATCGGATAATTTTCCGATAATTTTCGTTATCAAACTCCACAGCTGCACCACCATCTTCACAACCATCCCAGTTCATCAACACCACCATTTGATGGAACTGCAGCTGCAATCAGCACCACCATATCCCTGTAACCATTCAACTAACATCATTAGACCACAACATACCCATTTGAATCATCTTTGTCATTAATCAACCACAACAATATAACCATCTTCCCTGTAAATTGATCAGATTTGATTCCATCACAAGTAATTTCTTTTTTGTCTTCTCAATTTCTTGTTATAAAGTCGAATTGGACACAAAGCCATCTCTAATTTCTTCTGAACCTCGCCATATATTTATCAATTTTTGTAACCCATATGAACATCTACAGCAGCAACTTCTTCTTCTTCTTCCCTAATTCGAAATCAACATCATTGTTAGAGCATTGCTCGGTTGAACCCACTAGCATTGGTATGTCAAGTTAGTTGTCAAATTTAGTTGCCAAAATACATTCTTGATTTAGTATACATTCTTGATTTAGTATACTAAAGATAGTTTAGTATACTAAAGTTAGTTTTCAATTATAGAGAATGAGCTTACGAATTCAACGAGCCAAGAATCACTAAATTCCGAGTTATAACGATGAAGTTATAAGTGATTTGTTAAGTAACAATTATAAGTGTTGTTGTAATTGTTACAGTTCGTTAGTAGGAAACAATCCACGAACTGTTTGTAACGGTTCACGGACTTGAGCCCAATTACGTGACTAGAAGCCATTTTTGGTCAAGTTTTTGATGTTTCCTTCCTAAGATAACTATTACTCCAAACATATTTGATTACCATATTAAAGTGTTTGTGATTCCTTCCTAAGATAAATTGTGATTTACTCACATAAATACAATATTTGCTAAATTAATTATTTATTTAATTATTTTTGGCAAGAGTTGTAACTTATGAAAGACTCCCAAAATTAGGAGAGTCTTGAAAAAGGAAAATAGCTTTGCTTAGCTTCCAAGCTATTGTTCACTATAAATAAAGGGTTCGTGAGTGTTACACGTTTTTTTATCCCCTTTGGAAAATTGGTGTAAGCTTCACAAGGTTGTTTTCCATATCTTATGTTCTTCGTGAACAAGAGTGAGATAAAAGTCTTTGTATTGGGGATCACAAAGCCGAGTTGGATTTAATCTTCGTGATTGATTATACAACTTGTAATCTAGGTTTTTCACCTCTTGTCTATTCTAAGGTTTTCTCTTCTGATATAAAACCATTCAAGAGTTGTTGATCATAAACCCTAGATTTTGATAGATTTCAGTTTCCGATCGTATACCAACACTTGTTAGTCGAAATCGGAGACTAGAAAGAAAACTTCGATTAAGGTATCTCGTAAAAATCCTTCAGAAGTTTTAAACAAGATATCTCTAGATTTATTCTAGTTGTTCTTGTTGTAGAATCATTAGGTTTCTCTTCCTATTTTTGAAGAGTATAATAATCCCTAATCTACAAGTTTGTTTTGATATTACTTTTACCTAGTAATTATTTTTCTCAAAACAAACACAAGATTTCCAAAACCTTGATTCACATCTAAAGGGAAATCGATTCGGTGTTTTGTGAAAACAAAAGATCGAAAAATATCAACCGTGTTGTTGTTGTATCTTTTGAAGAGAACTTTGTTCTGCCAGAAGATTTTTGGGACTAACTTCTAAAGAGAATTTGTGTTATGCTAGAAGTTATACGAGAAGAATTCCTAAAGAGAATCGGTGTTCTGCTAGGAGTTCTATAAGTGCTTGAATACAGCTGAAGCAGGTATTACATCTAGTCCGAATAGGTAGTAGGAAATTAGTGTAACAGCTTATAATCAGTGTGTGTTTATTCTGGACTAGGTCCCGGGGTTTTCTGCTTTTGCGGTTTCCTCGTTAACAAAATTTCTGGTGTCTGTGTTATTTCTTTTCCGCATTATACTGTTTATCTTTATAATTGAAATATCACAGGTTGTGCGTTAATCAATCATTATTGATAAATCCGACCTTATTTGTTGGATAGGATTTTGATTGATCTTGGATATTGGTCTTTGGTACCGTCAAAGTATTTCTCACATCAATCAGGCTCATAGATTTCTATCTGTTGGATTTGCTGATTGATTTGAGAAAAAGAGATAAACTCTTTAGTATTATTCTTTGATTGAGTTTTCACTCTCGGAATATTATTGAGGTTTAGTCCATACAGATTGCCAAATGAAATATTGGGTGTGGTTGTTAGACCCCCGTTTTTTCAGTCATCAATTCAAAATATGTGTTCTCGAATTCACAATCAAACCCAACTCCCCACTAAATCAAACCAAACTCTCCACCAAATCCTAGTTTCACAAATCAATTCCAAAACCCTAAATTAAGTTTCAAAATCATAATTAAATCCAAAATTGAATTTTAGAAAGAAAATTAGAGAGGAGATAAGGAGATGATGGTGGTATTGGGATTATGAGACGAAACAGAGGAAGAAAAGGAAGATTCAGGTGAAGAAGAGATGATGGAGAGGTAAGTTTTCTCTCAGGAGAAAAGATATGAACAAGAAACGAATGGGATAAAGGCTAGAGTATTAATGTGGTCTTATATATTAACGGTATCGGATATTAGGCTAACGGAAACGACCTCAACCGGTACCGTTACGATAACCAAAAAAAATATCCGAAAAATATTCCGGTTCCGATATCCAATAACCGTTATGTCGGAAATTAACCTAGCGGAATCTGGATATTCGGAAACGGCTATGGGATATCCATTGACAACCCTATGTGTAAGCTTTTGTAATCCGAAATGATTAAGTGATCCCAGACAGACTCAATAAGGTGGGCCCCACCCTAAGCCCACCCCCTGTTAAATCACCGGGTTGGGGATGGGACCATCACATTGTGTCTGTTGGGATGGATCACAGGTTGAAGGTGAAAAGGCTCACTCCACCAACAGGACTTCTAATGCAACTTAGCTTGTACTATTCATCATTCAACGAGAATTCCGTAACCCTCTTCTACTCCTCAGCTTCTTCCATTAATCAACATGTAGCAACACGTCCCTGTCTTTTCTCATCTTCTATTCCTCTTCTTCTTCTATTGATCAACGTCAACACACAACACTATTAGAATCACTAACAATGGTAGTAACACGTTCTTGTCTTCTCTCATCTTCAAAGATACCACCAACAAACCCTTACTCCTTGATACTCAATTATAGCTAACCCAATTTCATGATCCTATTGGAATTCCGTCATCATTATCCAATCAACAAACTCAATTCAAAAAATGCAACTCAGCTAACAAATCAATCTTCTTCTTTCGCTTAACAGCTTCTTCCATGCATCTTCGATAATAATTTCTCCATCATTCATCACCACAGCTCTACTGCAACATAAATCTTTTCGAACTGCAAACTTCTTCAAACTCTTACTATCCATCCACTACTGTATACAGCAACGACATTTTTTTTAAAGCAAACTTCGAGCTTCTCCTTGAAAATTTTACAAATCTTTCCAAAAACAAGCCCTGGAACAAAAGTTTCCTAAAACTGGCACTTTCCAAATATAAACCAGTTTCCTAAACTAGCACCTTCCATATATTGTGAAACTTGCACCTTCCATATACTAACCAATCTTCACCGGCCTTCAACCACCATCCATCATATAGTTTTTCCCATCTCCATTATCAACTTCCAGTATCTCGTAGCAAACTCCATTAACAGACCCTTCATATCACAGTTCACCATCTCTCTGCAACTCAAGCTCAAGCAAACTTCCAAACTCGTTAACAACAACAGATTCTTGTTGTCACAGATTTATATGTAGGATCGAGCAAGAGAGAGGAGAGCACACGCGGAAGCAATAAAACGACTACGTTGATAATCAATTCGGTGTACAAATTCTCTTGGCTCAACAACATATTTATATTGTTCACAAACTTGACGACCACTCAAAGCACTTTCCTAACAAAGATCAAACTTTAAACAAAGACACTTTCCTAACATAAACCAAACTCTAAAATAGAACTCTTCTAGAACTCTCTAAAACCAAAACACCTTGTTTCTCAAGTAAACTCGATTTCCAAAACCAAACTTCATCATATCTTGATTTAACTTCCAACAGTTTCCTATAGTTTTTGCTTACATTTCTATTTTGTTCTATTTCTCACGGTGAACAAACTGTCCGTGAGATGACGAAGGGAAAAGTGAAAGTTCAGGGAGTTTAAAAACTCACCGCAACCAGACTGTCCGTGATTCTGACCGAGCGACAATAAAAATCCAGGGGGAAAAATATTTCACGGTCATGTGATTGTCCGTGAGATGAATAGCCGGAAAACTAAAATCCAGGGAAAAATATTTTTCACGATTACCAGACCGTCCGCGGGTTTGAAGAGAAGTAGATTGTACTGTCAGTAGTCTATGAATGACAGGCGAATGAGTACTAACGTCGGTGGCATGGACTTCTACAGTAGCCATGAACGAGCCCTATAGCTGTTTGGGTTGGTTTTTACACGGCCAGATTTCTTAACTTGGGACTTAGGTGAATTTTAGCATGCGATTTGTCACGTGGGCAAAACCACAATTTGGATACCTATATAAGAGATATTTCTATCTTTAATCTTTAATCACCCCTTTGGAGAGAAGAACACAAGGAAGAAAAGTTAGGGTTTTTGAGCGATTTCACCATCGTAACAATTTCTCTTTCATTTTCTTATATGTTTAACATGGGTGTTTCTACATCCATGAGTATCTAAACCCATAATTGATTGAGGATGAATTCTGAGTTCTAGACATGATTTGAGTTATTATATAAATCTATTTTGAAGTTCTTCACATGATTATTGATTGTTTATACTAATTAGAATGTTTATGATTGATTGATAGATTATTTAGGTGGCCAACTGAATTAATTTGTTGATTCAATCTAATGCTAGTATTGAGTTAGGAGATAAGTAATAGTTGAATAGCTTTTACATAAGTAGAGAATATAAGACCTTGCAGAGGGATTCTATGGAGCGATTGTATGTATAAACAACACTAGATGGACCTTGAGCTAAGAGTCTAACTAGTAGGATCAATCTATAATTCACAAAAGATAAAGCATTCGACCAAATTACACCTTGAGTGAGCTACTACTAGGTGGTTTAGATGAATAGAATCTGATATTGGAGAGCTTTCGTACTCAATGATATAAGGAATTTAGGGGATAACACTGAGCTAGCTGTTATTCCACGGTTGGTAATAATCTGTGATTAATTGTATTAATGGATGAATATAATAACTTGATGACGGTTTAGTAACGAATAAGGATTCCTCGATCATATCTCTCTATATTGCTTACAACTCAATCTTTTAATTGCTTTATTGTTTACTTTGCTTTAATCTAAATTTTTTTTCCCATTGTGACAATTTTGACAACTAAATCTCTCTGCTCTTCGCGTGAACGACCTTGACTTCCATTATATTACTAGTTAATTGAGTGGATTTAAGATCACTAATTTGATTGCACCTACGACACGCATCAACATGTCACCTATCCAAACCATAACACAAACCCCCAAAAAACCTAAAAGACCCCACTAAACCTTCTCTTTCCGAAATTCGAAAACAAAGCACGAAAATCGAAGAGAGGAAGAGGGAAAAAGAGAGTGAGTTTTGATTAATGAGAAAAAGCTTGAATTTAGAGGGTAGGAAACTTTCTTTCCGGAATTGAAGATTTGAATCTTTACTATATACGTGGTGTTTTCTTTAATTTGTCTAGGGTTATTTTACATGGTAAGTAAGATTTGGGGTTTTCAATTTTTTATACTTTTCATCTTCCGTACTGTACTAAATCTTGCTACAGACATCAAAGAGAGCTTTCAATTTTATAATTTTTTTATGATTCTTTTCCTTTTTAGGATTACTCTAGTTGTTGTTTATTTAGATAATTTCATAGATTTTTTTGTTTGTTTGCTGAAATGTGTGTGGTTTTTAGCCTTTTAGGTCAGTTGTTAGGGTTTAGAATTGCAGTGATTTTGGCAATTTTTTCGCTCAAACTGTGTGATTTTTTTTTAATTTGTGGTTGTTTTTAGGGTAGAGATCAGTTTACTAGTTCTTTTAGTTTTTTGTTATGAACATCCTGTGGTTGCTATCTTCTTGACAGTCTCTTCTTATCTTAGATCACGCAAGGTGTGTGTCATATAGGTCGATATTGAAAAGATTATGGTGTACTTGGTACCCTCGTCATTTCAGCTGCAAAAGATAAAAAAAAATACTAAAAAAAAGAGTGGGTTTCTTTTGGTTTCATTCTCTCTTGGTCGAAATCAAAAGAGGTTTTATGTTGTTTTCAAATTCAGAATTTTTCCTATGTAAACAAAAGTTGTAATAAAACAACTTTTAAAGTGTAAACATCTTCGTCCATGTTCTCCGTAATAAAACTTATATCGTGCAAAAAAAATTTATTAAGGTTGCATCTACCAAGCCTTTGGTAAGTTGTTGTACTTAGTCCCCTCCGCCTTTCTTTTTGATGACGATAGTTATCTCGGTGAACCAAAACTGAAAAATAAAATAAATAATGAAACAAGATTAAAAAGAAAATGAATGGAAAAACGATAAGAAAGGAAACATATATACAAAATTTACTAATGGGTAAATGACACATCGCTACATCTCACCTTATGTTATGATTTAATGATTTGAATGAACTATACATATAACATATGCAATATAATAAACAAATAATATGCACGTTGGTGGTATATGACTTAGATTAGTATATGAAAGATTTTAAAGTCAAAAATGTGATAGAAAATGATGATTTGGTGATGATAGGCTGGAAATTTACAAAGTTAAATCCAGATTCAAAACGTAATTATCCCGGTATAAAGGGGTACCAAGTACACCATAATCTTTTCAATATCAACCCATATTATAATACTAACAAAAAAAAACATTGATCAAAGTTGATTCAAAAATGCTTGACAAACCAATCCAAACCATTCAAACGTCTTTACGGTATCCACTTGTCACCCATCCAAAATATAACTCAGACCCCCAAAATCCAAAAAGACCCCACCAAACCTTCTCTTTCCGAAATTCAAAAATAAAGTGCGAAAAATGAAGAGAAGAAGAGAGAGGAGAGAGTGAGGTTTTGATTAATGAGAAGGAGCTTGAATTTAGAGGGTAGGAAACTCTCTTTCCGGAATTAAAGATTTGGATCTTTACTATAGATGGTATTTTCTTTTCTAGGGCTATCTACCTGATAAGTAATATTCTGGCTTTTCATTCTTTTGTTCCTAATAACTCTTGATTTTCCGTAATGTACTAAATCTAACTATAGACATTAAAGAGAGCTTTTAATTTTTAGTTGTTTTATTAAAAAAAATCTATTTTTCTTCTAATTCTTTTCGTTTTTAGGTTTAATTTGGTTGCTGATTATTTAAATAATTTCTTGGATTTTTTTGTTTGTTTGCTTGCTAAAATGTGTGTGGTTTTTAGTTCTTTAAGTCAGTTGTTAGGGTTTACCACTTCATGCCTCTGGACGTTGTGATGAGGTATCCTAGCATCCATCCTCCCACGAGGGATAAATTTATGCTAAAGAAGATGTGGAGGTAGACCAGATGAGATGTGGTTGTTAACTTGTCATGAGAATATGAGTTTTAATGTGTACGGTCTTGTCGATAGTATCGTTGTTTATCAGCCATTATGTTTGAAGGATGTGACTGCATTGAATCTTTAAACACATAAAGGGCCTTTAGTCCCAAGTGTTTCTTGCTTAAATCTGCTTTACTAAGAGATAATTTGATGGCGCCATCACGAATCCCTGCCTCTGGAGATTTGATCTGGCAAGGAAAGTCAGGAAGGTTGGGATCGCCCTTTGTTATTGTCCCGTAGGGGCCGGTGCTGGAACTTGGATTGAGGTTGAAGACGTTAGCCTCGGGATGTGCTTTGATCAAGTGTTCAGCTCTGAACAAGCTGATTGACGTAAAATTATACCATAGTGATACTGAGTCTTTGGATGACTCATATTTTAGTGAGTCTAAGAATGGACCATATTGTCATGGCTTAAGCATTGAGTTGTGATGATGATATCTTAGTCATCTGAGCAAACAGATGCTCTTAGATGATATAAATAACCAATGACGACATTTTTTGTAATCTCAACAAAGAGATTCTTTCGTGGGATTTATGACTCAGTGCTCAAGGAGATAATCGAGACTCGAAACATGCACGAGTGATAAAGAGGCAATATGATGTTGCTAGTGATATAAGCTAGGGTTACAACATGGCCGTGACATGCCCTGGCCCCGGGGCAAGCCCCCGCGTCGTAATCAATTGTCCTTGGCGCTGAGGAAAGCCCGGCGTCATGGATGGCAGAGTATGCTGGGGCGTGATTGGGTTGGTATTTGGTGCTGGGCTTGGTAGGGTTTACGCTGTCAAGGGTCATTACCATGGTGCTATTATTTAGCACTAGGGAAAACCCCAACACACTGGGTAAGGTTGGCGCTGGAAAGTACCAACGCCGTGGTAGGTTTAGCACCGACAAGTGCCAGCGCCATGTTATCTTAGTTTAGTGTTGGGGTGTAGCCAGCGTGGCGGGCATGAGCTTTGGCGCTGGGGAAAGCCCCAATAGCATGGTATGTTTGGGCATAAAAAAAATGCGTTGGCCCTAGATATATCACGATGAATTGCGTTTCCGGTGTAAGAGCAGAATTTTTCAGGATCGCTCCGCAAGAAATTCACACTCGTCGGTTGTGTTGCACCAAGTTGAGAATGTCATACATTGTTTTTGCAAATAGATAAATCTTTTTTCTGGAATACATCAAGGACCACAAACTGTATTTTGAATCGTCTTCAGGATATTAAGTTTTTTGTTTAATAGAAATTAGAAGAGATTAATGTGAGATTTGAGATGTGAAAAAGGTGTAATTTGAAAAGAGGGGACAAATAAGTATTTATATAGGAAATTCAAAATAAACCTTGAATGCAACTATTGAATCCAGCCTTTGATCGACTAACATAACATTAGCCACGCCCTGAATCATCAATTGCATGACTAATGTTCAGCGACCATATACAAACCCTCCGTTATTGCCATTTGTTGATTTCACAGTCGAACTCAAAACTGGCAAAATTTAGAATTGCCTTCATAATGTTTCATTCAGGGGTGAAATTTCTCTCTTGCCGTTGTAAAGTCGACGACCATGGTAACTTTTTTGAGTTTAAACTTTTGAACGTGGAAGATGAATGTGGAAGATATCCCAGTATAAAGGGGTCCACTACAACATGATCACACCCCTATTATAATAATACGACCAAAATAATCCCTTGATCAAAACCGATTCAAAAAACCCTGACAAACGAATCCAAACCATTCAAACATCTGTACGGTATCCACATGTCACCTATCCAAATCATAACACAGCCCCCCAAAAACCAAAAAGATCCCACTAAACCTTCTCTTTCCGGAATTCGAAAACAAAGCGCGAAAAATGAAGCCAAGAAGAGAGAGAAAATGAGTTTTGATTAATGAGAAAGGAGCTTGAATTTACAGGGTAGGAAACTCTCTTTCGGGAATTGAAGATTTGGATCTTTACTATATATGGTGTTTTCTTTAATTTTTTTCTAGGGTTGTTTACCTGGTAAGTAAGATTCGGGGGTTTGCTTTTTTTTTTATATAATTCTTCATTTTCCGTACTGTACTTAAATCTAACTAGCCATTAAAGAGAGCTTTTAATTTTTTTATAATTTTTTTTCCTGCTTTTCTTCTGCTTCTTTTCCTTTTTAGGTTTACTCTAGTTGCTGTTTATTTAGATAATTTCTTTGGTTTTTTTTTTTTTGGTTTGCTGAAATGGTTTTAAGCTCTTTAGGTCAGTTGTTAGGGTTTAAGATTGTAGTGATTTTGGTAGTTTTTTTTGCTCAAATCGTGTTAATTTTGGTTAAATTTGTGGTTGTTTTTAGGAGCAGAGAGATTTACTAGTTCTTTTAGTTTTTAGTTGTGAGATGGGGTTTGATTTGAATCTTGATGGGTTTTTGTGCAGGGATTTGTCTTGAACATAAGAAGATTAGTTAATGTAAGTAATAATTTTACTTCCTTCAATGTTTAGCTGTTTTATATAGTGACTGACTTTAATGGTGGTGGTGGAGGTCAGAATTCTGATTTCATAATGAGATTTATTTGAGATGAAAAAACTTACTGGGGCTTATTTGGAGGTGGTGGTGTCAGAATTGTGGATTCATCTTGACATTTCCTTGACATGAATGTTTTCTGGAATGTACTGGTTGGGTAATGTAGTTAGCTTATTAGGTAGTGGATGTTGTGGCTGTAGTGGTGGTGGTGGTCAGAATTGTAGATTCATTTGGAATTTAGTTTTGATTATGTCTCTTGAAATTTTTTGTAAGCATGTATGATTCTGTCTGGTTCATTACAGATTGGTGTCTGAGTTTAAAAATTTTGCATAAAGTTTTGCAATTAACATTTGTTTGTTTTTTGTTTTTCTTTTGTTTGTAGATTAATGAGAAATATTAATGGAGAGCTAACAGTTCATTTACAAGCGTTCGGCGATCTAAGAGGCTGTTTTATGATCTTTGGAAGGTGACTTTGATATCGAATTTGTATCCGTCTGGAAGCAAATATCTGGGTATGAAGTTCACGATTGGTTTTGAATTGGATTCTGTCTACAGTTCGTGTTTTAATTAAGCTATAGGAAACTAGCTTTTCCCTCTTAAGTACCCAAAATGAGGACACAGACACAGTTCAAAGAGAAAGGAAACACCAGGGCTAGCCCTCAGCAAGTAACATTTGAGCTCAAGTCTCGAGTAATTCATACATTAAATAAGCTTGCAGATCGAGATACTTACCAGTTAGGAGTTGAAGAGCTGGAAAAAACTGCTGAGAGTTTAACGCCAGAAGGTGTTGCACCGTTTATTTCTTGTGTTATTGATACTGACTCGGGTCAGAAGAGTGCAGTTCGGAAAGAATGTGTTAGAATTATGGGTACGTTGGCGAGATTCCACGATGGGCTTCTTGGTCCACACGTAGCAAAAATGATGTCTAGCATTGTAAAGCGGCTAAAAGATCCCGATTCTGTGGTTAGGGATGCTTGTGTGGAAGCTGTGGGGGTTTTGGCTTCAAAATTGAGTAACTACGAGGAAGAGAATGATGGATCTTTTGTTTTGCTAGTTAAGCCACTTTTTGAAGCTTTGGGTGAACAGAATAAGGTGGTGCAGTGTGGTTCAGCATTATGTCTAGCTAGTGTCATAGACAATGCTATCGATCCTCCAATCTCAATTTTGGCACGTATGTTGACTCGAATCACCAAGTTCCTAAAGAATCCTCACTTTATGGCGAAGCCGGCTGTTGTCGATTTGGTTAGAAGTATAATTCAGGTAACTGCGAAGCTAAGAATTTAATTTTTACTGTCCCTTATATTTTCTTGTTCTAATGTTTCCTCATTGTATTGTTGCTGGTATTGTGGCTAAGTTGTGCATCTTTCCCTTGCAAATTTTCAGGCAGGGGGTGCTTCATCCCAGAACACCTTATCTGCTGCCATGTCCAGCATTCAGGAAGCTCTTAAAAGCAGTGACTGGGCGACAAGGAAAGCTGCCTCTGTAGCACTGGCAGGTATAGTCGTAAGTGGCGGTTCTTCATTGATGTCTTTCAAGGCATCTTGCATCTGTGCCCTTGAGTCCTGTCGCTTTGACAAGGTTAGTGTGTCTCACTTTACTTATTTGAAGGACATTCAGATTCCCCTTAGAGATCTTGCATTAGTTCTCATTTGCTGGTTCTCACTTCTTGTAGGTGAAACCTGTTAGAGATTCAGTATCCCAAGCATTGCATTGCTGGAAAAGCCTTCCAGGATCTGATGCTGCTGATCTATCCGAAACGGGATCTTCTACTAAAGGTTTGTTTGCTGTATATTAACATAAAGCTGTGTGAATCATTTTGGATGGTGATCTATTGATATTTAGGAAAGGCTGTAACTTATAATTTATATTTTCACAATAGAGAATCTTCGAGGTGAGTACAGTGATCTTACCAGTGCAAGTGATGGTGGGTGGAAAGATGTTGCTTCCAAGAATATAGGGAAAGGAACAGTCAGCAAAAGGGTTCCTCTAACTGCTAGGAGAATGGGCGCAAATAATGTACCAAGTCCTCAAAAATCCAAAGCAGAAGATTGGGAGATTCAAATTGCTGTTCCGAAGACCTGTCCAATTAATTTAATGGACAGACGGGAGGAAGAATCTGAGGGTAGTTGTCTTACTAAAGCATTTGAAAGAAGAACTGAAGATACTAGAGTTCTGCAAGATAACACATATGATTATTCTCCAACAGATGATATATCTGAGTGTTCAATGTCAAATCTAGTTGATGGTAAGTTTGAGATTAAGCGGGTGAGTCATGACTTTCTTGAGAAAAGTACTGTTGTGAAGTCAGTGGAGAGGAACAAACAGCCTACTGCTGAAGAAGTTGTGTTCCAACATCCAGTATGTCCAGAAAGGTCACTGAATCGCCAGAGTTTGGATTCCACAATTACAGAAGTGAGCTCACAAGTTGTGCGTGGGTGTTGCTCTCAAACGGCAAATGAGATGGCCATAATGCAGAAACAACTTTCTGAGATTGAAAACAAACAGTCAAGTCTAATGGATATGTTACAGGTATTTTCTTATTATCTTGTTATGATTCTTGACATAACATTAATAATTGCCTATCTACTTTTTACTATCTGTGCAATTGATTTTAACTCAACAGTCAACAATAATCCAGAGCATTAGTATATTTTGGCCTGTGCTAGTTGTTATAGAGTCGCAATTGCATGTTGAATAATTGCTATCTACTTTTCATTAAAATATCATAGGTTTCTTTAGCTTAACTCTGGTTTTTTGAGTTGTTTAACTGCTCTAGGTCTAGCACATACTTGTTAATATTGTCATACTCTGTTGCTGCAAGTAACCTATGTTTAGCTGCTGACAACTTTTGGATCTGTGTCACTTAAGAATCGGTCTGATGAATATACCCCAAATCAAATTGGATATGTACCTTATAAGAATGCTGTAAATCATTTCAATATATGCTACCTTATAAACTGTTCAGAGGCATTTATCTAGCTTTAATTCCTTTGGTGTTTTTTTTTTTTAAATTGTTCAGCTGTTCATGGGGAGTACAATGGAGAGCTTATCTATGTTGCACTCAAAAGTGCTTGGTTTAGAAAATTCAGTGGACAGAATTGCACAAGACTTCGTTCACAAGAGCCAGTCTAATATGGCAGGCTCCAAGGTTTTGAGAAACAGCCATAGTGTCTCTTCTTCCCCAAGAGTTTCTACCTGCACCCCTAGGACATATATGGATATACAGCCGAGACGATCTTCACGATTGGCTGCAAAGAGTAGGGACGTTTGGGAGGGCACTTCAGTTTCTGAATGTAGATCAAGCACTTCAGAGAAACAAGGTGTTGACATGCGGAGAGATCACAGGCTAAACGTGACAGGCAAGTGTGTGAAACCAAATATTATAACTGAACCTAAAAATTCAAGTTTTCGTGCACGAAAGGTTGAGGAACCTATCACTGCTTCGCCCCGTAACTTCAGTGGCAGAGAAAATAGTGTAGGCTATAATAATAACTTGTGGAAACATGTAAAGGATTATATTTGCAAAGGTGACCTAGATTCTGCATTCGTCGAGGTTCTCCGCTCTGGTGATGACCTCACTCTGATGGAACTTTTGGATCGAACTGGTCCTGTTTTGGAAATGTTGTCACAAGATACGGCCTGTGAGGTTCTTAGCACATTGGCATCTCACTTCCTGGATCAGAGATTTTTGGGCTCCATAATTCCTTGGTTGCAGCAGGTAAGCTATCACACACTCCTAACTTAAGTACTTGTTTCATGTTATTTACCCATGCAGCCCACTAAGGATGGAAGATTAGTTTATTCACCATAAATCTGTAATCTTTAATTTTTACAACGACAATGAGAAGCTATATCTTTATGCTATTGCTTGCTGTGTTGTTAGATGGTGGACTTGAGCAATACCTATGGACCAGATTACCTTGATCTACCAGCCAAAGCCAGGAGAGAATTCTTGTCTGCTGTACAAGAAGCAGCAACCATGGATTTTCCAAACCCAGCTGACAGGAGATCTGTCACACAGCTTGCATTGAAGTTGCGCCATGCTTGGGGTGAGCTACTCTTTAACTTTTAAACCCAGCTCCTTTTGTTATGTCAAAATTGCATAACGTTTTTGGTTGAGCTTCTTTAAAACTGAACACATTTCTTGTTTTGTAGGGAAATTCTCTCAATAACAGGAGACCCAGTTTGTGAATTACATACATCATTAACATCAAGCGTTTTCAAATAGAGATTTTACGTTTAAAGAGTCATGTGAAGTGTACTTTGTTGGTATTAGTATTAGTCCAAATTCCACTTGTTTATGAATTAGAGGTAGTTTTCTTTCTCCAGTCCTAGTGTTTGTTGAAGTTTTATAAAAACTCTTGAAGTAGAGGAATTCCAATAACTTGTATGGACATCTGAGAAAGATATCATCATTAGCAGCAGACTGAATTGCTATATGCGGAGAAACTGGCTATCTGTGCAATTGAATTTTAACATTAATCGAGAGCATCGGTATCTTTTGTCCTCAGCCAGTGGTTATAGAGTTGTAATTGCATGTTAAATACATATACACTAAGCTACCATAAGATTTCACAAAATGAGCACCCCAAGATGCACAAAATTTCATAGCAGGAACTCCATAGTTGATAGTTTCAGCAGCAGCATATTGGCAACGGCAATTTAGAACAAACTCTTAGGTAGAAACTCAATGTGGCATGACGAGATTTTGACCCCAAGGCCATTCTCAAAGATTGATAAGTTCACCTAAGAACTAGTACCGTAGACGATTTTATCCATCTCATTTTGAGGGTTGAATTCTTCGTTCATGGCTCAAAATCTCTCATTGGAAAAGGACCAGGACTATAGAGATCAGCCTCGATCTGAGCAGGCTCGCTCTTGCTCCTGTTCTTTCTTGGTTTCGGTCCCTCTCTTCGCCGTGTCCCTGCTTCACGGTCTTCACCCCTTCTTTGGCCACTCCGGTGTATCCCAGCTTCTCGGTCTTCACTCCTTCTTTGGCTACTTTTCTTTCTATGTTGCCTCTCTTCACTCCTTGGAATTTTCCCATTAACTTCTTTTGTATTAACATCAGGGCTCTTCGGAACCTCATATAAGGTTACAGGACCACCTCCTCTCTGAGCAAACATATTTTCTGTATTTTCTTGTGGTGATTGAAAAGTCTCTAGCAACTCCACCACTTGACTCATCATTGGTCTCCCTTTTGGATTTTGACTGAGGCATTGGTAGGCCAAATTTGCCACCTTTTGAGCAACTCTAGGAGAATATTGTCCTTCCATTCTTGGATCTAAAATCCTCACCAATTTTTTGCTATGGATCAGCAGAGGCCGTGCCCATTCAACCAAGTTATGTTCTCTGCTTGGCCTGCTCTTATCCATAGCTCTTCTTCCAATCAGCAGCTCAAGGAGTACAACTCCATAACCATAAACATCACTTCTAGCTGTTAGATGACCTGTTCATGGGGGGGGGAAACATGACTTAGCACATAAATCACAACTATGACCTAAGGCAGCAAGAATGTATAACTTTGTATGGCTAGTCCAATATTTTCCACCCACGAGTAAAATGACTCTAGAAGACCCCCTCCATGTGATTGGTTGGGATTTGACCGATGAGGACAGAGGACAAGTTTGACTGTTGAAATTTCTATTAATCAAAAGGCGGGGTCTTCTTGATTCTTTTTCCAAGTCAAACATAGGTCAGCAATATAACAATCATACATTGTACAATGGAGTACAAAATAGTGATTTTGGTCCCAGTACTACACAGGGATACAATCTAAGCTCACTTACCAGTCATTACATACTCTGGAGCTGCATATCCATAAGTTCCCATTACACGCGTTGAAACATGTGTTTGGTCACCCATAGGTCCATCCTTCGCTAGCCCAAAATCTGATAGTTTAGCATTATAATCCTGCATAGTTTGGACCTCGTACATTAGGTTTCAAGGAGAGAATGATTAGGATAAATTAAGTTACTAGGATTTTCTTATAGAACAGTGTTTGTAAAATTATGCTGACCTCATCTAGCAAAATGTTTGATGTCTTGAAATCTCGATAAATGACAGGTCTTTCTGCTCCATGAAGAAAAGCTAGCCCTTTGGCAGCATCTAAAGCAATCTTCATTCTGATCGACCAAGGCATTGTAAGGCATACTTCTGCAAGCAGGAAGAGAATTCAAGTTAGTAACACAACAGAGTTCTGATGTTTCATATTTTTAGTAGAAAATAATCTAGGTACTAACTTCGGAAGAGGTGCTTTTCCAAACTCCCACATGCCATGAATTCGTAGACCAACAACCGGTGTTCATCTTCGCAGCAGAATCCAATGAGTTTCACGAGATTAGGATGGCTGAGTTGGCCTAGGTAGTTCACCTCTGCCTGCAATATAACTCAAAGTGTTGATCAAAAAAGAAACAGATGGTGCACTAATGAACTATGTCCCGTTATTCTAGTCAAATCTCTTTATGGAAAATGATTCTAACATAAATTCAAGAGAAGATTCAAATGATTGCATCTGTCCGTACATTGTGTTGTCTTTTTTCAACAGTCAAGCAATGCTATTAATTCTAGTACTACATTCTTGGATAGGATTTAATAAAAACCATTCTTTCTGCAGAGCATTTATCTTATTTAAAACCAAATCAAATGCCACCTTAATTATCCTCTAACTCTTAACTCATGCTAAATATTGTTTCACAGTTAACTCCTAAAAAAAGTAACTACGTATATAAGGAAAACCTGACTGGTAGAATTAATCAGGAAGAAGAAAAGAGGCAAGGAAAGACAAATACCAGCCACTCTCTATCTCCTTGGAACCCCTCTGGGTTAAGCTGTTTGATTGCAACTTGAGTACTCTTGATACCCTGCCTAACGGTTTCGTCTATTACTCCTCTATATACAATCCCAAACCCGCCCTCACCAAGAATTTGATCTGGCCTGAAGTTCTTGGTCGCTATTTTCATCTCAAGATATGAAAATATGTAGACATTACGATACCCTGGGTTCTGACGAAGATCTTTGACATTTTTCGGGGTCTCTACTACTGGAGTGGTATTTACATCAGGTTTTGGCAGTTGAGCTGGTGCTGCAGCACTATCTGGTTTGGTTGGAGATGGTAATCCAATTTGTTTATGTTGAACTGCATTACAAAAATAAAAGACAGCAAACAAGTCTTCTTTATTAGCAAAATCAATGTCCTTGAAACATGGCAGGACCGAAACACAATGCACACAACACAAAAACACGAAAACATAAATGATAACTTAATAGTCTGCACATACAAACATAGAGTGCGTTAATTAAGAATGTCCATAGTTTCCAATAGCCATTGTCTATATCATTCCTCTTCCAAAGGGATACACAAAGATACATACACTTATTTCGTAAAATGGAAAGCTTTTTGATGATTATAATTATCTTCAAAACATCACATTCCTAAACAAAACTAGGCCGATGTTAATCAACTTATGGAATACACATATGACGACCCTAACAACAATTTAACATAGATCATTCTCCATACATAAAATGTTGGGCAATCAAAAAACACAAATAGAAAAGGATGTGCTTATAATGATATCGATACCAACAACCTGAATTCATTCAAAAAAAATCAACTTCTTACGTTCTACCTGCCAATCAGATAGATATGACTATTGGCTATCTCCTTGAAACCCATTAACACCCAGATATACCAAATCATCAAAGTTTGTTTTTTTACAAATCAAAACAAAAACCCATATATATATATAATCAAACAAAAAAAAGGGGGAATCATTCATTACCTGGTTTATGGTCCGCAAGAGTTTTGCAGGGAGTTAAGCAATTCCCCATCAATTTGAAATTCCTAAACATTTTGACTCATTTCTTGATCTTCTCTTTCAAAGATCAGGAAGTGAGCATGTATTAGAAAACTAAGAAATGGGTTTTGATTCTGGGTTGGGGAACGGGATTCCGAGAATGGAGGTGTAGATTTAAGCTAGAAAATCGGAAGAAGAAGAAAGGAAATGGAAAAGTTTTGGTATTTTGTTTCAAACTTCGTAAATTGTTTTGGTTGTTTTTGGTAAATTTCGTTTTGCTCCTTTTAATAGGAATGTTTTTCCTTTGGAGAGCTCAGTTTAGCCGCTGAATACGCCAAACCATTAGCTGTTCTTCTCAATTACCGAAATGGCCTTGTGTTAATGTAATCCCCTTTTTGATTTTTAAAGATGCAAAACTTTGCTTTTCACCGGTGGGTTAGATTTTGGTTCCAGCTCCATCTGTATAATTTCCCATTGATTGCGTGCTTGATGTGGTCCATATGGACAAACCGGAATGATTTAGTTTATGATGGGAAATCAGAAAAACCAACAGCAATTCTAGCAAGAGCAAAGTCATTGATGCTGAGCTTAATTAAAACCCCATTGTTATAGAGCATATCTGCAATCTCTTCACCATAACCAACTTCATCTTGGATGGCTCCACCTAGGGATTGGACCAAGATAAACATTGATGGTGCTTGGAACCCAAATTATCGGAATGGAGGAATGGGTTTCATTCTTAGAGATTCAACCCATAAATTTCTTTATGCTCGGTCAACTTACTTGGTGTGTTTCTCTGCAGAAGAAGCAGAGACTCGAGCAACCAAAGATACTTTGATGGTGGCTTTGGAGAAAAGACTTAATCGAATCATTGTTGAGAGTGATGCACTAGATATCTTGGAGCACATAAACAAGAAGACCTTCACATGAGAGATCAGAAAATACATTGTCTATTACATGATATTAAAATCATAATTCCCAAGTTTAAATTTATCTTATTTTTCTTTGTTAACCGTGTCGCAAATGGAGTTGCTCACAATCTAGCTCAATGGGCGAAAACAAATATCAGTTATATGGCTTGGTCTGTATCCCCTATTTGGCTCATGCCTTCTTTATGTAAGGACCATAGGGCTAGTTAATTGTAATCGTTTGTCTGTTACTTATAAAAAATAAAATAAAATAGAAAGATACAAAAATTGTATGCCTGAACGGAGATCAGTAATAAACCTTTTATAGCTGTGAGAAGTCCCATAGTATATCTGAGTTACCACAGGTATTGTTGATAGACTTGCAAGTATCAAAGTTAATGCTATGTACACAAGAAACTTTAGTGGTTCGGTGTTAAAACCTAAGAAAGTCAAAATATAGGGAAGAACAACGAGGAGATAAGAAAGTCAGTCAGACAGTCTAACTATGGGTTTCCCATATCGACGGTCATCTACAGTTCGGACACATAAAGAACGGAAGAGATCGCGCCAATAAGATGTGTTTACAGTCTACTCTCTGGATTTTCACGTTGGACGTAGATCCATAATTTGGAGACATAAACGATGGTCAAGATTCACCCAATATCGATATTTACACTCATCTCAGACTCGCCCATCTCTTACTCATGCGAGTCATGCAATTACTCCTCTTCCGTTACTTCCCATCGATGTCATATAGGCGTTACGCTCAGGCAGTGAATGTTCATCAAAACTCATTTTATGAATCGGAAAATAAAAAGATGATTCAGGCCATTTTCCAAAGAAAGAAGAGGTATTTCTCACTCTGATTTTGGTTGATTCAGGTTAGGAATTAGGATTCATTAGAGTGTCAGCCGTTTCTGATTTCCTTCCCATTACTCTTCACATTTATCTTTCCTAGATGTGTTCTCTTTCCGTAGTCAATCTCAAATCAAATTTTAGATAAAGAAGGTTGATTTTTACTCTTATTTTCCTATTTCGCTTAGAAGATCATTGGGTTCGTCCAGGTAGAAAGTTAAGAAATTAGCAATTACTGTTTCATAATTAGTTGGGATTTTAAATCTATGTTTCTGTTTTTCTTAATATCGATAATTGTTCATAAAAATTCGCAAGTCACAAGACAAAAGTTTGATTGAAGATTTTAGTTCTCCCCTAACAGTTAAGTTTATCTATTTATTGCAGTAAATTTTTTTTCGCATTAATTTTTAATTTTCAATAGTAGAATGCTGAAGAATGTTTATTTTTCATGTACCAAAAGATTAAAATTAGTAAGCTACTTTCGAGTTGGAAGTTTATAGATATCTCGAACTCCAATTAAAATTGCCGCTTTAGGATCTTGACCAATTGAATGGTTCATTTAATCTCCAATTCTGTTATTTGGGTTTCAATGCAGATGTTGTTCTTTGTTTTTTGCAGCGGAGATTAGCAGGACTTTGAATCATCATAGTTCATATAATAATAATTGGTTCATCAAGGGAAAAGGCCATTGCTGCTCCGAGGATTGATCTGAAATAGCATCCACAAAGAAAAGTCAAGTAGCATCGGTATGAGGTTCTTGGAGTCTGTTAAGGCACCTAATTAATCTGCATTGGAAAATTTAGTTGTATTAACTACTTGGCCCGAGACCTCTTTCATCCTGTTTGAGAAGTAGTATAGGTTGTAGCGTGTTTCCTTGAGGATGGAGTCTGCACTAGCAGCAGCAGGGTGAGGATGGTTGTAAGACACAATCAACTTCTTTCGTGAAATTTCTTAAAAACATGTACACAACATTTTCTCAACCGGAAATTCTCAGGAACTCCCATAAGCGAGATTCAAAATACAATTGGTGCATAAACAATTGTCACACAAAACAGGTTCTATCATCTCTGTGTTCTTTTTAGTTTGGTATTGATGCTCACCCCTAATCATGAATCTCATATTGGAGGGTCTGAAAAGTTTCATGGTGTTAATAGAAAAGCTATGAATAAGATTATTACTGCTGTTTTTTTTAAGAATTTATGCAGATACTTACCTCAGCTGACTACTTATACGTGAAAATTCGTATTTAATAATGTAATCATCTGAAATACTTCAATTATAGGAATTATAGATTCGTATATCCCGATTTAGTTTTATTTTATGGGAAATATGGTGATTTAGTTGTTGCAACTTGCAAAGAAGGTGTTTGGTACAATGCGTGAAAAAAGTATTGTTGCTTTGAATTCAATGATATCTGGCTACGGGAAGCATCTTGGTCATTGTAAATCAGTTCGCAACCCTTCCTGCTTCCTCATTTATATAATGTGCATATCAAATTAACTCCACTATGTGAGCTAAGTCTTCACATTTTCGCGACAGGATGCGTCTTACAAATGCGTGTAAATCACAATGTTTCGCAATTGACTATCGGATTGTGAGTTTTTTTCGCATACCTTTTGAAATTCAGTGCAATGATGAATGAAAGTCGAAGCCAGTCTATAATTAGTAGTGAAATTAGAGCAATAGATTACTTATGTTTGGTCGAGCAGCTGGGGATGATTATACTGTTGAACAACTAATCCTTGAAGTAATAATAAATAAGAATTTGCTTTAAGAAAATGAATTTCATATTATGTTAGCAACTTCCTTTTATCAGATTAGTGGTTTAATTGTTCTTTGTTTCTTACTGTTTGATGTTAGTCAAATCTGCTCATGGAAGCATTCGGTGATGCAAGAACGGTTAGGAATAATAACTCGACAAGTTTTTTGTGTGTGGAGATTTTTGGTGTTTGCATGTTACTGGGTTCCTAATTCATCTGTTGTTGTTCGTATATGTATCTATCGGAAGGCCTTTTTATGATGTTTTTTTGTTGTATGCAGTCGTTTTCGCAAGTTTGTTGAGATCCACTTCATTGGGAGTGGTAGGATACCACCATTGCTCGAAATTTCATACAAGATCCGCAACTGTTATCTTTCATAGATGACGAGGTTCGATATCAACTCTTTTTTAGGTTGGATCAGTAGTTGATAAAATTTGAGATTTGCTATTCTCTTTCTCGCACTTAAGTATATTCTCTGGTGTTTCTGCAGTGTTTTACCGTGAGCACAATTAATACTTTGCTATTACTGTATATTTATGAAAATATTAAGTGCCCTGCAACTTATTAATTTTCATTAATAAATTGGTTATGCATATGCTTAAACATTAAGCCTTACCATTTTTCCTACAGCTATAGGATATTGGCTCTGACAAATATATTTATAGTTCGGACAGAAAATACATGTCCTTCCATGACCCAAATTCCAAATTAGATAATGTTAGCTAGCCATGATTTTCAGATTTACAAGTCACAACAAACAGTGGCATGTAATAATCTAGAAATTTAAAACTTCTCTTTGTGTTTCTTTGGTTACAGCATTCAAGAAAGACATGCCACAATAAACAGAACCACGGAAGCACATAAAGTCTGGTGCAGCGGAAGCTACAAAAATCAAAGTCATTTAAAATCGGACACTCGATGCTTCTTTCTACCGGGTATTCAAAGGAAATTTGTAACAATGATACACCTTTGAATTTTGACAGCTGTGTACAAAAATACATGACAAGTAGCATGTCTGAAGATCCTAAATCTATCATTACATGTATTGTGTGCAATTATGTCTCGGATCTATTTTAGTAAGTAATTTTTGGTTCAATCATTTTGTATATTCAACTAAAATCCACTTTCCAGTCATGAATCATGATTAACACTGGCTCAGTATGAACATTTTGTTGGTTATTCTTCAAATGGAGAGAAAATTTAAGCTGCCTAACAAGAGTTGGGCCTGAATCATATCAATTTGGAAATTTCATACCCACTTATTTGATAATGGTTCGGTTTTATCAATTTCGATTTTTTTCCCCTTTTTGCTAAGAATTTAAGTTAATCTTTGACAAATCTATGACATGTTAAAATTGCATCTTTATGTTCTAAAAGAGACGGCACGGGTCATATCCTAGTTAACAACATCACTAAGATTACTAAATATTGTCATATTCGTGGGTTGCATATATATATATTTAAAAATAAGGTTGTATTTAATCACCACCGTTAGTTAAGAACCCGTATTTGCGAAATACCTCCATAAATTGGGGGATACTTTTTATTGCTATCGGCATAGTTTTCCAACGTTGATTGTTGCAGGATTTTACAGTGCCGGCCGCAACAAAAAGAAATCCCCAAGAATATCTCTGAATATGGAATCTTAATTAATTTACAAAGTCCACTCATTAGGAATTTATTTTTTATTGACTTGATTTTTTTTCTTCCTTTTAACGTACGTAACAATGATCCTAAATTTACACTTAGATGTATTAGCCCAGGATTTAAGTTATTACAGGATTCGGTCCCCAATTTCCTTCAGAGCATCTCCAACAGTGGGTGCTAAAAATCATACGTGAGATTTTTATTTAGATCCTTATTTAGAGCATCTCCAACAGAAGGTGCAAACAATCCTATGTGGCTTTTTTATTTGGTCATTTAATTTATGGGGTCTACACATAGAGTAAATATAGGACCTCATATCTAAAAAACCATCTCCAACAGTAGAGAACTTTTTTGAAAAAATAGTGAAAAATATGACGTGGAGATGGAGCCGTAGATGTAGATAACACTTTCTTGAACACCTTCATATTTAGTAATTGGTCCCTCCTAGTTTTTAGGACCCTACTATTGGAGATTATGCCAAACGGGGGTCTAAAATCCTATGTGTCACTAAAAAATTAAAAATTCACCCTACGTTGGAGATGCTCTTAAGGGGTTATATGTATTTGGCAAAAATTGTAATGCTTTGCTCATGAACTATCTCCAATGGTGTGGGTCTTATTCCTATGATTTGTTTGTTTGGATAATGATAAAATTGATTCTCTTTTTCCTATTGGTTGAGAACAATTTATTTAAAAATAAAATTTAGAATATAGTTAAAAGATGACATGAAGGTCATTCCCCTAGATAACACTTTCTCCAAGACCTTCGTGTTTAATTTGACGCCCTTCCTACTTAATGGAACCCACTGTTGGAGATTAATTTAATGTAAATGAGGGTCTAAAATCCTATGTGTCATAAAAAAAAAAAAAAAAAAACTTTCACCTCTATCAGAGATGCTCTCATGGGATTAAGAATTGTTTCAATAATTCAGAATCTAAAGCACACATCACATTCACAATCACACCGATTAACCCAACACATTTTCATTGCTTTTTCTTCTTTTGAAGGAATTTGGAGACATGCCAACAAAAATGATAAGGCTACTATGGTAATTCACCAATGATTAATACGTTTTATTCTACCGCGTTTTCCTTTGGTTTCGCATTTTGTCATTTTCCTTCTCTAGTCTTCATTTTCTTGCCGTTCGATCATTCACAGCCAGAGAAGCGTCAACTCACGCGTTTGTATTTAATTACAAGACTACCATTCCAATCACATTTTGATTTCGACAAGAGTACTGCAGCATCGATAGAAGAAAATCCAGGTACAAAATCTTCCAAACGGCATGAACCCTTTTTCAGGCACATGGCATTTGGGTTCGAATTATGTCAACCAAGTCAGAAAATGGTCGGCTAATATCTTTAGGGTACTGTTTTCATTAATGATTAAATTTATCATGAGTGACAGTTAAGAGTTGTTAATTAAAATAACAAGTTGTTATCAACTATTATCCAACTTTGATTCTTTGAAGTCGTTGATTTACTTGTTAATATTATGATGATTAACAAATGATTCTCCATACCATATCATTGACTGGTTGGTTCACATCATTATTAATCCCGTTTTCTACATTAATTTATCTAAATCAGCTTGATCAATCAAACTCAACTATATAATTCACTCTTCTTTGTTCTAGAAACCGACTTTTTTAGTAGTTTTTTTTTTAAATAATTACATCTTTAATAAAGCAAATAAAACCTCGTTTGAAAGCTAAATTTGTGTAATTACGTACTAATAGAGTTTAATAATTACATCTTTAATAGAGGTTTTTTTTTTGACCTTTTCTAATTGGAAGATAACGAGTGAAAATTATATTTTCATTTGTACACTAATAAACACAGCAACCCTTCATTACGTACCATCTAGTAGTTAAGCTACTTCCTACTCATTGTTAAAATTCTCGAATGCCATAATCAACTTCTTAAAGCGGATGTGGGTTATATGCCCATTGGCCATTAAAGTGTGGTTGTAGAGGACATTTAGAAGTTTGAATAGGGTCAAATGAACAGTAAAATATTTAGTCAAATACTTTCTTAACTTTTAACTTTATTCATTTTTTATCCTTTTTTTTTCTCCAATTGGTGAGGAAAAATAACGGAAAGCGTAACACTTATACGATATATCTGTTTTATGCACACGTTGAGATTATTTAGCTACTATGTTTGTTTACCGAGGCAATACCGGTAAATGGGCCAGAACATTTAGGAAATATTCAAGTTCTTAAAAGAACCCATTATCGTATAGCCTCTCATTTATAATGGTTTGGGCCTTTTATAGCGGATATAGCTACGCAGACTCCTTTGTTCTATATTTTCAGAGAGAGGGAATTGATATATGATCTATTTGAAATTGCCACAGGCATGCAAATGATGTATAATTATTTTCGTGATATCTTTTCATTAGTTGGGAAAAGAATATGCACTAGTCGGATTTTTTTTAGGAATGTATGGAGAGAGAGTTGGATTTGGTTTAGACAATGTGTGGTTGGTGAGCAAGTATCGGTTTTTTAGCAAAGTACGGAATGAATCGTCAAATATTCAATATGATTCCACAAGATTTATTTTCGTTCAAGTAACGAATTCTAGCCTCTCCTGAAGAGAATTTTGGTTTCAAACTCCGGTTCGAACAGGAGGAGTACGCCATGCTAATGTTCCTTGGATGATCAACATCTCCAGGTCAGGCGTTGATGAGCACATTGAACTATCCATGTGGCTGAGAGCCCTCACATCCCAATCATTCGAAATACCTCGACTTTTTCAAAACAGGTTCGAATCAAATAACAATGAGTCAAAGCACTTATTTTTACTCTATTTTGGAAACCCAAAGACTCAATCGTATGGATATGCAAAATACAGGATTTTCAATCCTAATAGGAAAAGGTGGGAAACAAATACTCATATTTAAAGTGAGTAAACAGAATTCCAAACTCGATCTCATAGATACATATAGAATTCTGTAAAAAGTCGTATTCGATGAAAGTCGTAAATACGTCTTGGAGGGAGATCTTTCATATCTTAAGTATAAATGGCTCGTCTCGCCATGAACTTCCCTTGGATTCTCAAAACTTATGTCGCTCTATCTCTGCAGGGGCAGAGAACCCGTTGTTGTCTCGGCTGTGCTACAGGAGGCTTTGGGGAAGTTGGAAGTCAGAATATAAGAGAACTCATCTTGGGAAATTGGTTTCCCCCGAAGCATCTGATCAATGATCATCCATTCCTTACCTTAAAAGGCAAGTGGGGGTAAACCTCCTTGCATGTGTACCAATACACAAAGGCTCTTGATGGTTTTATTAATTGCCGCATACCACTGTGGGGTCTTCGACTGCGATGAAGTCGTAACAATATAGCAGTAGGGGAACTTGTGGTTGGATCGAATCAAAGAGGTCCAAGAAAATGGATGCGCGTGCTAATGCGCAACAACTTTATATTTTTATTTCTCCAATTTAAAATTAACCGGGAGAAAAGTCATAACTTCCAAAATATAAGTTGAATAAATTAATATTTTTGTAATGGACTCGAAAAAATATATAAAACAAAATTCATTGTTGATAAAAAAATCGAGAAAAAAATATTATTTGAAACATGACCATTAATACATTATGTACTCAGGTGCAGTCTGGCCCAAACTTATTTCCTACAAGAATATGCATTATGTACTCATGAGCACCTGGCAAAACGTGTTTTCTATAGGAATAGGTTTTATGCACCCAGGTGCACCTGGCCAAAACCTATTTCCTATAAGAATATACATTATGTATTCATGTACAATATACATTATGTGCTAATGTACGCTTGGGAAAAACCTATTTCCTATAAGAATAATATGCATTATGCACTCGGGTGCATCTAGAGGATGTTAAATAGAGGTTATTCACATACTATTTTTCATCAAAGCAATTTTCAAGATATTGAAATAACCAACATGACTTTCATCACTTGTAAAGATGAACTTGGCCAAAGCGAAAGCTTACCAACACATATTTCGAGAAAAAGATAAGCCAGATAAACTCGGTTCGAAATAGCAAATGCGTATAATCGAAGTCTATATAGCAATACGACTTTTGTCTCAAGATAGGAGATAGAGTAGACAGACTTTTGAGTGATAGATAAGTTCAAGTCTCCACATACCTTTTAGTCAATGAAGTTCCACCAGTTCCTTGAGTAGTTCTTCGTCTTTGTATGATGAACGCCGTGGAGTCTAGAGCTCAACTACATTTTCTATCCTAGTCCGAGACTTAGCTATAAGTAGACTAGAAATCAAAACTTATAGTTTTGGCAACTAAACTTGACAACAAGCTTGAGATAGCAACGCTTGCGAGTTCGACCGAGCAGTGCTCTAACAGGGCTCGCAAATTCCTATTTGTTGATTGTGGATTGAATTAAGAGATAGAGATATAAAACTCTTTGATATACTTTTCTATAGATTGAGTCTGACTGTCTAGTTGATTCCCTTGAAAGTATATTGGAGTTTGTCTATTCAGATTGCCGAACGAAATATTGGGTATGGTTGTTGTACCCCCGCTTTTTCAATTGGTCCTAGAATAGGTCCTTTGTTTCCTTTTAACTACGAAACAAGTTTCGCAATCCTACTTCCTTAAACTCATTTAGTTAAACATAGTTTTCTAGGTATGTCATCAACCCAGATGTTTAACAGACTAACTAGTAACTAATTACCAAATAGTTTTATGTCGAATCTACGAAGTTCAAAAGATAAACGTTATACTTCGTAACTGATCAATATACTAAAGTTATATAAAACAACTAGTATATATTTCTTTGACACTTTGACCATAATGGGATGACCAAGTTACTATTACTACAGATACATATATATACTTCATAAATTATTTTTTCAATCTAAACGACTTGAAATAAGCATTTATAAAAGCAGAACAAGTCAAGTATGTATTACTAACCTCGAACAGAAGGATGATGTGTTCGTTGATCCGATACGTCTTCAGGTTCTTCAGAGTAACTCGAGCAAGTCTTAACATTTCTATTGTTCCTAGTCTTACCTAAAGAAGTTAATTCTAGTAATCTAATCAAGCAGCCTCGAGTTTTGGAGCTAAAATATGACAACCAAACTTGACATACCAAAGATTGGTGGTTTAAACCGAGCAATGCTCTAATAACCTCCCCCTTTGTCAATTTTAGTGACAAAACTCTTTATATTTGGAGAATAGAAGAATTAAAAGACAAAATTCTCTGAGTTAAAACGACTAAGTTATGAGTGATTTCTTAAAGCAACACTCATGCTAAGGAAGTTCATGAATAGGAAACAGTCCACGGACTAAACCGCAAAAACTAACTAGATGCCTATTTTAGTCAAGTTTTTGATGTTTCCTCTTCTAGGCAAGATGGCTATTCTTCCGCACATAATTGATTACCATATTAAAGTATATGTGATGTTTGATACTCCTTTCTAAGTTAAATTGTAATTTGTCTTATTTTATTAAGAGACAATTGTAAAAATATTACTTATGCTAGAGTTGTAACTTAGGAAAGACTCTCAAAATAAGGATAGTCTTAAAAAATAAAAATAGTTCACGAAATTGCTTAGGGTTCAAGCTACCTCGCTTTGTCTATTCACTATAAATAAAGGGTCCATGTAAGCTACAGACCCATCCCTTGGAAAATAAACACTTTGCTTGGGGATCGCAAGACACAAGTAGGCAATAATCTTCTTGGATAGTTGTGCAACTTGTATCTCGCTTAATTCAATAATCATTGTCTATGCTAAGGTCCTTCTCTTCTGGTATAAGGCCATTCAAGAATTATTGATCATAAACCATAGATTTGATAGATTTCAATATAAGATCGGAGATGGATACTAGTTGGTCGAAATCCGGATTAGAAAGAAAACTTTATATAAAGTATAAATTCCTTAAAAGTTTTACAAGTTTTGAAGAGTATAAACCCTAATCTACAAGTTTATTTGATATCTACTTTTTACTTAGTAGTTGCTCGAAACAAAAACAAGATTCCCAAAACCTTGATTCACATCTAAAGGCAATCAAATAGGTATTTTGTGGAAGAAAAATATCGAAAAGTCTTTACCGAGGTTGAAGCAACTCTTAGGCCGTAATGAACTTCAGCTAAGGGAATTAAGTGTGTAAAGTCTTATGAGGTTCAATGGACGTAATGGGCACGACTGCAACTGAATTTCTTGGATGGTGAATCGGTCTCAACTAAATTACCGTCTGAAGTCTAACAGTAGGCTAGTGTCTATAGCGATTTAATATAGTGTGGTGTTCAAGCTGGACGAGGTCCTAGGATTTTTATGCAGGTGCATCTTTCCTCGTTGAAAAAATTCTCTGTGTCTTGCTTTACTTTTTACTTCCGCATTATATTCGTATTTGATATGATTAAAGTAAAAGCAAGTGATTCGATAATCAACATAGACAATTTTCAACTGAAACTGTATAGAACCTACAATACTTGTTCTTGTTAATTCTTATCTTAATATAGATTATAAGAATTGTTCTTGATGGAATTCGGTTCGTGTACAGTTCCGGTACATACTAGGTTGATCTTGGACATTGATTTTTGAGATTATCCAAGAGTTCTTGTACATAATCAGGTACTCGTATCTTTGATCTAACTACTGATTGTACAAGAAAGATAAACCGTATTTACAATCATGTTAAGGAATATGATCTGAATATCTTTTGATTGATAGTATTAGGTATTTTCTTATAGGTCCAAACGAAACGGTTGGTGGTGTACTTGTACCCTCTCCTTTTCACTCATATCCTTGAACTAAAGAATGATGTATTCGTTGTTTCCGATACGTCTTCAGGTTCTCCGTGAGTAATAACAAGAAGTCTCAACATTTCTATGTTCCTAGTTGAACCTATCAGATTAAAAGACTCTGAGTTTTAGCATTAAGTTTGACAACCAAACTTGACATACCAACGCTTGGAAGGTTCAACTGAGCAATACCCTAAAATGGATGATCGATAAGTGAATTGGTCGCATGAACATGTTTAGTCCTTTATTGTTTCAGGTTATGATTCAAATCAATTAGATGTAGAAGTATTCATAGGGATGAAGCAACTCAAGATAGTAGACTCTATCTTGGGATTCATGTGTGCAGGACAGATTGCTTGCACGCGCAGGGATACTGAAGAAACTGAGTAACAAAGGAATGTTTATTTGGTCTCATCTTTATGAATTTGCATTAGTCAATTTGTATAGTCGCTTATTCAAAATTGGACTAAGTCCTTAGGCTATTCTGCCATGAAATTTTCTTCGTTAACAAAATCTTGCGTATCTGTGTTACTTACTCTAGTTCCACATTATATTGTTTAGCTTTATAAAACACTTGTACATAAATGATCTTGGTAAAGAGCCCATAGTTGGTTCGATTGAACTTTAACTATATTACCAAGAATACCTTATTGACATAATTTATTGGTTGTTATTATTTCAATAAGGTTATATAAGGTGTGTCTATATAGGATGATATCAAAAAGATTGTGGTTTACTTGGTACCCTCGTCATTTCAGATATGACCAGGAACTCTTACTGTGTCTTGTGTAACCTGTCCAGTTAAGGCATAAAGATATATCTCCATTGTTGGATAGTGCAATACCTCTTATTTTTCACTCACTTTGAGTGATAGAGTTGTCTCATCCTCTTCAGCATCCACCAACATGAACAATTATTTTGACTTGCATAATTGTCCTGGATTATATAACTCATCACATTTATAACATAAGCCTTTGTCCCTTCTAGAATTCATTTAAATAAAAGATAATTTTTTGACAGGTGGAAAGATGACTTAGTTCTACTATGAGATGGTGGATGGTTGATGAATGGTTTAGTTATACAGTATGTTAAAGCATTGCTCGGTTGAACCTATAAGTTTTGCTATATCAATCTTGTTGTTAATGTTAGGTGATCATAACTATATCTTGATTTCTGGTTTACTAAGTCAAGTTTCGGATAGGTTAGAATTGTTGTTGAGTATCAGAGATCACCCTTGAAGACTGAAGATCGAAGAAGACATTTTGGAGAACTTCTGTATCAGGTATGTAAAGACTCGACCATTCTATTTTACTCAATATACCCTTATTCTACCTATTGAGACTATGTCGTATGAATTATAGTGAAAAAGCGGGGGTCTAACAACCTCACCCAATATTTCGCTTAGCAATCTGTATGGACTAACTCCAATATACTTTTAAGAGAATCAAATAGGAAGTTAGACTCATTCTTAATAAAAAGTATATCAAAGAGTTATATCTCATTTTCTCGATTCAATCCCAACTCAAACAAATAGAAATCTGCGAGTCTGATTGAATACAAGAGAAATAAACTTGAACGGTACCAAAGACCAATGTTCAAGGATCAATCAATTTCAATGAACAACCAATGGTTGGATTTACCAATTGATCGATGCAAACGCACAACCTGTGATATTTCAATTATATAACAAAATATAATGCGGAAAATAAATAACACATACACCAGAAGTTTTGTTAACGAGGAAACCGCAAATGCATAAAAACCCCGGGACCTAGTCCAGAATGAACACCACACTGTATTAAGCCGCTACAGACACTAGCCTACTACAAAATAACTACGGTCTGGACTGTAGTTGAACCCCAATCAATCTCACACTGATTCAAGGTACAGTTGCACTCCTTACGTCTTTGATCTCAGCAGGATACTACGCACTTGATTCCCTTAGCTGATTTTACCCACAACTAAGAGTTGCTACGAACCAAAGTCGAAGACTTTAATAAAAAAATCTGTATCACACAGAAAAGTCTACCAGAACAGATAAATTTGTCTCCCACAGAAATACCTATGAGTTTTGTTCCGTTATTTGATAAATCAAGGAGAACAAGAACCAATCGATAACCCAGACTTATATTCCCGAAGAACAGCCTAGAATTATAGATCACCTCACAATAATGTTAATCGACTAGCGAAACAAGATATTGCGGAATCACAAACGATGAGACGAAGATGTTTGTGACTACTTTTCTATCTTTCCTATCGGAGAAATTAATCTCAAGCCAATCTTACAATTGCACTCAATCATGATAGAAACAGCAAGATCAGATCACGCAACTACAAAGAAAATAGTTGGGTCTGGCTTCATAATATCAATGAAGTCTTTAAGTCGTTAATATACAGGGTCTCGGTAGAAACCTAAGGTTAAAGGAGAATCGACTCTAGCTTATACAACTAGTATCACACAGGAGGTGTGGGGATTAGGTTTCCTAGTTGCTAGAGTTCTCCTTTATATAGTCTCCAAATCAGGGTTTGCAATCTAAGTTACCTTGGTAACAAAGCATTCAATATTCACCGTGAGATGAAAACCATATTAGATACAAGATAATATCTTTCAACCGTTAGATCGAACTTAGCTTGTTATACACAAATGAAATATACGTCATTTAGGTTTGATTAACCGTACCTAAACGTGTACACCTAGTTGGTTCAATAGTAGTTAACCAATGGTTAGCCATATGAGCCCTTTCATATCAACCTTATTCATCTTAACCATAACTAGTCCAAATGACTCAAATGAACTAGTTCGAGAGTTGTTCAATTTCTTAGATCTTATAAAAGTATATAAGACACAATCGAAGCAAAATCGGTTTTGATTCACTCGAACAGATTCATGAACATTATAGCAATGGTTTTCACATTGCATTCCTTAATGTATAAATGTTTTAGTTCATGAATAAACCAATTTTAGAAAGTAACACACTTAAGTATGCGTACTTAAGTAACCGGATTTGAGTTTGTTTTGGTTTCCAAACTCAGTAGAAATTCACGGACGTGAACTTTTCGCCAGTACAGGTACGCATACTTAGGTAACCGGATTGAGTTGGTTTTGATTTCCAAACTCAGCAGAAATTCACGGTCGTGAACTTCCGCCAGTATGCGTTCGTGTACGCATACTTACCACGTCTCCATCAACCATTTAGTACACACACAAGTATGCATACATTTGGTTCCCGGTTTTTGACTTATACACTAATACGCGAATACATTATATGCTTATATCCAAAGATGGTTACATGTTCTAAACTCTTTATTTTTATCATTGAAACATTCTTAGAGGATGTTAAATAGAGGTTAGTCACACACTATTCTTCATCAAAGCAATTTTCAAGATATTGAAATAATCAACATGACTTTCGTCACTTGTAAAGATGAACTTGGCCAAAGCGAAAGATTACCAACACATATTTCGAGAAATAGATAAGCGAAATAAACTTGGCTCGAAATAGCAAATGTGTATAATAGAAGTCTATATAGCAATACGAATTTTGTCTCAAGATAGGAGATAGAGTAGATAGACTTTTGAGTGATAGATAAGTTCAAGTCTCCACATACCTTTTTGTTGATGAAGATCCACCAGTTCCTTGAGTAGTTCTTAGTCTTTGCATGATGAACGCCTTGGAGTCTAGAGCTCAACTACACTTTCTATCCTAGTCCGAGACTTAGCTATAAGTAGACTAGAAATCAAGACTTATAGTTTTGGCAACTAAACTTGACAACAAGCTTGAGATAACAACGCTTGCGAGTTCTACCGAGCAATGCTCAAACAATCTCCCCCTTTGTCAATTTTAGTGACAAAACTATCAATACATATGGAATACAAAATAAATAAACTTTGCAGCTTCTCTTCCACATGCATGATCTCCTTGGTTTTTCAACATTACTCGAAATCTTCGTCACTTCCAAGTACTCCAATGATTCCAAAAATATTCAAATCATCATCACCGTTGTTGAAGATCCGTAGCCATAACAATGAGAAAACAAAAGCTCTCAATCATTGTTACACAGTGTCATAGTATTATTACACATCATCAAAGTTCAATCGTATCAAAACTTTGACAACAATACTATGGTGATATGTATCACTCCCGCTTAATCAATACTTCATCTTACATGAAAACCACTCCCCCTTACATAATGATCTGAAAACCATATTTATTTGTAGTGTGAACTACACATTAATTCCCCCCCCCCCCCCCCAACCCCCCCTTTTGTCAATAAAATTGACAAAGGTACGAAAATTAGTGGGATCCTAATGAGTTTCCATAGAGACACTTCATGACCAAAATAAAGCACATATCAACTTTTTAGATGCAATCATATAGCCAAAACTAAATGCATTCATCAAGGAGTTTATAAAGATACAAGATAACCCCTATAATATTCCACAGCCGCACTCGCCACAAAGATTTGGCAATTAAGCACAAGTTCAATTAAGAACTCTCCCCCATAAAATGTCATTCCCAAAAGAAAAACAAGAGCGACCTTACTTTCACAAGAAAAGAAGGATTTTCAAAGAACACTAGAATACCTAACAAAAACACTTCTACTAGAAACAAATGCAAAAATGAAACAACACTACTCTAGGAATTCCCAAACTCAATTGCCCAACAAATCGAGATAAGCACAGGGGATGGAGTTATGGAGAACTAATGAACCAGAAAAACATCAATGGACTACTGTAAGTGTTGAAATGTAGCAATATCTAGTGGTTTGGTGAGAATATCAACCAATTGTTGTTCAGAAGGCCCAAATTCCATATTAATGATACCATTTTCATAAAGATCTCGAATAAAATGATGCCTTATGTCCATGTGCTTAGTTCGTGAGTGCTCAACAGGATTCTCAGTTATACGAATCACACTTGAGTTATCACAAAAGATCTTCATTATCCCAGAGTCAATTCCATAGTCAGCAAGCATTTGTTTCATCCATAGAAGCTGAGTACAACATGAGCCTGCAGCAATATATTCTGCTTCACATGTTGAGAGAGATTGTTAATTTTGTTTCTTGCTATGCCAAGCAACAAGATTTAATTATACATAGTAGAAACCCCCTGACGTACTCTTTCTGTCTTCCACACATCCTGCCCAATCGGCATCTGAATAGGCAGAGAGATCAGTGTTAGTATCGAAAGTGTTAGATAGACCATACCCCCACAGTGTGATTGACATATCGTATGATCCTTTTTGCTGCTATAAGATGAGATTCCATTGGATTAGCCTTAAATCTAGCACAACAACCAACACTAAACGCAATATCAGGTCTAGTGGTTGTAAGATATAAAAGGCTACCAATAATAGATCGATAAAGTTTTTGATCCACGTTTACTCCTTTCTCATCTCTATGTAGTTTACCAGTGGTGGGCATATGTGTCAGTTTTGGAGTTGACTTATCCAGCCCGAACCTTGAGACAAGATCCTTAGCATATTTTTCTTGAGATAAGTAAATTCCATCCTTATGTTGCTGAATTTGTAATCCTAAGAAGAACTTTAATTCACCAACATTGCTCATTTCAAATTCTTTGCCAAGAGAGACTTGAAAATCTTTTGCAAGTTTCTCAGAAGTTGAACCATAGATGATATCATCTACATAGACTTGAGCAATAACAACATCTTTCCCACTCCATTTGGTAAACAAGGTTTTATCAGCTCCACCTCTTGAAAAACCTTTCCTAAGAAAAGAAGTAGTTAGTTTTTTGAACCAGGCACGAGGTGCTTGTTTTAACCCATATAATTCCTTTTTGAGCTTAAGGACATGATCTGGGAAATTAGGATTTTCAAACCCCTTAGGTTGAGCAACATAGACCTCTTCCTTTAAATTTTCGTTTAGGAACGCGGATTTTATGTCCATTTGAAACAGCTTAACCTTAAGAAAACAAGCATGAGCTAATAACAACCGAATTGACTCAAGGCGTGCCATAGGAGCAAAGATCTCGTCAAAGTCAATACCTTCAATCTGTGAATATCCTTGAGCGACAAGTCTGGCTTTATTTCTAACAATTGTGCCAAATTCATCAGACTTATTCTTGAATATCCATTTGGTACCAACAATATTGACATTGGAGGGACAAGAAACTAGTTCCCATACGTCTTGTCTCTGAAATTGATTTAAATCTTCATGCATTTCATTCAACCAAAAGGGATCACTAAGAGCTTCATCAATATTTCTCGGTTCTACTTGCGAAAGATAACAACCAAAATTGCAAATATTTTGAAGTTGTCCTCTTGTTTTAGTAGTAGAATCTCTACCTCCAATAATACTGTTGGGATCATGATTCCTTTGAACCCAGAGGTGTCGAGAAGGGACACGTTCTTGTTCAACATGAGCAGCCTGATCAGTGCTCTTCTCCTCGTCACTAGAAATATCAGGATCAACAACAGTTGGGATGACTTCAAATGATTCTGGGATTTCTTTGACTTTCTCAATTGTCTCAGTTGGAGGAAATTCAGCAGGAGGATTATCATGATGAAAATTACTAATATCATCAATAATAACATTAGCAGACTCCATCATAACTTTGGTTATGAGATTAAATACTCGAAAACCATGACTATAAGAGGCATAGCCAAGGAAGATACTTTAATCACTTTTAGTATCAAATTTCCCTCTTTGTTCTCGATCTTTTAGAATGTAGCACTTACTTCCGAACACTCTGAGATAGTGTAAGTTGGGTTTTATACCGTACCACAACTCATAAGGAGTGTTTAGGGTTTTAGACCGTAGGTAGACACGGTTGATCAAATAACATGCTATGAAGACAGCTTCTCCCTAAAATCTTAAAGGTAAGTTTTTGTTATGGAGCATCACCCTGGCCATTTCCTGAATGTTCCTATTCTTTCTTTCTGCGCCTTCATTAGCTTGAGGAGTAATGGGTGGTGAGTATTGTTGAATAATCCCTAGTTTGTCACAAAATTCAAACACCTTAGTGGCCTTGAATTCAGTTCCACGGTCGCTTCTAATTTTCTTTAGTTTGCGACCTTGTTCGTTCTGGATTCTATTAACAATAATCTTGAATTCATCCAGGGTTTCATTCTTATGAGATAGAAATGCAACCCAAGTGAATCTGGTGTAATCATCTACCATAACTAAAGCGTACTTCTTACCCAAAAATGTGGGTTGTTGAATAGGTCCGAAGAGGTCCATATGAATTAAATCAAGTGGAGCTTTAGTGAGAATATCTCGAGATGACTTATGGTGAACTTTCGCTTGTTTACCCTTTTGACAGGCACCACATACACTATCAACCTTTACATTGATTTTGGGAACGCCTCTAACAAGTTCTTTATTAATGATCTTAGTTAGAAGACGATAATTGATGTGACCAAAACGCTCATGCCAAAGATGTGTAGATTCCACCTTAGTCAAATTGCAACAGTTACTGAACTGAGTATCCAGAAGATAACAGTTGTTTTTACCACTAGTTCCCTAAAAAATTACTTTCCCATCTTTGTCTACAATGTCACATCCATTTGCATTGAAGATGACTCTATGGCCTTTGTCACAGATTTGACTAATAGAAAGAAGATTTGCAGTCATACCTTTTACGTATACTACATCATGGATTTCAGGTATGCCGGGAAGTTTGATCGTCCCCTTCTTGCTTATGTAGCAGCAACTCCCATCTCCAAATGTTACAGGGCCTCCTTCATAGTCGTTCGAAGTTACAAACCACGAGAGATCACCAGTCATTTGTCGGCTACATCCACTATCAAGAAACCATTGAAAGGGCGATGTTGACTTTAAAGCAAAAGCTCCCATACTAACACTACTATCCTATTTAGGATTTCTTGTTAGTTTTGTACATCCTTTTAGGGAAGCAAACAGTTGTTCAGCTTTCTTATGAAGATTACTTGTAACTTTTATACTTTTCCAGAAGGACATACAAGTATGTTGAAGGTGATTATAAGAGTCACAGAACATACATGGATCAACATCTTTAATCTTGTTTGAGTAGTTCTGAGTCCTATCAGGTTTCATAAGGCCTAGACCTCGTTTATCATCCGACTTATGACTATTCTTCAGAGAAGAACGAACAAAGTTATTCAAATCCATTGAAGGAATTTTGACATATTTCAAATCCTTATACATTGCAATTTCTGCAACAAAATCAAAGTTGATCCGGATTTGTTCATCTAACTTTTTCTGGAGAATAACAAGTGATAGACGCATTTATGTGTCTATTTTCATCTCTATTGTGTATATTGTTAGTACCCATTTTTGTACTTATTTTGGTATTTTATCTCTTTGTAGGTGTTTTTGGAGAAATAAGCTTTTGCGGCGAAATTGGCTCGAAAAGTTGATAAATGTAACCCAAGGGACGAGTGTTATGCGGACTCCAGTAATGGATAAGGGGCAACCAGTGGATAAGGGGTAACCTTACCCCTTCACGTTCAAATTCTAAATTTTGGCGGGAAACCAAAACCAAAATATATACACGTTTCTGGCAGGTTTGGTGGTAGTGATTTGGAGGAGTTTGAAGTCGATTAAACCTCTTATTTTCATAGGATATACTCCTTATGGGTCTAGGAATCTAACATGGGTGTTGAAATCGATTGAACTGGGCTCAATCGACGGATTTTTATCTCAACAACAAAATATGGAAAGTCACGTGTGTGACCGAATTTAGGAAATTTTAGAGAGATTAAAGTGATATAAACCTTCCCAAAGTTTTATATCTATCTAAGGAAGAGTTTAGAATCAAAAGGAAAGCTCAGAAACGCGTGGAAATCCTAAAACAAGAAATTGCCGCAACTTTGCCGTGAAGAGAAAGGAAGAGATTTTGGAAGATTCTGGAGAGATTTAATCGGTATTTTTGATATAAATAGATTGTTTGGGTCATATAGAAGGGGTGTAGAAAGTTCGGGGAAGTTTAGAACACCACAGAGCCGAAAAATCAAAGTTGCAGGAAACCCATTGCTGCTGCTGCTGAAGAAAAAGAAGAACTTCGACCCACACCGGACCGTCGCAGAAGCAGTCTTATATTCAACTACAGAACTGATTTATCATTTATTAACAGCATTTCAGTTGTATCGATGATTTCTGTAACGCCAGAAAAGCATTGTAGATTCGCTGTATTATTATTTTATTCAATAAAAACACCTTTTAAGCCATGTTTCTATCTTTTGAGCATGTTTTCGGCGTGATGAGCTAAACCCCAACACTGGGATGACGGAGGAAGCCATGTTTCATAATTGATGGTAATTATAATTGATTCTTATGACTTTTTGCATTGCTTTTCAATCGATTTATGATTTTCATTGATTATTTGTGATTTTGTTTGATAGTGTATGCTTAGTCTAAGAACTTTTGAAGCACTATGCTTATGATTTACATCTAATGCTTTATAAAATCTACTTTTGGCAAAGGAATAGAGTCTATAAAAGATCTAGTATTGTTATGAATCATCGTATGAACCAATTGATTGTGAAGTTTGGTGTAATCCTAAGTCCCAGTCTCTCGTAATATTGATATAATCTTTTTTTATTTGTTATTTTAATCGGAATATAAGTCTAGAATCGAGTCTTAACAAGTCCGAGTTGAACGAACTCTACTTATCACTTTTTACAACAACTTTAAAATCACATCAACAAGTTTTTCAGAACTTCCTTTACGATCAGAATTTATTCCAAGTGAAGCGTTTATAGAGACTTTACTGTCCATATAGTCAGATCGCCTACAAACACAGACTTATAAGGTCTTTAATGTGTTTGCCTGCTCTGATACCAATTGAAAAAGCGGGGGTCTAACAACCTCACCCAATATTTTGCTTAGCAATCTGTATGGACTAACTCCAATATACTTTTAAGAGAATAAACTAGACAGTCAGACTCAATCATAATAAAAAGTATATCAAATAGTTATATCTCAATTTCTCGATTCAATCCCAACTCAAATAAATAGAAATCTGCGAGTCTGATTGAATACAAGAGAAATAAACTTGAACGGTACCAAAGACCAGTGTTCAAGGATCAATTAATTTCAATCAACAACCAAAGGTTGGATTTACCAATTGATCGATGCAAACACACAACCTGTGATATTTCAATTATATAACAAAATATAATGCGGAAAAGAAATAACACAGACACCAGAAGTTTTGTTAACGAGGAAACCGCAAATGCAGAAAAACCCTGGGACCTAGTCCAGATTGAACACCACATTGTATTAAGCCGCTAAAGACACTAGCCTACTAAGTACTAACTTCGATCTGGACTGTAGTTGAACCCCAATCAATCTTACACTGATTCAAGGTACAGTTGCGCTCCTTACATCTCTGATCCCAGCAGGATACTACGCACTTGATTCCCTTAGTTGATCTCACCCACAACTAAGAGTTGCTACAACCCAAAGTCTAAGACTTTAATAAACAAATCTGTATCACACAGAAAAATCTACAAGAATAGATAAACTTGTCTCCCACAGAAATACCTATGAGTTTTGTTCCGTATTTTGATAAATCAAGGTGAACAGGAACCAACCGATAACCAGGACTTATATTCCCGAAGAACAGCCTAAAATTATCAATCACCTCACAATAATCTTAATCGACTAGCGAAACAAGATATTGCGGAATCACAAACGATGAGACAGAGATGTTTGTGATTATTTTTCTATCTTGCCTATCGGACAAATTAATCTCAAGCCAATATTACGATTGCACTCAATCACGATACAAACAACAAGATCATCTCACGCAACTACAGAGAAAATAGTTGGGTCTGGCTTCACAATCCCAATGAAGTCTTTAAGTCGTTAACCTACAGGGTCTCGATAGAAACCTAAGGTTAAAGGAGAATCAACTCTATCTTATACAACTAGTATCACACAGGAGGTGTGGGGATTAGGTTTCCCAGTTGCTAGAGTTCTCCTTTATATCGTCTCCAAATCAGGGTTTGCAATCTATGTTACCTTGGTAACAAAGCATTTAATATTCACCTTTAGATGAAAACCTGATTAGATGCAAGCTAATATCTTTCAACCGTTAGATCGAACTTAGCTTGTTATTTACAAATGAATTATACATCATTTAGGTTTGAGTAACCGTACCTAAACGTGTACACTTAGTTGGTTCAACAATAGTTAACCAATGGTTAGCGATATGAGCACTTTCATATCAACCTTATTCATCTTTACCATAACTAGTCCAAATGACTAAAATTAACCAGTTCGAGAGTTGTTCAATTGCTTAGATCTTATAGAAGCATACAAGACACAATCGAAGAAAAATCGGTTTTGATTCACTCGAATCGATTCATGAACATTATAGCCACGGTTTGCAAATTGCATTACTTAATATATAAATTTATTAGTGCATGAACAAACCAATTTTAGAAAGTAACACACTTAAGTATGAGTACGGGTATGCGTACTTAAGTAACCGGATTTGAGTTTGTTTTGGTTTCCAAACTCAGCAGAAATTCACGGACGTGAACTTTCAGCCAATATGCGTACGGGTACACATACTTAGGTAACCGGATTGAGTTGGTTTTGATTTCCAAACTCAGCACAAATTCACGATCGTGAACTTCCGCCAGTATGCGTACGGGTACGCATACTTACCCAGTCTCCATCAACTATTTAGTACACACACAAGTATGCATACATTTGGTTCCCGATTTTGGACTTATACACTAATGTGCGAACACATTATATGCTTATATCCAAAGATGGTTACATGTTCTAAACTCTTTATTTCAATCATTGAAACATTCTTAGAGGATTTTAAATAGAGGTTATTCACACACTATTCTTCATCAAAGCAATTTTCAAGATATTGAAATAATCAACATGACTTTCGTCACTTGGTAAAGATGAACTTGGCCAAAGCGAAAGCTTACCAACACATATTTCGAGAAATAGATAAGCGAGATAAACTCGGCTCAAAAGAGCAAATGTGTATAATCGAAGTCTATATAGCAATACGACTTTTGTCTCAAGATAGGAGATAGAGTAGATAGACTTTTGAGTGATAGATAAGTCAAAGTTTCCACATACCTTTTTGTCGATAAAGATCCACCAGTTCCTTTAGTAGTTCTTCGTCTTTGCATGATGAACGTCGTGGAGTCTAGAGATAAACTACACTTTCTATACTAGTCCGAGACTTAGCTATAAGTAGATTAGAAATCAAGGCTTATAGTTTTGACAACTAAACTTGACAACAAGCTTGAGATATGAATGCTTGCGAGTTCGACCAAGCAATGCTCTAACATATAGTAAATTAACAAAGAAGATGTTTTGATTCAAGCTTGTCTTATGAAAAATCTCAAAATATGATTTAGCGATTGGATGTTCAAAGGTCCTTAATAATATTAGTTATATGAATTAATTTGTTGATCAATTGAAAATTTCTCATGCAAATGATTACTATATCACTTGTTTTAATCATCAAAAGAGAGGTATAAAAACTTACTGAATTTCTACTCAGGGTAGGTTGGCGAACTCAGTTTGCAAACTATAGATAGCTGAGATTCAGAAATACAGGAAGGTTGGAGAACCAGTTCGCAAACCATAAGTTCATTCGAGAATAGTTCACGAACCTTGGTAAACTGAATTTTATAGGTTGGATTAATTGGTTAGCAGTTGGCGAACCCAGTTTACGAACTATGGTAAACTGAATTCTGGAGTCTAGTAGGGTTGGCGAACTCGGTTCACGAACAGTTGCACCCTGACTTGTGAACAAGCCATACGGTTGGCGAACTGTTGTACCAAATGTCCTGAGAATGTTTAGCAGATGCTCAAAAACTTATTATTTTAACATGTTTAGCATTGCTAGAACTCTCTTAAACACTTTTAAGACTTCATTGATTTATTAAAACACTTATATATTTGAATCATGATTAATTTCTGAGGTATTTAAATGAACATCAAGTAGCTTTTAATTCTTTGGCTAACTTGCTAAACCTAACAGTCATTATACACGGTTATTGAACTCGGTCTAACCGAACCTATGTGTATAGTCTTCTATTATAGTTTGAAGACCTATTTTGTTTGCTTGATTCTCAAGTTATCTTAGCTTGAATTCTAAGCTAACCCTAGTCTTTAAAAACTATAAATAGAGCATCTCTGGCATCTGGGAAAATCAATCCCTGACACTTTGTGTCCTAGTTGATTCTAGAGTCGACTCTATTGACCTTTTAGGTCTACGACTAAAAAGACTTCGCTTGGGGATTCATGAAGCTAGGTCTGACTATCTTTACCTTGATAGTTCGTGATTCCTGATCTTGTTTTTCTGTTATCGAGGTTTTCGTAATCTCTTTTAGGAAAGATAGATAGTAGTTACAAAGTTCTCTTCATCTCAGACTTTGTGATACCTCAAGATAGATATCTAAAAAATGATCTTAGTTTATCTTTCAACGATTATTCTTGAGAGGTGGTTAAGAATCTAGGTTGCTCTTCGGGATTCATAAGTTCCTGTTTTTTGAGGTGTGCTAGCTTTCTATTGCAAACAGATTTCCACACCCTTATCTTCGATCAAAACGGAAATCAAATAGGATTATCTGTTAGAGGAAGATTGGTATCAAAAGTCTTCACTTTGGCTAAAGAATCTTTTAGGATGTAAAGGACGTCAGCTAAGGGAATTAAGTGCTTAGAACCTTGCGAGGTTCAAGAGATGTAAGGAGCATGATTGTAACTGAATTGCTTGGAGGGTGGAATCGGTCTCAACTACATTCCAGTATGAAGTTTGATAGTAGTCTAGTGTTTATAGCGACTTAATACAGTGTGGTGTTCAATCTGGACGAGGTCTCGGGGTTTTCCTGCTATTGCAGTTTCCTCATTAACAAAATTTCTGGTATCTTATGTTTTTCCTTTTCCGCATTATATTATTTATCTTTATAATTGGATTTACACAGGTTTGTACGTATTCAATCTACATAGATAAGTCCTCTTAACTATAATCGATTACGAAATTAGTTTCTTGTATAATTCGTATCTTGAAAGATAGATAACACGTTTAATCACTTGGCAGAATTCCGGTTGAATTATTTGGATACGACTAGCTAGATTCTTGGATATTGATTTTTGAGATCGTCCAAGTACTCTGCTTAACAATCAGGTTCACAGACCTTGAGTCTATATACATACTGATTGAGTATAGGTTGAGATATTAACTCTATACATATTGTCAAGGATCATTAAGTTGGTCTTCTTCTAATTGTTAAGTTTTGTCTATACAGGTTTCCGAACGAAAAAGTTTGGTGTATTTGGTATCCCCTTCGTTTTCACAGTGGTGGTAAGAAACGTTTGGTATTGGAAGAAGAGGGTAAAAATTGGATTGTGAATGATGTAAATGATCTAGAAAAGGGTCTAGACTTTAGATATATTAGTTTGGACATCAACAAATGCTTGTTATGTTCGTGCAAGGTAAAAAGCGTCAGCATCAGAAGTAGGCTTAACCATTTGTACTGAATTAAGGATTTCATCCTTTAAGCTGTTGATAAAGATTAATGTCAAATATTACACAAACGTACTTATTATTAGTTTTCCTAAAAGTTTTCAAGGTTTCATAGATTTATATTCTTTTACTGTCATCGTCTGAGATAATTTATTGAAACTACCAACATAATTATAAAAATAGATAAATAAATCATTAAATCGACTAAACATCAACAACAAAAGTATTTAATCGATAAATTTCTTGCACTCTTGATAATCTAAAACCAAGGGCCTGCTTTACCCTCAACATGAATTGAATCTAGGTTAGAGTCTATAATTTTAAAAATGATTATATTTACGAATCCAACCACTAGGATTAGTACCATCAAATCTAGCAAAATTAATTTTACTAGTTCTACAATGGTCACCTGAATCCTTTCAATATGTGTAATTGTCATGAGTAAGATCTCGGAACTGGTTTGAGTTTGAAGTATTAGATATAGAACTATAATTGAGGTGGATCTGTTGAATGAGAACCTGATTTAAGTATTGGATCGAACCCAGATGTTTAAAAATAGCTACAACATGATTAGTAGGGATGTCAATATACTTCCGAAGTCCGAGGTACGTTTCCAAAAGTCCGACATCCTATAAGATTTAATCCAATTTGTTGGATTTCGGATTTTAGAACCGGATAAGTTGTCAAAATTTACCTCTTAACCTTATCGGAACCCGATTAAGATGATTCTGTTTGGCTAATATCTGAATCCGATAAGCCTAGGGGTGTACTAGTAATTTCCTACCCCTAGGTATTATCTGTCAAGAGAATTTACCTGATATTCATTAGTCTTTACAATTTTTTTAATTCTCAACAACTTTCAACACAAGAAGTGATCCAGAGAGTCAGTTGGATCGAGAGAGAGGGAGTGAATGATCGATAGAGAAAAGATTTGATTGTGAATTAAATCGATTGATGGTAAGAGATTCACAGAGAAGTAAGTAACGATTATAATGATTGATGTTTCGAAATTAGTCCCCCCCCCCAAAAAAAATCGATTGCATGTTTCTGTGTTTTTTAAAATCAATTCTATTATCTTTTTAGATTTTACATTACAACTGAATTCAGTTCAAGTATATAGAGAGGAACAGAAAAAGTTAGGGCTTAGTATATAGCTTTTTCATCTTTTTAAATTGAAATTGAAATGAAAAAAGGAGTCCCTTTTCAGTTAAGTTAGGGATTCCAATCAATTTACTGGAGACCCTTTGTTAGATTTGTCATAAACTTGTCCAAGTGTCTGTGTGTTGATGATTTATTGATGATTTTTGCATAATTTTTGATTAATGGTTTAGTTTTTGTGATAACCCCTCATATTATTTCATTTCAATTGGTGTTGAAATTGAGTTGGTACTCACTAAGTTGGTTTATTTGAATGTAGGGTTTTATTGAATTGAATGGCAGAAATTTCCTTGCTTTTTCTTATTTTTTTCTTTCTTTTGCCTTTGTTTAAGTATGAAAATCCCGCACTCTAATAGGCATAGTTGTAGCTCTAACAAATGGTTACATTTTATTAGTCCACGTAAACAGTATCATCTTCAAGTTTTATTATCATCTAAAGCTGTAGTGTCCAGTTATATTGTGTCCACTTACAATCATCGTCTTCCATTTGATTATTGGTGATATATTTATGCTGAGAGTGAATATGGTGGTATGCAATTGGTTTCTTTACGAGTGCCGAATTAAGAACGCTGCACTTTATTACTAAATGTTTCCCCTATTGTGAAGGAATGTATTATTACGTTCTTCTATGGATTTTTAAGTACCAAGATTAAGAGTGTAAAGATGCAGGCTGCAGATGTAAAAGTATATTGTTGTCTTATAAACTCTACTTGGGTTACATGGATTATGCACATTTCTTGTTATTCATAGATCCATGTAAATTTTCTTTTCCTTTGCTTTATCCTCAATTTTTCAAAGTTTCAATTGTTCTTCTTCTGATTTCTAACTGATTTGAATATTTTTGTACTATTGCAAATATGGTAATTGTAGACTGAAGTTGATGCAACATGCAAGCAGGCAGCCAAGAAATATCACAAGAGTCTAGAAGTCTTCCATTGACATTGTTAGCTTGTTAGAAGACATTGTATTTCTTTTGCTGCTATTTTGCATTTGTTTGTGATTATGACTTTGTGGGTTGTGGCTTTGTACTTTCTTTTTAGTGTGGATCTTAGAACATTTTGATTGTGTTTGAAGATAGAAGACATTGATTAACTGAATTGAACTGTCAATAAAAAAAATTCTTTCCATTTTTTTGTTTTTTTACCAGAAACTGGATTTTATCGGAATAATATCCGATAGCTTATCCTAACGGAATCGGATTGGGATTTTTGGATTCCATCGGATGTTATCGGATATCAGATATCCGATAAGCCTTAACCTTAATCTTATCGGATTGGCCAAAATCCGATGGAATTTAATCCGTTGACACCCCTAAATTGATTAGCCACAACGTCAACCTGATTAATAACAAAGATATTTGAATCTTTCTTCTTCTCAGCATCAATAGTCAACTGAGTATTGATATATGACAACTCAGTCTCCAAAGTAAGTAATCGAGCTAAATAAGTTTGCTGCACAACAACAACCTCCTTTATTATCGATGCTTGTATCTCCTCGTTATGGCATGATTCAGGTACGGAGGAAAGAGTTTATGATACCTTGTCCCATTCTAAGTACAAGGCCGATTTGATTCAACAAAAACAATAACATCTCTCCCTGAAAGGCGAAGCCAGAATTTCCTGTTTCAGATAATAATATTCATAAATTTCTCTTAAAATCGTTTAACCTTTAATTCTACTAACTCTAATGTCGTCTTGATAGCTGACATCCCATCATGCTATCAACCCTCATCATAAAAAATCACCAGGTAAATATATTTTATTTCGTTGGCAACTACACTTGGTTTTGTTATCTTGTGCATCCATGAACAAGATAAGATCCAATCATTGGCATTGGAAATGATAAAAAACAATTAAAAAAAATATATGAGAGATAGTGTATCTTGCATTGGAGAAGGTAAAGTTGCACTTGTACAGAGAAGAATTCAAAAAAAAACATGAGCATTTATCATTTCCAATGTCAAAGATTGACTCTTATCTTGTGCATGGATGCATAAGATAACAATGGTGGGACTGTCGAAATGGTTATTCTCATGCTATCTCATCAAACTTTTGCTACTTTCACTCATACGAAGATGCTTCACTTCTTCAATCACCATAAAGATACTTCACTCCTTTTTTGGGCTTCACATGTGCTTGACAGTAGCACTACACCCTAAGGTGTCTTCAAATATGCACAATGCTGATCAAGTTTAGACAATGTCTAAACTTTTCTCCCGTCACCACCTTGGTGAGCATATCTGCTGGATTGTTGGCGGTTCCAATCTTTTCCGGGAGAATTTCACCTTCTTCAACAATTTCCTGTACTTTGTGATATCGTACATTGATGTGCTTTGTTCGAGCGTGATAAACTTGGTTCTTAGCTAGGTGTATCGCACTTTGACTGTCACAATACACACTTACTTGCTCTTGTTGAATCCCCAACTCCTCAAACAAACCTTTCATCCAAACAACTTCCCTTATACCTTGTACAGCTGCTATATATTCAGCTTCGGTTGTTGGTAACGCTATTGTAGGTTGTAAGGTTGACCTCCAAATTATCGGTCCACTCGCAACTTTAAAAACATACCCAGTAGTGGACCGAAACTTGTCCAAATCACTAGCGTAATCAGAATCACAATATCCTACTACTTTGCAACCAGTTCTCTCATTCCGTGAGAACTTTAATTCAACATCTACGGTACCTTGAATATACCGCATAATCCACTTCACATCCTTCCAGTGTTCCTTCCCTTGATTATGCATATATCTACTAACCATACTAACAGCTTGTGAAATATCAGGCATAGTGCATATCATAGCATACATAAGGCTCCCAACAACTTTTGCATACGGTATTTCAGCCATTAACCTCTGCTCCTTCACTGTTTTTGGTGACTGTTCAGCATTCAATTTAAAGTGTCGAGCTAGAGGTTGTGTTACTGGTTTAGTATTGTCATCTAAACCGAAATGCTTCAATACATTTTTCAAATAAGACTTTTGAGAAAGACAAATAGTGCTAAATTTCATATTTCTCTCAATTTCCATCCCCAAAATTTTCCTTGCTTCACCGAGATCTTTCATCTCAAATTCACTACTCAACTGATTTTTCAATCGTTGAATCTCCACCACACTCTTAGACGCAATAAACATGTCATCTACGTATAAAAATAAGTAGATAAAGGATTCATCTTCGAGCTGTTTGAAGTATACACAAGAGTCATGATTGCTTCTTGTGTACTTTGTGTCTTCATATACTTGTCGAATCGTTTGTACCACTTCCTTGGAGACTGCTTCAAGCCATACAACGATCTCTTCAAGTTACATACCCAATCTTCTTTACCCGCTACTTCGAATCCCTCAGGTTGCTTCATATAAATCATCTCCTCCAAGTCACCGTGTAAGAAAGCAGTTTTCACATCGAGTGGTACAAGCTCGATATCAAACTGCGCCACCAAAGCAAGTAAAATTCTAATGAAAGTATGCTTTACCACTTGAGAAAGCACTTCATTATAGTCAATCCCTTCCCTTTGCGCGTAGCCCTTAGCTACCAACCCGTCTTTGTATCTTACGTTGCTTGTAATTGGAGATCCTTCCTTCTTTGTATATGCCCACTTGCATCCAATTGCTTTTTCTCCTTTAGGTAGCTCCCCCAACTCCCAAGTTCCATTCTTGTCAAGAGAATCCATCTCTTCACTCATGGCTTTCTCCCACTTTACCTTTTCAACTGTCTTGACAGCTTGTTTATAAGTAGAAGGAATTTCTACTTCTACAATCGGTAATGCATATGCAACTAAATCCACAAACCGTTTTGGTTGGCGAGTATTTCTTCGTTCTTTCCTATGATAAATACTATCATAATATGTAGCTTCTTCCGGTACTTTAGATTGTGTTTCTTCTACTTGTAACTCTAGTTCTGGTTCTTGGGTTGAACCATCTGAAAAAGCGAGGGTACAACAACCTCAACCAATATTTCGCTTAGCAATCTGTATGGACTAACTCCAATATACTTTCAAGAGAATCAATTATACAGTTAGACTCAATCTTAAGAAAAGTATATCAAAGAGTTATATCTCAATTTCTCGATTTCATCCGCAATCAAACATATAGGAATTTGCGAGCCTGATTGAATACAAGAGAAATAACTTGAACTGTACCAAAGACCAATGTAGGATCAATCAATTTCAATCAACAACAAAAGGTTGGATTTACCAATTGATCGATTCAACGCACAACCTGTGATATTTCAATTATATAACAAAATATAATGCGAAAAAGAAATAACACATACACCAGAAGTTTTGTTAACGAGGAAACCGCAAATGCAGAAAAACCTCGGGACCTAGTCCATATTTGAACACCATACTGTATTAAGCCGCTACAGACACTAGCCTACTACAAAGCTAACTTCGGTCTGGACTGTAGTGAACCCTAATCAATCTCACACTGATTCAAGGTACAGTTGCGCTCCTTACGTCTCTGATCCCATCAAGATACTACGCACTTGATTCACTTAGCTGATATCACCCACAACTAAGAGTTGCTACGACCCAAAATCGAAGACTTGATAAACAAATCTGTCTCACACAGAAAAGTCTTTTGGAATAGATAAATCTGTCTCCCACAGAAATACCTACGAGTTTTGTTCCGTTTTTTGATAAATCAAGGTGAACAGGAACCAATTGATAACCCGGGCTTATATTCCCGAAGAACAGCCTAGTATTATCAATCACCTCAAAATAATATTAATCGATTAACGAAACAAGATATTATAGAATCACAAACGATAAGACGAAGGTGTTTGTGACTACTTTTCAATCTTGCCTATCGGATATATAAATCACAAGCCAATCTTACAATTGTACTCAATCACAATAGAAAACAGCAAGATCAGATCACGCAACTACAGAGAAAATAGTTGGCTCTTGCTTCACAATCCCAATGAAGCCTTTAAGTTGTTAACCTATAGGGTTTCGTGAAAAACCTAAGGTTAAAGGAGAATCGACTCTAGCTTATATAACTAGTATCACACAGGAGGTATGGGGATTAGGTTTCCCAGTTGCTAGAGTTCTCCTTTATATAGATTTCAAATCAGGGTTTGCAATCTAAGTTACCTTGGTAACAAAGCATTCAATATTCACCGTTAGATAAAAACCTGATTAGATTCAAGCTAATATCTTTCAACCGTTAGGTCGAACTTTGCTTGTTATACACAAATGAAATGTACCTTCATTTAGGTTTGAGTAACCGTACCTAAACGTGTACACTTAGTCGTTTCAACAATAGTTAACCAACGGTTAGCCATATGAGCACTTTCATATCAACCTTATTTATCTTTACCATAACTAGTTCAAATGACTCAAATGAACTAGTTAGAGAGTTGTTCAATTGCTTAGATCTCATAGAAGTATACAAGACACATTCGAAGCAAAATCGATTTTGATTCACTCGAATCAATTCATGAACATTATAGCCACGGTTTGCAAAGATTGCATTCCTTATTATATATAAATGTTTTAGTTCATGAACAAACCAATTTTTGAAAGTAACCTCCTTAAGTATGCAAATGGGTACGCATACTTAAGTACCCGGATTGAGTTTGTTTTTTACTTCCAAACTCCAGCAGAAATTCACGGACGTGAAACTTCCGCCAGTATGCGTACGGGTACTCATACTTACCCGGATTTCCAGCAACCGCCAGTACGCGTACGGGTACGCATACTTTAGGTTCCCGGTTCTGGACTTTTACACAAATGTGAGAACACACTATGTTTATATCCAAACATGGTTACTTGTTCTAAACTCTCATTTCAATCATTGAAACTTTCTTAGAGGATGTCAAAATAGTTGTTATCCACAAACTATTTTCATCAAAGCGATTTTCAAGTTATTGAAATATTATGACTTTCGTCACGAGTAAAGATGAACTTGGCTAAGGCGAAAGCTTACCAACACCTATTTCGAGAAATAGATAAGCGAGATAAACTCGGCTCGAAATAGCAAATGTGTATAATTGAAGTCTATATAGCAATACGACTTTTGTCTCAAAATAGGAGATAGAATAGATAACCTTTTGAGTGATAGATAAGTTCAAGTCTCCACATACTTTTTGTTGATGAAGTTCCACAAGTTCCCTTGAGTAGCTCTTCGTCTTCATTCGTTGAACGTCGTGGAGTCTAAAGCTCAACTACACTTACTGTCCTAATCCGAGACTTAGCTATAAGTAGACTAGAAATCAAGACTTATAGTTTTGGCAACTAAACTTGACAAACAAGCTTGAGATACCAACTCTTGCGAGTTCGACCAAGCAATTCTCTAACAATCTCCCCCTTTGTCAATTTTAGTGATAAAACTATCAATACATATGGAATACAAAATAAATAAACTTTGTAGCTTCTCTTCCAAATGCTTGATCTCCTTGGTTCTTCAACATTACTCGAAATCTTCATCACTTCCAAGTACTCCAATGATTCCAAATGTGTTTAATTACGCATCATTATTTTTGAAGATCCGTGGCTATAACAATGAGAAAACAATACCTCTCAATCATTGCTAGACAGTGTCATAGTATTATTACACAACATCAAAGTTCAATTGTATCACAACTTTGACAACAATACTATGGTGATATGTATCACTCCCCCTTAGTCAATACTTCATCTCACATGAAAACCACTCCCCCTTACATAATGATCCGAAAACCATATGTATTTGTAGTGTGAACTACACATTAATTCTCCCCCTTTTTGTCAATAAAATTGGCAAAGGTATGAAAATTAGTGGGATCCTAATGAAATTTCCATAGGGATACTTCATGACCAAAATAAAAGAACATATCAACTTTTTTAGATGCAATCATATAACCGAAACTAAATGCATTCATCAAGGAGTTTATAAAGATACAAGATAACCCCTATAATATTCCACAGCCGCACTCCCCACAAATATTTGGCAATTAAGCACAAGTTCAATTAAGAACTCTCCCCCATAAAATGTTATTCCCGAAAGAACAACAAGAGCGACCTTACTTTTACAAGTAAATAAGGATTTCTTTGTACATTAACAAATCACATGAAACATGAATTTGTATCCAAAAATCTCAATTAAGTTAACGGATAGACGCATTTATGTGTCTATTTTTATCTCTATTGTGTATATTGTTAGTACCCATTTTTGTACTTATTATGGTGTTTTATGTGTTTGTAGGTATTTTTGGGTAATAAACATTTCTGGAAAAATCGGCTCGAAAAGTTGTCAAAAGGCACCCAAGGGACATTTGTTATTCGGACTCCAACAGCGGATAAGGGGCACCCCCTTCTCCTTCACGTTCAAAAACAAAAAAAAGGCGGGAAAATGATGTTTATCCCTGGTAGATTTTCAATCAGATTTTTGGAGTCATTTCAGAGAGACTAAAGGGATGGAATTGATTGGGATCATTCCTAGGACCCATAGAAACGTGGTATGGTCTTTGGTTTCGACCAGAATTGGCTAGAATTCAAGTGTAGAGCAAAACATGAGTGATATTCCCGTAAGATATTTTAAGAATTTTTGTAATTTTAGGAAGTTTTCTTGTGGTTTCTGCGTGCCTAACTTATTCTTGGACGTGAAGGAATGTTCTTGGTGTGTTCAGCACGAGATTAGACGCGTAATTAATAAAAAAATGGAAATTATTCTTTTCCATGCATGGGAGTAAATGAGAATTATTTTGTGTAATTGACGCGTGATTTTTAGGATTTTGGTGTATAAATAGAGTCACAAGGTTCCATAGAAGGGTGGTCGAGAGTTTTGGGTCGAGAGGAGAGCTCAGGAGGCGTGAATCAAGAGTTTTCAGAACTCTGTTGTTGTTGTTGCTGCTGCTCGTGAAGAACAGGGAAACAGCGACGGTTTCCTAGTGCCTTACCTTTAACTCTCAGAAAGTCCCCTCACTTAGGACTTGATATGTGTGCCTCGACCATTTTACAAGATTACCTTCATACTCGTTTTCCCGAACCTAATGATGTCCAGGAAGAAGTTCAGTCGTTAGAAACCCATCCTCTGGTTGATGTGGTTTGCCCAGGCTATGATACCCAAATTGACTTTGTTTTCCCACCAAATAGTTTTCTTCCAACTGTGGGAACGTTTATATTTCAAATGTGTCACTTATCAAGTTCTGAGACTAAGCCTAAGTACTTTAGATTAATAGAATCGACACATTTACTTAAGAATGACCACTACTTTCATTGTGGTCAATTATGTAAGTCAAATCTGATTTACTTAGAGGATCCTATGTTATTTAGGTTATTATTGTGTGCTTCTAAGTTCCTATTTGAGTTTTTCCAGACTTTAGGACCTAATGATTCAGATCCCACCTATGAGGAAATGCATCCAATGAAAATAATTTATCTAGACCCTTTCATAGAACCTGAACCACAGTTAGCGATAGTTATCAGGAAACTAGGTAAGGTCATGCGATACTTGTTAACTTTCTTGGCTTATTGTTGTTTCCTATGGTCATCTCAATTTGGTTTTGAAGACCCACAGTTATTCCGACTACTGTTATACGATTCGAGGTGACTAATCCTTTCCAATGTCTGGCTGAAGACTTTAAACTTAGCACTTCTTGGGAGGTAACCCATTCTCATGCAGCACGGTAATATCTTTCCTTAACTCTTTTGCTTCAAATGGTAACAGTTTCTCCTTGTTCATGCTTTTAATTTCATCTTTAGAACATTGAGGACAATGTTAGATTTAAGTTTGGGGGTAATATGGGAAAAACTTTTTAGTTGCAATAAATAAACTCCAGAGCCTAGAAATTTATGCTTATTAAGGATGGCACTAACCAATCTAAGTGGATGGAAGCATTTTGGTTTTAGGAGTTGAGGAGCAAATCTGAGTAGATGGAAACACCTATAAGAGTCTATTCGTAAAAGCACAGAGCTCAGGTGTTAGAAATAACATGATAGTTTCGCCATATCTCGTTGAGTCCTTTTCACTTCTGTTTTTATTTTATTTTTAAAATATGTTTCTCTAAGTGATTAGGTGGGGCTCACGATTCAAGTTGTTACCACTGCTAGGGTGTAATAGAGTGATTGAGATAAAAAAAAAAAAGACCAGACCAATCAGACCAATCGGAATAAATTTTAACACTTGGATAGCAATATGTGTGTGTTCTCCCTGTCTCCGTCGCCTAAACAAGCGTGGAATGCAGGATCCACGGGAATTACCATGTAATCTGCTGACAAGAAGCATGCGCTTGGATCCACAAGATCTAATCATGTTGTTAGTTCTATATAAATAAATAATGTGTGTTCAATAAATCGACCGCTGGTTCCCTTGTATATGCCAGGCGAGTTGATCTAGAATTAGGACTATTGACCACTGGTTCCCTTGTATATGCCAGTTGTGTGGATATTAGTCAGACCAGTATCTCAGTCCATTAGGATAGGTTCATCTTGGAAGAGGCCTTCAGACAGATATAAGAAACACCGTTCACATAGTCAACATCAAAACCATCTATGTTTTTCTATATCCATCTCTTAATCTATCCATGTGATTTGTTGACTCCGGATATTGATGTCCATAGTGAAACTATCTGAGTAGAGCTCTGTCACTTATATATGAATTTTAGTATGCTTGAGTGCAAACTTGTATACAGCAATTGGAATTTCGCATCAGGGTACTTCCTCCCGTAATCAATAAGTATGCCAACCAAGGAGGTTCTTTAGTGCATTCCAAGGTTCTGCGTAGATAGCTAGGGTTTGGAGTAGAGGTTTTGTGGGTACACCTCTGGTAAACCCTCCCGTGACTATAACTCGGCCACTAGGGCCACCTATGGGTTTAAAGGCTTGTTGCACATGCTAAGTGCAATCGACGATGCCTGCGACAGTGAGTTAGGATTTTATTTTGTAGTTTTGATTTGCTCGGAACTAGAAAATAATAAGTTTGGGGGTATTTGATAGACACATTTATGTGTCTATTTTCATCTCTATTGTGTATATTGTTAGTACCCATTTTTTTACTTATTATGGTGTTTCATGTGTTTGTAGGTATTTTTGGGTAATAAACATTTTTGGAAAAATCGGCTCGAAAGGTTGTCTAAAGGCACCCAAGGGACATTTGTTATTCGGACTCCAGCAGCGGATAAGGGGCACCCCCTTCTCCTTCACGTTCAAAAACAAAAAAAAGGCGGGAAAATGATGTTTATCCCTGGCAGATTTTCAATCAGATTTTTGGAGTCATTTCAGAGAGACTAAAGGGATGGAATTGATTGGGATCATTCCTAGGACCCATAGAAACGTGGCATGGTCTTTGGTTTCGACCAGAATTGGCTAGAATTCAAGTGTAGAGCAAAACATGAGTGATATTCCCGTAAGATATTTTAAGAAATTTTGGTAATTTTGGGAAGTTTTCTTGTGGTTTCTGCGTGCCTAACTTATTCTGGGACGTGAAGGAATGTTCCTGGTGTGTGCAGCATGAGATTAGACGTGTAATTAATAAAAAAAAATGGAAATTATTCTTTTCCATGCATGGGAGTAAATGAGAATTATTTTGTGTAATTGACGCGTGATTTTTAGGATTTTGGTGTATAAATAGAGTCACAAGGTTGCATAGAAGGGTGGTCGAGAGGAGAGCTCAGGAGGTGTGAATCAAGAGTTTTCAGAACTCTGTTGTTGCTGCTGCTGCTGCTCGTGAAGAACATGGAAACAGCGACGGTTTCTTCAACTGGTTTTAACAGTTTCTTCAACTGGTTTGCAACATTTATCTTCGTTGTAACAGTTTCTTCAACTGGTTTGCAACATTTATCTTCATTGTAACAGTTTCTTCAACCTCTTCTGCAACATTTATCTTCAGATTTGTAACGATTATCTTCATCATAACAGTTGAGAGTTGAAACAGGCGGTTTGTAACGCACCTGTGCTGTTGCAGATTTCCTGTTTCATTATTTTCTCTTCTTGTAAACACTTTTTGAGCCATGAATACATATTTTGAGTGTGTTTTCGACATGATGAGTTAAACCCCAACACTGGGACGACGGAGGAGGCCGGACTTCATACATGGGTAAATTTATTTTTATTCTTTTTATGACTTTTGCATTAAAATTAATTGAAATATGATTTGATTAAATTGGTTGTCATTTGATTAGATGGGTCATGCTTAGCTTAGGTGATTTGATGTCCCATGCTTAACATTTACAATCAATGTTTTGAGAATCTACCTTGGCAAAAATAGAGTCCATGTTTATATTTCTTGAGCTAAAATTGTTGAGAATAAATAAGTGAACTTTATGTTATAAAGATTTGCTAAATCCTTAGTCCCAGTACCTCTCGCCCATTGTTAATAGTCTTTGTATATATTTATTTATTATTTTTAAAAATTTTAATCTCTACGAATCCGAGTGAACGACAACCTCATTTCTTACCACTATCTAAAATTCGATCATTAACCACAAGAGAACCCATGATTAAATTAATCGAAAATGCTCACATAAGAAAACTTACGGAGCCGCACAACATTTACATAAAGATATGGATCAAGAAAAAATAAATACTGCGGAATAAACAAAGATTCATTCTATTTTTCATCACTATTTGCACAATGACATATAATAGACTTTAATCTTTGTAAACAAAAGTTCATCCTATCTTCCATCAATATTTGAATACTGACATAATAGGCTTAACTTTTGTTTGTCAAAAGTCCATTCAATCATTTATCAATACTTGCATACTGACATATGAAAGACTTAACTTTTGACCACGTATGGGACAATCATAGTTCACGGACATAAACACATATCCCATAACAAGTCGCAATATATAAAACCATAAAGATTAATATTGCAAAATCATCTTCCAAATAAACTTTAGAATTTAAATAAATAAATTTAAAAACATTGCAAGATGAAAACGTTGGCAATAGCTATGTGTACTCACAATAATTGCTATTCCAAACCATAGTTATCCTTCTTAAAACATAAGAATTAATTCTCATAATAAGTTTCCTAGACATTAAGACCTTTGAAAAATTATTTATCGTCCCCGAACTCCTTATCGTCAACAGCCATTAGGACATAAGGTTCATGAAGAAAGGAGTTGATATCAACAAACCTTCTTGACTGATGCCGAACCAGGGATGTAACGTATCGGAAATTTTCCTTTCTAAAAGGATTGGGTTTCAATCCATTTAGGAAGGCCAACCCCCCGTCCGTCACTCGAAGAAAAATAAAACAAAATAAATTATCCATCAATTCAGAAAATCTAGCAACAAAATTTTCCAAACTAAAGACAAAATGGAGAAACAGTATCCAACCATTTTAAAATTAAGTATAATAATATTTATCGAGGATTCAAATGTAATTTGAAATTTATACTTAAAGAACTAAGAAGCATATCAAACAACACAAGTTTGACTAAATCCCATAGCTTTAAATAAATCAGAACGTCACCAGCACCTTCATTTATGCGAGTGAGGGGTCTTAGCATAAAAGACCGAAGGATTGTATAATGTCGTCGAGAAAACCCAGAACCTTAAAAAAAATGAATGAAAATGCATTTCTCTAATTTCAGATATAAGGACGGAAGTCATGTTTGATCATTTCAAAAATCCAAAAATAACTAACTTGAGTAGTACAGGGAAATGTATTGAGTTCATTGTAAGGTAGGCGACATCTTAGGTAAATGGAAAGCAATACGTTTAAGTACCCAGTTCAAAACAAGATTGAGTACAACACATTGATTTATGACAAAGTTGACATGCATGACTTGTTAAATTAGCAGTTCGCAAGGTAGAAGGATAAAGAGAGTACTACATGAAGGAAACTTGCTAATACATTTATACTAGACAACAATAAATTTCCAAACAGAAAGCAACATATACATCAACATCTGCCAACATATAGATAGACTATAAAACAGGTTCCTAAAAATAGACATTGATCGACGCCAATAATAAACTACTCTCGATGAACCCCGTGATATACATATTAAAAGTAAGCAAAATACCAAATTTTGCTCACAAGCTTCTCGCCGTAAGATCTTCCCAAGCTTACCGCCTTAAGCTCTCCTCAAAATTTGTGGGGGGAAAACAAAGAAAACGGGGTGAGCGAATGCCCAGTAGGAGTTATAACAATGACAATATAGTGTCTGCACGAAATACAAATGGATAGACAAGAGCAGCAACAAGAACATTTATAGAGAAATGTAAGCCTCACATAATCAAAGTGACAATCACAGCTAACAGTTGAAAACCACAAGAAGCAACTTTACTAATTCCTTCATGGCCAGTTGCCAAACTCTTCAAATTTATATGGCCAATTGCCAAAACTCTTCAAGTTTAATGGTCAGTTGCCAACTGCTCTCGTTTTAATGGCCAGTTGCCAAACGGCCAGTTGCCAAACTAATAATTTATATGGCCAATTGCCAATCTAATAATTTGTATGGCCAATTGCAAACACTTCTATTCTTAACGGCCAATTGCCAATCTGTGTGGCCAATTGCCAAACTGTACTAATTTTCATGGCCAATTTCCAATCTCTAATAATTTCCATATGGCCAGTATCCCCAAAGATCACCAAAATCCAGTGTGCATTTCACAATAAAAGTCGATCATTTAAGTGGCTGTAGACAAGTGAATATTGTCATGAAATTCGATGAAGCATTTCATTTAGTAAGAAGCAGATGATTACTAAAATCATTGACAAACCGTTTAAGAAGATGATTTCACTTTTATGGATGTACACATTTCAAAATGGGTTACCAAGGTGAATGGAAGAAATTCAAACGTTCTCGCAAAGGTAATAAAAATTGAAGGGTCAAACCAATGGGACAACAGTTAGCATAACTAGTGAGACTTCAAAGTTGGCAGGCCATTCTTTCTATTTAATAAAGTTTGTATCAAAATCCAGCCAGCAATTGCATTTCAAACTATATTACAAATCAGGGGAAAATATTCCGTGAACTAACATGGAAAGCACCTTTACGTTAATATAAGTAAATCAAGGAATTTTTGAAATACCCATTCATTCCTTTTTGCAAAATCATGTGCTAAAAAGTTCAAGATAGCAACCAAGTACACAAAGCTACAGTATAAGAGAGTTAAGACTACATTTCCATTATAGAGAGAAATATATGAAAGAACTCTCCAAGCCGAATATAGTAAAGTAGATTAAGATTTGTATTACAAAAATTTAATAGAAAGTAAGGAAGTTATGACCATAGTTACTGTTTAAGGAATGAGGTTTTTGTTAAACTTTCAGCTAGTTCCAAATGCAAAATCTCATTTTGTCATTTTAACGAACAATTGACTGGCTAGTTTAGAAATTCAGTATGAAGCTTAGGTATCGATGGAAATCAAAACTTGAATGGTTATGTGGACTTTAAAATGTTATTAAACAATTCATGACATTCGAATGTATCAATTATTCACATGCAAGGATTAAACACCAAAAAGCATATGGTTTAAACCAAAATTTAATTGTGCAAAAATCATCAAAACTCTAACGGAAAATAATTTGAGAGAGGTTTATGAAATGAAGTTGGAATTTATCTCAAATACCCATTTACTAATTCACATGAATCAGTTAGAACTATGGTAGTATGTGCAAATTAAGAGATACAGTAAACACCAAAAGCAATAGGCGTAAACAAAAATTGAGAGAGAAAGAACCCCTACCAATTGTAGAAGGAAAAGTCAGCTGAAAACGGTGGGTCTTGCATAATAAATTTGGATTTGAGAACTAGAATCCTTCCCCTTCTTAGAAATTCTTATAAGTGGTAAGGTAAAGGCAGTGAATTGAGAACCAAAGATGTGTTCGAGAAATGAAGAAAATATATTTGGGTTGGAGTTGGTAACCGGCAAAAAGGAAAATTTTCCCTTAGCTGATCTTGCCCAGGCACGTGGCTTGCATGCTCAAAATTTCTAGAATTCTCCATGGCATATGCTATTCGAACACAATTATTTTACTAAGGGATGGCCTTATTTGGTTAAAGCACCCATACTGGGTTTAGGGCACTCCCTCACATTATAAGCATCGGACGCTAGAACGCATACGGCACAACTCAACAAAAAGGGGTGGGCTCAGGCTCAAAGCCTTAAAGAAATTTTCACGGTGTTACAAGGGCCTTCTGAATTTCAAGAATTTTAAACACAAAAGTCTTTATTTGCTGCACTTCCTTACTTAATTCCTTCAATTCTTCAAGAACACCAGAAAATTTCTGAAGATTAGAAGGGACAACCCTTGGTTTTCTCACATCTCTCCTTTTTCTTTTCAAGTTTGAGTGAACAGGAGGATTGTCTTTTTCCTTCATGATTGACGGCTTAACAATCATATTAACATCTTTTCCATCAGAAGTTATGATGCTTGGAGTCTCCATAACAATATGGGTTGTGAGAGGAATTTCTCAAAACAAGCTCTAAAGGCAAACTTGTGATAAAAGAGTTTCTTAGAAAAGGAAAAAGGAATGTAGGGTTACGGAAACTTTCTATACTAAAAGGTGAAAAGACGAGGGTACCCAAATATACCTCAATCTAAAACTTTTCCACCTATAAGTCCTTTTCCGAAAGTGATTGTCTATGGACTGAGTCGAGACAATACAACTAATCGGTTCACACTTCATGTGATCGTCTATGGATACGAGATCGAGACAATACAACAACGAAGTATGCTTACTTGATAATAGGTTCGGACTTAACCAAACTCTAGGGATTGTCTATCAAGTAAAATGGGAATTAACGTTTGTGAGATTTACTTTAAATTATAATAAACACAATTATAATTGCGGAAAAATAAAAGTAAATGACACAGCAAGATTTTGTTAACGAGGAAACCGCAAATGTAGAAAAACCCCGGGACCTAGTCCATAATTGAATACTCTAAGAATTATGCCTCTATACAAAATCAAACCAACTTCGTATAGTTGAGACCAAGCAACTAAACCTATAGTTCACCTAGTTTCTTCAGTATCCCTGCGCCTCCAACTTGCAGTAAGTCACGCACTTGGAACAATTCCTTTGGTTCGTATTCCAAACAGTAAAGGAACAACAAATCTGTTCAGTAACAACTCTTTTCGAACAACGTGATATGAGTCGGACAAAGGCTCTTCCGTTTAACCAATAAACTCCTTTTTTGGGTCCTTAGATCAATCTCTCAACAACTACCGAAGTAATTGTTAGACTATGCAATCAATACTATTAATCACAAAGAAGTGTATTGATGCTGATCTACTCAACTGATCAATCCAATCTATCAAAAAGATAAACCGATTATAGTTGGATCCCTTTCCAGCCGAAACAAGTATTGTGCACACCAAAGATTTTGAACCAAAAAAGTCTTCTTGTCTTCAAATCTTCTTTGATCTTCAATAAGAACCTGCACACAATCATCTTGAATCTCTTGTGATCAATCATACACAGAACGGAGTTTGTTAACAATGGATTATCACAAGACATCTTTAGATCTACAAACAGTCTAAAGATCCCCGTCGAAACTTCGATCTAGTTTTAGTGAATCTTATATCAGAAGAGAAGATTCTCAAGCATAAACAAACTAGGTGCAATCAAAGTTCAACAACCGTTAGTCAATCAAATCAATCGAAAACTAAAATAAACTGCAATTATCTAGTTTCCCACCAACGGTACTAATAGAGCTTCTCAATCCCAAAGAAGTCTTTAAACCGAGCGGTCGTAAGATATTTTTCCTAATTGGGGTACTTTCCTCTCCGATAGGCGGCTTAACCAGTAATAACACAACTGAGGTAGTTTTGCTTGCTCTGAGGATTAGTTTGCTAGAAATGCAAACTTCAATATTTATAGATAAGGAAATTTGGACACCAAGGAATTTCCAAAACCGAATATTCTCAAAGATATGCATAAACATAAAATCTATTTTCATAACTCCTGGAAATGCACTTTCCAAATATTGACTGAAATCCCAATAGAAAAATCTATAATCAGTAAATGCACATTACTAATTATTATTTTCTAAAGATATGCATTTAATTGCTGGAAATTAAATAGCATATAAAAACTAAGAAACCTTAATTAAAAGATTCTCAATTTATTTCGATATTGGGATTCTCCTTTAGCTATTAAGGAATATCTTTGAACAATTAATGATAAGAGTTACTGCACATGTTCAAAGTATGTCAACATCTTTACTTTGCAAGTCCTTTTTCATACTTACAATCTTGGAAACGATTTGCCACACTTCCAAACAAGTTCAGAATTGATTCATCTGACTTCCAAGAACTATGTGATTGATTATCCTATCAAATCACCAATCATGGGTTTCACGGTTCTACCAAAACAAGTTCGGTTCTACCTCCATGTGAGTACTGCGCATAGTCACGCTAGTTACCAAAACTCGGTTGACTAGGTACTAGGATCGGTTCCCCACATACTTATGGTAACTACCTGTATTTGGTTCACATGTGCATATGATCGGTTCCCCCATCTTCTAAGAACTTGTTGCACATGTTCATAGGATCGGTTCCCCCATCTATTAAAAACGTGTTGCACCTCTTACAAGAATCGATTCCCCTCTTGTAAATTTGTTGCACCTCTTACTAGGATCGGTTCCCCAATGTCTAGATAAAAGTTGTTATTTACAAGGCGTCGATCATACCATCTTGAGTGATTACTTAAGATCGGTTTTACTAATAAAAGTCATACCAATACATAAGTCAGGCCTTGTGAATAGTTTTACCAAGATACATAAACAAGTTTATGAGCGGTTATACTAAACACACATATTGGTAATTCAAAATAGATTTGCAATGAATAACAATACCAATAAGCCTAGCGATTTCCATTTCGATTCACAAAACAAGTTTATGAACTTACTTCCTTTAAAAGAATGTAAAACATTGTTTCCTAGGATGAAATCTTCACTCATACCCATACATAATCACAATAGCATTCATATAATCATGTCGATGTCCTATATACAAAGTTTAATGGTTAAGCAATAAACCTCGTATTGTATTCCTTAATACTATGTCTAACTAGAGTATCATACACAGCTTCGCAGTTATGTTTTTAATATGCAAGACTTGAAAGATACGTTAGGGAATGAAACAGATCAAGTCAAATATTACTATCCTCAAGAGAAAGGATGATGTTGTCGTTGTATCTCCATACTTCTTCACATTCTTCAAGTCTACATGTAATACTTGTAAGTCTCATATCCTAACACTTTCAAGCTAACCTATACGAAGTTGACTCTAGTATATAATCAAGCGACTCTTTAAATGAGTTTTGATTCACTAAAATATGACAACCAAACTTGACATACCAACGCTTGGTGGGTTCAACCGAGCTATGCTCTAACAATCTCCCCCTTTGTAAATTTTAGTGACAAAACTCTTACATCATATGGATAAACAAATTACAAAAATTCATTATACACATACGCTTGATTCCAAGTTCAACAGCATAAAACCTGCATTAAATTCAATCCTTAAATGCCGCTACTGACATGATAATAACAAAGCTAATACTCCCCCTAAAGGTAAGATTGGTATATTTTCAATCCGCACGTCTTTGTTATTTTCATGTAGTTCCTCATAACTACGTATCATATGATATGTGACTCCCCCTTAGTCTATGCTTTCACTCTTTTCGTTAGAATAAACGTTTTAGCACAAATGTCCTTTCCCTTAGTGATACCAACTCACAACAAGTCAATATCACTTGTTTACTCTATATATTTCTCCCCCTTTTTGTCACAAAATGACAAAGAAACGAAAAAATAAAGGACAAACCAAAAGGATCTTACAAATATCACAAAGAGAATTTGCAAACCTATAAGAGTTGAGCACGATGGTTTTGCATACCATTTTAGATAACCAATATTAAAACCGAAACTACAAGTAATTTGGTTTTAACATGTTATCTAGGAAACAATTGCCCGAAGCAATTTACCCTAATAGTTTAGCACTTCAAAAATCGACTAATCACCTTAGTTCTTTTGCTAAACCGATTATACAAATACAATCGCTTGTTCGATAAGACCAAAATAAAGATCAGAATTAACTTTATTTTTCTCATCAGGCTCTAATTATTCTCATCAATAAATAAGACCTTTCACTATTAAACAAGACAAATACTAGGTTAGTTAACTAGTAATTCTTGTTAAGGCATTCGATTAGACTTGAATAACCGAAACCTCCACTTTTGATAAGTCTAACTAAGATCCGAAAAGCTTAGTTTCTCTTATCCGGAAATCACTTGGACTAAACAAATGATCCCGAAACCTTTTGTTAAGCCATAAATAATCCATACAAACCAAATAAATCAACTTGCATAATCATTTATCTTAATCGGAAGCAATTGAAACAAACATAAACATTATAGCACTGCAATTGCACCGAAATTTTGTAAGCCTAAACAATTGATATCAAACAATAACGAAAGATAACAATAGTTTTTCTTAACCGGAAACAATTGAATCACAATCAAACATCCATACACAAATAATGGAATCAACATCAATTGTGCCGAAAATTTTGTTAAGAAAAAGCAATAAATATATGAAATAAAATCATGCTTTTCTTAAACAGGAAAACAATTAACTAACAAGATTGTTACCTCAAATTCCGTATCCTCTTCTCTCCTTAAGATATGTCATTGATAGATGTTGTAAACACCTTGATATTTATCTATTGTTTATGCTTTTTTTGCTACTTTTCTTGTAAATTATGTATCTTATGTTTATTTTTGAGTTTATTAGGTACTTTGGAGTCATGATGAGCAAAAGAAGAAGAAAATTCCTCATTTGGAGCTAAAAGGGTGAAAGCATCGTTTTATGAGAAATTGCTATTGGGAGCCGAGCCAAGCCAAGCACAACCATTGCAGCTTAGTTTAGAGAAGCAAGGAGCAGACATTCTTAGCGGCCCTTATCTAATGATTGGGTGTATAGAGATATCCTTTGTTGTATCACACAAGGGTGGCTATATCCATTAGTCTTATTCCTACACTCACCCTAAAATTCAGAGAGAAATCAAATTTATCATCATTTTCTATTCTCCACTTACTCCACCTGAAACCAAGAGAGAGATGGCAGCACCATTATGAATCTGAGAGAATCGGGAGATTGAAGAGAATCTGGTGACATTGTGATGTTGATCGAGAGAAGAAGAGAACTGAAGCTGCAGTTGGAGATGGCCTGGCATCTGATGTTGATGCTGCTTAACGGTGGAGACTCAGTTCTGGTAGTTTGTGGCTGAGAAATTGCAATCAAGAAGAAAGTGCAGCTGCAGTTCTGGTGGTTATGGTGGAATGAATGCAGAAGATGGTGGAAGCACAGAATGAGGAGATGTCTTATGGCAGCAGTGAATGATTTAGTTCGGCAGTGGGGGATACAACTGGTGTTGTGTCTGAGAAGTTGCATCTGCTACAGAAATAATTGAGGAGATACAGTTGGAGCTGAAGCTGTAGACTGTAGGAGGTTGCAGTCTAGCTATGTGTGGTACTTGAATGAGCAGAATGGAGGGCAGTTGGTCCTGGTGGATGCTGTATCGATTGTGATGCTGAGACAATGGAGCTGAGATGTTACAGAGATTGTTGCGGCTCGAAATTAAATGGGTCTTGTGGTTTGTCAATAGCTAGGTAAGATGTTAGTATGAAGGAAGGAGTGGAATTGAGGAAGCTACAACTACAGATTGTGTTGGTGTTTGCTGCCAGATACATGGGTTTGTGGGTTTAAGTTGCAGGGACAATGGCTGCCACTGTATGAATGGGTTGAGTTGGTGCAGTAAATGGGGATTGCAGAATGGTGCAACATAATGGCACAACACAGCTATGGCCTACGCAACATTAGCTCTGGCCTATTCAAAATGGCCTTGGCTTGACCAACTCAGACCAGTCAGCCTCATTAGCTCATTGACTCCCTGACTCGGTGACTGAATCATTAACCTGACTCAGTGACTTTCCGTGTTGACCACCTTTGACCGGTCTGCGCTGCTTTCCGTCCAAGTACCGGCAAACTTCCGACTCGACACCAGTTTTCCGACGACATATTTTTGGCAGAATTTTTACATGGGTATTTCTCTTATGTGGGCTTGGTGGACTATTTGGACGATGGACTTTTGAGACTTGACCTAGTTTTAGAAGGGAGAAAAGCTACAAAAGAAAAAGTCCTCTACAACTTTGGATTATCACGTGTATTCTACTTGGAGCTAAGGAGATCCTCTTTTGTTTACGCTACTAGGGTTTGCTTTGCTGTCATCTTCTTTTCATTATTATTATGTTGATGAACTCCATAGCTATGAGTAGCTAAATCTTATATTATTGGTTAAGGATGTAGTCCTATTTCTAAAACTTGTGCTTGATTAATGCATTATTTTTCTCTCTTGAAATCGTTTAAACTTCTACTGTTTTTATAATCACATGATTGATGTATTGTGATAGGACTTAGATGTTTGGTTAGTTAAGTGGCCAATTAATTGAACTTGCATCCTTGTCCATAGCTAATTGAGGGTTTATCATCGAGCGATAACCCTAAATACAAGTAGCATGATATGATTACGGTTTGTAGTGATACACTCTTGTAATCATATGTAGAGTTTAACCCTTGTCCGAATTGTCATGCGCAATGTATGACAATTGCATTGATTAGCCTATTTCTGAAACTTAATGCTCCTAGGAATTGAACTTAATTAGCGCAAGGCGTTAGGTTATTCTTTAGGTAGAATTCACACACGCATCTCTAATCTATGTGTTGATGAACTTAGGAAATTATCGGATTATCTTGCTCACTTGATAGTCTAGGGCTTTTGATGATAAAAAGATTAAATCGTAATTCCAATCATTGCAAGCACTTGTTTAAGATTGAAGATGAATTCCTTGACCAATATTCTCATCTTATTGATTACTACCAATTATTTACTGCTTTGATTTACTTTTATTGCATTGATAAAACAAAAATTCCCCCCTTTGGTTACTAAGAAACTAGAATTTAATAAAAACAATTGCCTCTCTGTGAAAACGAACTTTTCCTTACCCTATACTTCATTTATATTTTGTTGAGTAAGAAAGTGAATTATTTTTGACGCATACAACAACGATCAGTCATTAAGCGCAAGTTCACTTAGAACTCTCCCCCATTAAAGTTGTCATCCTCCCGGCAAACAAAAGAACAACAACAAAGAGCAACCTTTACCAGAGAAAGGTTGAAAACCGGTTTTAACTATGCGATACAAAAGTTGAAACCTCGAAACACATATGCTTTTATGCTAAACCAAAAGATTCAACATATTGTGACTTTTTCACATATTGTTTGTACAGGAACCCCTCATGATCCTTTGATAAAGCCTACCAACATGGGCTAGAACTTAATCCCGCTAAACCAAAAAGTTACCCAAACCATAAGGGTTCACACATTATGAGATCAAATATCAAGGTAATAAAACCGAAATCAAACATCCCATAAACATACATAGCAATAAAGTAAAGCATTCAAGCAAAGGCTATGTAACCAAAAACTATCACATTTTTTTTATAAAATAATAATTTTATTCATAATAAGATAGTTTTATTCATAATAGACTTTACAATTATTGAAAGAAATCAAAAACTGAAGTCTATTTTTCCCTTGATTTAATCCTTCAAGGTTGAAGACGGATCTGATGATTTCACAGGATACCAATCATCTTCTTTGATTACTAGTCTTGATTCAAGACTAACAACATTGTCGTTGACTTCCTTTACATCCTTTCGCAGATCTTTTTCCATATTCCTTACTTCACATAGGATTGGATCTAGTTTTAATGACAGATTCTTGAGAAGATTGTCATTGAGAGATGAAATCTCTTCATTAGGAACATCTTGATGAAGTTTTGGAGATGAATCCGAATCACCATCGGAGGATTCGAGACGAAGTTTCTTGTTAGGAAACAGAATGGTCCAGACTTTTTCAGTCTTACGAGAGTTGTAGCTAGAGGAAGACATTCTGTCAAAACTCTATAAAATGAAGTAAGAGGTCTTTCTTCTTATAAGTTCAAGAACTTTTTCTCAAAATTTTTGAGAATATTATTCAATTAATTTCTTAACCGAAAACCCATTTAGAAATATTTTTATTCAAATATTTACAATTGTATCCTTACTGTGTGTTTTGAAGTACAAGTAAGGATTTATGACAACCGATTAGGTTTTCATATTTCGGTTGTTGAATTTTCTTCCTTTGAAGGTTTCAATATTCATAAGAAATTGAGAAACACTTGTGTTTGAACTTTTAGGTTTAACTCTCAATATTGAAGTAAGATCTTGATGTTCGACAATCATATTCACTTTCTTAGGAGTGATTTTTGATCTAGACTTAGATCTTGGATTTTTGGGTTTGTAGACTCTTCCCCTTTTAATATCAGGACATTGCCGTTGATAATGCCCCTTTTGTTTGCATTGAAAACAAACGCCAGAAGTCTTCTGGTTACAGGATTTGGGTTTCACAAATTTGTTTGACCTTGTATCCCTTCCTTTCGATATATCGATATTGGGTGACGGTTTTCTGAAGTAGTTGAGCTTGTCTCTCAGTTTCTAATTTTCAGCTTTTAACTTCCTTATCTTATCTCAATAATGTTTAATCTTGAGAATGAGTTTAGATACTTGAACCTTTTCGGAACATTGAGAGACCTCGATTTTCTCTAATCGCTTGTTGAATTTTTCTTTATCATTAAGAAAGCTTCGTTTGAGTTGATCAAGCGATGATATTATTTCATTTATGTTAGATTCAAGAACCTGAGTTCTGTTATCTTTATATGGAAGCGTTCCTTTGAAAATCGAAGGTGTATCCTCTTCTTGTGTATCTATTGTTGAAGATGTTTCAGAGTTAGAGACTTCTGCAATGGTTGCAATATTGTCCATAATATAGTCTTGATTATCCTCATCTGGGGAATAATCAAGTGTTGCAGTATATGCATTTCTTTTCCATTGATTATCCTTGGTTGGGCCATCCAGAGAAATTTGACCAAATCCTCTACATTTTTAGCATTGAGGAATATTATCATCATCGTCCCAAGTGTCTTTACTACTAAGTGTAGAGGTGTGTTTTCCCTTTGACACAGGGGATTCTCTTTTCCGATGTCTCAACAATTTTTTGAGTTGTTGAGTAATAAGAGATAGATGATGATTTATTTCTGCTTCATCTTCAGCACTTTGATCTTCCTGATCTTGGGAGTTTTCCAGACATTGAGTCGGAATTTTTCTACTAGCATTATAGGCTAGATTGTCCTTTTGTTTAGACAAATACTCCTGATCGAATATCTTTAGTTTTCCAACAAGGGAACTTCTTGATAACACGGAAAGATCATTAGCTTCAATAATTGCATGCTTCTTAGATTCGTATCTAGATGGCAACGATCTGAGAATTTTGCATACTATGTCCTTTTAAGAAATAGTCTTTCCAAGAGAGAAAGAAGCATTGATTATCTCAGAGAGTTTGAGGTAAAACTCTTCAAAAGTGTCGTTGTCATCCATTCGAAGGTTTTCCCAGTCGGATAATAGAGTTTGAAGTCAAGCTTCTTTCTCTGAAGGGTTTTCTTCGAATACGATCTGAAGATTATCTCAAGCTTCTTTCGAAGTTAGACATGTTGATACATGATGTTGTAGATCACGACTTACAGCATGTACAATAGCATTCAAACCATCTGAATTCTGCTTAGCAAAAGCCTTTTCTTCAGTTGAGTAATCTACTAAGCGTTTAAACTCAGTTTCCGAATTTACTACTTTTGGGCGATCATAACCATCGACGACTAATAACCATGTATTAAAGTCTCATGATTAAAGAAAAGATCTCATAGAAGATTTCCACCATAGATAGTTTGATCCGTCAAATCTTGGTGGTACGTTAACCGAAGTTGATTCATGAGAACTCGAATTCATTTCTTATATGTTGGATCGCACCAAACACAGATTGTTAGATCTTTTCGTGTTTGCCTTCTCTGATACCAATTGAAAAGACGAGGGTACCCAAATATACCTCAATCTAAAAGTTTTCCACTTATAAGTCCTTTTCCGAAAGTGATTGTATATGGACTGAGTCGAGACAATACAACTAATCGGTTCACACTTCGTGTGATCGTATATGGATACGAGATCGAGACAATACAACAACGAAGTATGTTTACTTGATAATAGGTTCAGACTTAACCAAACTCTAGGGATTGTCTATCAAGTAAAATAGGAATTAACGTTTGTGAGATTTACTTTAAATTATAATAAACACAATTATAATTGCGGAAAAATAAAAGTAAATGACACAACAAGATTTTGTTAACGAGGAAACCGCAAATGCAGAAAAACCCCGGGACCTAGTCCATAATTGAATACTCTCATAATTAAGCGGCTATACAAAATCAAACCAACTTCGTATAGTTGAGACCAAGCAACTAAACCTATAGTTCACCTAGTTTCCTCAATATCCCTGCGCCTCCAATTTGCAGTAAGTCACGCACTTGGAACAATTCCTTTGGTTCGTATTCCAAATAGTAAAGGAACAACAAATCTGTTCGGTAACAACTCTTTTCAAACAACGTGATATGAGCCTGACAAAGGCTTTTCCGTTTAACCAATAAACTCATTTGTCGGGTCCTTAGATCAATCTCTCAACAACTACCGGAGTAATTGTTAGACTATGCAATCAATACTATAAATCACAAAGAAGTGTATTAATGCTGATCTACTCAACTAATCAATCCAATCTATCACAAAGATAAACCGATTATAGTTGGATCCCTTTCAAGCCGAAACAAGTATTGTGCACACCAAAGATTATTAACCCAAAAAGTCTTATTGTCTTCAAATCTTCTTTGATCTTCAATCAGCACCAGCACACAATCAACTTGAATCTCTTGTGATCAATCACACACAGAACAGAGTCTGTTAATGTTGGATTATAACAAGACGTCTTTAGATCTACAAACATTCTAAAGATCCCCGTCGAAGCTTCGATCTAGTTTGAGTGAATCTTATGTCAGAAGAGAAGATTCTCAAGCATAAACAAACTAGGTGCAATCAAAGTTCAACAACTGTTAGTCAATCAAATCAACCGAAAACTAAAATAAACTGCAATTATCTAGTTTCCCACCAACGGTACTAATAGAGCTTCTCAATCCCAAAGAAGTCTTTAAACCGAGCGGCCGAAAGAGATTTCTCCTAATTAGGGTACATTCCTCTCCGATAGGCGGCTTAACCAGTAACAACACAACTGAGGTAGTTTTGCTGGCTCTGAGGATTAGTTTGCTAGAAATGCGAACTTCAATATTTATAGACAATGAAGTTTTGACACCAAGGAATTTCCAAAACCGAATATTCTCAAAGATATGCAATAAACAAAAAATCGGTTTTCATAACTCCTGGAAATGCACTGTCCAAATATTGACCGAAATCCTAATATAAAAATCTATAATCAGTAAATGCACATTACTAATTATTATTTTCTAAAGATATGCATTTAATTGCTGGAAATTAAATAGCATATAAAAACTAAGAAACCTTAATTAAAAGATTCTCAATTTATTTCGATCCTGGGATTCTCCTTTAGCTATTAAGGAATATCTTTGAACATTTAATTATAAGAGTTACTGCACATGTTCAAAGTATGTTGACATCTTTAATTTGCAAGTCCTTTTTTATACTTATAATCTTGGAAACGATTTGCCACACTTCCAAACAAGTTTAGAATTGGTTCATCTGACTTCCAAGAACTATGTGATTGATTATCCTATCAAATCACCAATCATGGGTTTCACGGTTCTACCAAAACAAGTTCGGTTCTACCTCCATGTGAGTACTGCGCATAGTCACGCTAGTTACCAAAACACGGTTGACTAGGTACTAGGATCGGTTCCCCACATACTTATGGTAACTACCTGTATTTGGTGCACATGTGCATAGGATCGGTTCCCCTATCTCCTAAGAACTTGTTGCACATATTCATAGGACCGGTTCCCCCATCTACTAAAAACGTGTTGAACCTCTTACAAGGATCGATTCCCCTCTTGTGAATTACTTGCACCTCTTACTAGGATTGGTTCCCCAATGGCTAGATAAAAGTTGCTATTTACAAGGCATCGATCATACCATCTTGAGTGATTACTTAAGATCGGTTTCACTAATAAAAGTCATACCAATACATAAGTCAGGCCTTGTGAATAGTTTTACCAAGATACATAAACAAGTTTATGAGCGGTTATACTAAACACACATATTGGTAATTCAAAATAGATTTGCAATGAATAACAATACCAATAAGCCTAGCGATTTCCATTTCGATTCACAAAACAAGTTTATGAACTTACTTCCTTTAAACGAATGTAAAACATTGTTTCCTAGGATGAAATCTTCACTCATACCCATACATAATCACAATAGCATTCATATGATCATGTCGATATCTTATATACAAAGTTTAATGGTTAAGCAATAAACCTCGCATTGTATTCCTTAATACTATGTCTAACTAGAGTATCATACACAGCTTCGCAGTTATGTTTTCAATATGCACGACTTGAAAGATACGTTAGGGAATGAAACAGGTCAAGTCAAATATTACTAACTTCAAGAGGAAGGATGATGTTGTCGTTGTAGCTCTGTACTTCTTCACATTCTTCAAGTCTTCATGTAATACTTGTAAGTCTCATATCCTAACACTTTCAAGCTAACCTATACGAAGTTTACTCTAGTATATAATCAAGCGACTCTTTAAATGAGTTTTTATTCACTAAAATATTACAACCAAACTTGACATACCAATGCTTGGTGGGTTCAACCGAGCTATGCTCTAACAAAAGGATTCACGTACGCACAACTCATACCCTAAAGAAGGCAGAATTATCTAAAATACCCCTCTTTTATAACAGAGAAAAATCTTTTCAAAATCAATTAGAAAAGATGGAAGAATTCCAAAACAATTCAAAAGCAAAAGAAAACACACATTTTTTTCTTTTAAAGCCTTTGAAGTGCAAACTCTTGTCTCTTTTGAACTAGGCACATGAGACAAGACACTTAACCAACACAATTACGTTGTGCTGGGGTGAACAATAATCTGTCCACCATACTTTTCTTGAATGGAATTCCTAGTTCTCTGTTTCCCAGACTGTTCAGACCGAAACCTTTTTTATAATGGTCTAGAAAAAACTTTAGAAATTAACTTATTTGGAGAAGAGATAGGATTACATACCTCAGTCGATTTCTGAACAAGTTTCAGCTTGTTAGCTAATCGATTTGCTCTTCGTTGAAGTTTGTTGACATATCTTATCTTATGTTTGTACTTGAAACATTTTGATAACTCATGACCTTTGAGAGTACAATAAGCACATGTAAAACTGGAGAAAGGTTTATACATGACGACTGTGCAGGTTGCTAGACACATGGTGGAACCTGCAAAAACAGAAGAAGAATTTTCAGTGGGCAAAGAGAAATCCATATTATCCTCCAAGATGGTTGAAGTTTCTTCTGAAAGAATATCGAGATTGATGAACGTATTGCTACAATTATCAAAATCATCATTTTTACAGAAGAGTGCAACATTTGATTTTTGTCTTCATTTGAATCATAATGGTCAGACATTTCATCAAGAGTTGCAGCAAGACCTTTGTTTCCAGTGTACTTTCTACGATTTGGACACTCATTTGCAAAATAACCAAAACCTTTACACTTGAAGCACTGTGGCATATCCTCATCATCAGTATCGTCAGTATCCCTGTTTTTAAAAAGATATAAATCTCAAGCCAATCTTACGATTGTACTCAATCACGATAGAGAACAGCAAGATCAGATCACGCAACTACAGAGAAAATAGTTGGGTCTGGCTTCACAATCCCAATGATGTCTTTAAGTCGTTAACCTACAGGGTTTCATGAAAAACCTAAAGTCAAGGGAGAATCGACTCTAGCTTATACAACTAGTATCACACATGAGGTGTGGGGATTAGGTTTCCCAGTTGCTAGAGTTCTCCTTTATATAAATTTCAAATCAGGGTTTGCAATCTAAGTTACCTTGGTAACAAAGCATTCAATATTCACCGTTAGATGAAAAACGATTAGATTCAAGCTAATATATTTCAACCGTTAGATCGAACTTAGCTTGTTATACACAAATGAAATGTACCTTCATTTAGGTTTGAGTAACCGTACCTAAACGTGTAAACTTAGTCGGTTCAACAATAGTTAACCAATGGTTAGCCATATGAGCACTTTCATATCAACCTTATTCATCTTTACCATAACTAGTTCAAATGACTATAATGAACTAGTTAGAGAGTTGTTCAATTGCTTAGATCTCATAGAAGTATACAAGACACAATCGAAGCAAAATCGATTTTGATACACTCGAATCAATTCATGAACATTATAGCCACGGTCTGCAAAGATTGCATTCCTTATTATATAAATGTTTTAGTTCATGAACAAACCGATTTTAGAAAGTAACCTCCTTAAGTATGCAAACGGGTACGCATACTTAAGTACCCGGATTGAGTTTGTTTTTTACTTCCAAACTCCAGTAGAAATTCACGGACGTGAAATTTCCGCCAGTATGCGTAATGGTACGAATACTTACCCGGGTTTCCAACAACCGCCAGTACGCGTACTGGTACGCATACTTTAGGTTCTCGGTTTTGGACTTTTACACAAATGTGAGAACACACTATGTTTATATCCAAACATGGTTACTTGTTCTAAACTCTCATTTCAATCATTGAAACTTTCTTAGAGGATGTTAAAATAGTTGTTATCCACAAACTATTTTCATCAAATCGATTTTCAAGTTATTTAAATAATATGACTTTCGTCACGAGTAAAGATGAACTTGGCTAAAGCGAAAGATTACCAACACATATTTCGAGGAATAGATAAGTGAGATAAACTCGGCTCAAAATAGCAAATGTGTATAATTGAAGTCTATATAGCAATACGACTTTTGTCTCAAAATAAGAGATATAATAGATAGACTTTTTAGTGATAGATAAGTTCAAGTCTCCACATACCTTTTGTTGATGAAGTTCCACAAGTTCCCTTGAGTAGTTCTTCGTCTTCATTCGATGAACGCCGTGGAGTCTAAAGCTCAACTACACTTACTGTCCTAATCCGAGACTTAGCTATAAGTAGACTAGAAATCAAGACTTATAGTTTTGGCAACTAAACTTGACAAACAAGCTTGAGATAGCAACGCTTGCGAGTTCGACCGAGCAATGCTCTAACAATCTCCTCCTTTGCCAATTTTAGTGACAAAACTATCAATACATATGGAATACAAAATAAATAAACTTTGTAGCTTCTCTTCCAAATGCTTGATCTCCTTGGTTCTTCAACATTACTCGAAATCTTCGTCACTTCCAAGTACTCCAATGATTCCAAATGTGTTCAATTCCGCATCATTGTTGTTGAAGATCCGTAGCTATAACAATGAGAAAACAATAGCTCTCAATCATTGTTATACAGTGTCATAGTATTATTACACAACATCAAAGTTCAATTGTATCACAACTTTGACAACAATATTATGGTGATATGTATCACTCCCCCTTAGTCAATATTTCATCTCACATGAAAACTACTCCTCCTTACTGTAGATACCGTCGAAAATCCGTTAAGATCTCTAAAATATCTAAACTGGAAATACACTTGGAATTATTAATACGAAGCCGCCACCCAACTTAGGGAGTTGGGACCCAAAATAAGCACTGGTCCAATTAACTGAGTGTGAGTCCGGGAATCAAGATGCGGGTTAGGAAGGTGTGAGGCACCTAACCCGTCCAATCCGAAGATTGGCCTCTACTTTATAATTGGGAAACTAGGGTTTGATCATAAAAACGTTTAATACAAAATTCATTAACATTAATGGAAAGAAAAATTATATTATGTGCAACTGGCAGTTCCTAGCCAATAGCTAACCTAAAAACAAGAAAAAAATTATTATTATCGAAAAATAACAATAAGATTATTATTATTATAACAAGAAAAACTAGGATCAATTAAACATGGAACACAATTATTATTATCGAAATTATCAATCAATTATTATTCCAATCATCAGCAAAAGCATTATACTTATATCAACAACATGCTAATCATTAATTCCAAGACATGAAAGACCTGATTCATAGCCGGTCAACAAAGTAGCCAATATGCCTATTCAAAATCTTAGCTAACATAACAATCTTTGGATTGAGTAACTTGAGTTTAAACTAAAGATATGAGGCAGGGTAGATGACCACTAACCTTTAACTCTTAAAACCAACCGACCACTTATCACGACAGCAAAATATGGATTCATATATATAGTCCAAGTTAATTTATTGATCACCAGGGCACATAAAATATGCAAGTTGAGTACGTGAATTTTAGAAGTATGAAACGTGAATGATCATTGATCTTCTAACTCCCTCAACCGCTTGCACAACTTACTCACGTTTCTCATCGTGGATGAACACACATGCCCGTAAGCCGCCAGACCAAAACCCTAATTGATATCCCCCATGTGACGTGATTGATGTCTCACGAACGTGGAGTTTGCAAAGCAGACGTGTATTTAATTAGTCAGTTATTGACTTGATTAGACGGTGAGTCTAAGTTTTGTTGAATTTAGCATGATTGACGAATGCTCAGCGCTTCATGGATTGAACATGTCAGACGTACAGTTCTTATGTTGATATTGCTCGTCTTATGTTGATATTGTAAATTCGAGCAACTGAGCAAGTATTGCTCGATTTAACGAATTACTGAATATATATAAATTATTGAATATTGATAGATTAATCAATATTCGAGCAACTGAGCAAGTATTGCTCAATTCGATGAATTACTGGTAACGTGACCCAATAAAATATTAATTAAAATATTGGTAGTCTACCAAATATCATATAATTAATCTGGATGTCGATTACTACTGGATCAACATAAAATTATTAGTGTTTGAACTTGCTCAGAATTATGATTTGTGGAGCGTTTGTTCGAAACCCTAATTTTTGATCAATTGTTCGCCAATTGATGAATTGCTGAAAATAGGTCATGAGTGAGGGAGGGACCGACCACATGGGATGATGGACGACCATGTGGTGCCCAAGTGCTCGTGTGAGCATGCACCAGGGTCCTTAGTTGACCGGTTGGTGAAAGAATGATCAAATGCTGGTGTTGATCATTTATTAGAATAATGCTCGTGCGAGCGTTAGGTGATAAAACCTAATTATAGAGAAGTGAGGGACCGACCAAGAGGGAATGAGACAGGCCCTTGGTGGTCGTGGGACTAGCTGATGATCATTTGAGCAAATTCCAAGTTGGTTGGAAAGAGTTTGGACCCAATATGAGCAATTGAGCAAATTAGGTCAAAATTATAAAGATGTGTGGGTCCGGCTCCTTGCAAGCCTTAGGGCCGGCCTTGGCCGGTCAAGGAAGCATGCCCGTGTCACCATAATGGCCGTGTCTCAGTTTTGAGAGTTTTGGTATTTTCTGATGTGCGTTCGAGAAATATTTTGGATTTTCAGAAGAGTTGGATCTTTGACTGAAATTCTCGATTTTTGCTCGAATGAGCAAGTAGGACTTTGCTCGTTTGATCAAAATTTTGAGAATATTAAAATAATAATATTTTAATATTTTACGTGAGTAGCCTAGCCGGTCACGTGACCATTTGACTTTTTGGCTTTTTCATGGTTTGAGCAATATTTGAGAAAATATGAAGAAACCATGATTTTTGCTCAAACGGAGGAGTTTCATGAGATGAGGGAAATAATAATTATGAAACAAGGGATATAAGGTGTAGGACCGGACACGGCTAGGCATCCCGGTCCCGCAACACATTTCCCTATTTTATGATTTTTTCATGAAACCGTGAAAATATGGAGAAACCGTGAGTTTTGCTCAAACAAGGAAAGTTGCTCGAATAAAGGAGTTTTCATGAGTTCATGAAAATAAGAAAATAAGAAAAATAAAAGGAAGAGGCGTGGGGGACCGGCCACGGCGGCATGACCGGCCGGCCGGTGGGCCCGGTCCCTAGGCACCTCTTTTATTATTTTTGATCATTATTTTCTCTCTCCTGTTTTGTGTAGGATTCCTCATTTGTCCATATTTTTGAATGCTTGTTCGTGCATCATTGTTGAGTACACTTGCACCATTTTATTGGGGCTTACTCGGTGATAGTCCATATGCCCGATTGTTGGATATTTATTACTAATTCATGAAATTCAGCAGAGAATGACTCATGAAACGGAGTAATAAATGAATTGTGTATCTATTACTAATCCATGAATCCAGCTGGGGAATTCAAGGAACGGAGTAACGAGATAAGATGGTTATCTATTACTAATCCATGGAATCATCCAATGATAGCCATGGAACGGAGTAATGAGATATAATAGATTATTTTCTAGGAATTCAGTGGCGAAAGTCGTGGTCTAATTAATCTATTGTAGAATGAAGATATGAGATAGTTATGGAATCAGTCGGGCATCATACTCGTTCTGAAAGGTGTATAGTCAGGGAACAACTTGCAGCGTTAGTGGCCTGAAGGTGTTTAGCCCCCTCAACAAACAATTATGTAGCAGAGCCGCCTGAATCTATACACGGTCTCTCTACATAGTCAGGGAACAACGAGTGTCGCTGATGACCTGAAGGCGTTAAGCCCTCTTAACAAACAATTATGTAGGAGGACCTCCCAATCGTTCTTCTATGTAGAGGTGGGTCTCTCTATGTAGTAAGGGAACAACGAGTATCGCCGACGTCCTTAAGGCGTTAAGCCCTCTCAACAAACAATTATGTAGGAGAACTGCTCAATCATGTTATTCTACATAGAGGTCACGATGAAATGTGTAGCATCGAACGCTCAGCTAGTGGGAGGCCTTTCGAGAAACATATTCATCATGGCTCTGAGAAGAACTCGATCAGATATCATGAAACGGTTCACGGTTTGTAAAATATGAATCGTCACATGCGTTCCTGAAGCCGGGTCAGAAACATGCAGTATCATGATTTTACGATTTTGACCTTTGTCGAAAATCCACCATCAACATTAAGTCCCCTTCTTAGTGAGGGATAGTCATGCTCCGCAGTAAGCATTAGATGGTGATTTTCCGGTTGACGAGATAAGCAGCTAAACTCGGTCGTACAAAGTTATTTTCAGAATCCTCGATTTGCTCCAATGGTGTCATGTACGAGCAAATGCTTAGGTAAGGACCCTGACAGTAAGATAGAGTGTCATCCCGTGAGCACAGAGAGATGAAGCACTGCTGGTTTGGATGATCGGGCATCCTGTTTTGGTCGGTTTAATGTTTGCGGGCCCGAGCCCAAGAAAGGAAATCCATGTTTTATTACGTGTTGGAAATAAATTTGCTATAAAAAGGAAGAAGCCCTAATTTTTTTTATTTTTTTTTCTAAGCTGACCGACCACCTTCCCCTTCATCTCTTCACGCCTGAAAAGAGGAGGAGTTTTTTGCCGGATTTCGGTCGCCGCCGACAGTGACCGACCAAGTTCCGGCCGGCGCCGACCAGGTAAGTCCGATTTTTTTTTTTGCTGTGTTATTCATGAGTTTTTCATAAGACAAAATTTCATATGTATGCATGAAGATGTAGGTTTCATGAAAAATTTGTTTTAGAAAATATATACCCGTTCATTCGTTAGTTTAAGAAATGAGCAATAATCCCTAATATGAAAGAGATACATAAATCCTTGAATAGACATGATTTAGTTACAGTAGGGAAAATTTTGTTTATGAGGTTTCATGAATATCAAAATTTTACTCTTAAAGCATGAACTTTCACACAAATACCTTTAGGAAACGTACATTCGTTCGCAGTTAAAGTAATAAACAAGAATCCTTAGATATTTTTGAAATAGACCTGCACTTCATGATAAAATTTTTTTTGTTAACTTTCAAAATCTGTTTGGAACATACGTACCTTCACAAAGATAGGAAAGACCCTCGTTTTATAGACGAATGCTCGTTTGAGCAAAACAAAAACAAAAATTTAGAAAATAATAACTCACGTAAAAAAAAAAGGAAAATAATAACTCTCGTAATTTTTTATTTTTTTTAAAAAGAACTTTGTTAAATAAATCAAGTTTTGATTTTTGAGTAATTGTTGAAAGCAAACCATGTTCCCATGAATTTGTGATTTCATAGTGTATGTACACATAGTAGAAAATCAGAATGTTCACATGAAGGGTTATGTGAATTATTCATAATTTCGTGAAAAGTCAGGTGTCGACTGTTAAATAATTTGTGTTGCTCGTCTTTGCAGGTTTGAAGGAGCGAGCAAGATTTTCGAGATTTTATGTTATTATCACTAAGTTCATGAAACCGTAAATAAGTAAGAGTTGAGGATTACCACTTTTGTAGACGCTGATGTGAGCATTCTAATTATTCTGTTGTACTTTAATTCCATTGTGTTGATGAAATTTGTTGTATGGATGTCACAACAACTTTGCAAAGATGACTGATTCTCATAGTAGCGCTTCTGAAGACGATGTTTCCAGAGAGGAGTCCTCCGGAGAGGATGCTTCTACGGATGTATCTTCTAGAAATGATGATTCTGGGACATCCAGGGAATAATAGGAAACTCCTAAAACTAAGAACATTCCAAATACTGAGGAAGAATTCTTTGTGTTTCAGTATAAACCCGTAAAGCGTCCCTCAGGTTCCTCGTTTCGGCTGCTCATAAATCCCAAAAGTACTACTCATAACAAATTGGTATCTCCTCAAGCAATAATTCGATTCTGCCTGCAAGGGAGACACTATTCGGCTTCACACGTAGAATTCAAGCTTTCCCGAAGACCTTTGACAGATTTTTCCGAATGGGCTAGACATATGTTGGGTTACAGCCGTGTAAGGACTATGTTGGATCGTGCACAGGTGACACGAGCCATTCAAGCAGCTGGGGATTTAATCATTCATCATGATATACGAGGTACGGTGGCTTTGCTTGCTTATTGGTGTATTTCTACTCATACTTTCATATGCAGATGGGGAGAATTCACCGTCACTTTGGAAGATGTAGTCGCTTTATTGCATCTCCCAATTACTGGTAATTTCCCTGGATAGCTCCCGGCAGATGAGACTGCAATATCTGACGTATTGAAAGCTACGATGCATGATTTCAACAAGTCACCCAAATTTTGCTACGCTCGATGGTTGAAGCACTGGTGGCCGAGAGATGGAATTCCCGAAGAAACTGTTGATGGTACATTAACCATTGCCGCCTTATTATGCTTGTGGCTCTCCAGAGATATTCTTGAGGATAGTGGACATTTGTTGAAGCCGTTTGTAATTCCTTTTGCTATTAAAATGGCTAAAGGTGAGAAAATTCCTATCGGTAGTCTGTTCTTGGGTTCGCTGTTTTCCGATTTAGACTCCTTCGTCATAGACTCCAGCATTTCCAATGGTTTCATGAAAATTAAAACATATGCTAATACTATGTTACTCCAAGCTTTCATGTTGGAGCACCTTGAGAATTATCTCCAATTCCTCGTAGTGTCTTGCAAGGACCCAATGTTGATACTCGT